>CM021101.1:493987891-494075967 GCA_007115665.2 Sequoiadendron giganteum
ACAACTTTAAATTACATTAAAATAGCTATTTATGTGGAACGAACTCAACAACCTCTTTTTATCTAATTTAATTACTCTCCTCTTTTCTTTATAAGAAATATATGTATATTAATAAAATAAAATTTAAATGTAATTTACTATTTTCTTTTAAGCTTAATTTAATTCATTTTAATTCTAAGAACTTGTGGATAAGGTGAATATCATGGTTATTTTATTCTAATTATGTGAACTTGTGAATAAAGTGAATATCACGGACAACAAAATTACAAAGATTATTTATCCCTCACAACCTTCTATTTTCAAGTGCTACGGGTGTGATAGGCTGCTAGAATTTTTAAGTCTAGTTAAGGAAATGCTAATGCTTTCAGGGAGATTATTTAAATTTATACACTCTCCAAAGTCTAAACACTACAACTAACAATCTTAAGTCTAGATAAGGAAATGGAAACCCCTCTAGGATTATACGGGAATCATCAAGCAATTCTAAGTCTAGTTAAGGAAATGGAAACCCCTCCAGGATTACACGAGAATCAACAAGCAGACCCTATGAATATTAAGTGTGTAAAAAAAAATCTCCACTCTTAAGATTTCCTTTTTTTTTTGAAATGAAATACTTGTAAGGAAAATAAAATTGAAATAATAACCAACCTGGAGATTCGCCGTATGAGGATGAAGTATTAAAACTATCCTGTCTTCTGCAATTTCCCCAAGTTCTCGTTTTCCTTCCAAAGTCCTCTCCACTGCAAAGTTTTTTTCTTTCTTCTTTTACTGGAGCCAATTTCCTGTGTTTTCTCTTTTCTTTTCTTTTTACCATTTTCTTTATTTTTTTGACTCCCTTCCTCCAATTTTATTTTTATTAAGAAAGCTTAACCATGAACGAGACACTTAGCAATTGGAGGAATTTAGCAAATTAAGAAATCTACCCCCACTAATCTTGATTGCCGAAACAAGGTAAGAATTTTGATGTTTATTTCATTATTTTAATGGTATCATCTGGGTGGGTAAAAACTTAAAAAAAATAAAAATATATGTATACACATTGTTGTTATTTAATATTTTATTTTATTTTAAACTTTACTTTAGGGGGGTAATATTTTATTATATCCCTCTATCAAATAATTTAGAATTTAAATTTAAAATTTATCAAATAATTTAAATTTAAATTTAAACTTTATGGATTATCAATCCACTTTATTCTAAATTAAAATAACCATCATTTATAAATGCAAATTTGTGTTACATTTGCATTTCAATATAATTATAATCTGTACATTAATTTAACATTTAATTATTAAGATTCCCTTAATAAATTAATGATTTAATTTATTACTATAATTAGATCCATATTATAAAAATGAGCTATGAAGCTCAAAACAAGGCCTAAATGAACATAAACAACGACTATGCCCAATACTAAAAAAAAAAAAACACATTAATTATCCAATTATCAATAATGATACGCATCCAAATAAAACAATAAGCACATCAAGATTTATGACTTGAAACAATCGACATAAAACAGTACGGGATGACAGACATGGATGGGAACACTTCCTTGTCAAATCCTTAAACCACGTCACATCCATTGGGTACTTATGAGGCTCGCCCTGTCCTGCCAGTGCAGGTGGAATCGAGGCTTGGGTACCTGCAACCCTACATAAAAACACATGTCGAAACAATATATATATATGTCTGATGCCATACACACCATGAGAGAGAATTGTAGTGTGACAGGGCGCTCACGGATGAGCGATGCAACACCGTCCCTCTCATCCGAACCTCAAGAAATAACACATTCATCAAAAATATCATGAAACGAGTATTACACAATTTACACAACCACACAATATTGCAAAATCAGGTAAAGACGAACACCATGCATCGTTATACCATCAACATCATAAAACAGTATCATGTGCATCCAAACAAAACACATAAGTCAAACAGGTGAAACAATCACCAACATAATCACGAGTATGAAACAAACATAAGAGTATCCACACAGTATCATAATAAAGCAGTATCACGGCTGCAGACAGAGGTAGTACCAATTTCAAACAAATACAAACTATGTAGACAAGGTTAGAAATGGAACTATTGTGACACCCTACTGACATTAGATACGGAAATGCCCAATATTAGAGTATAGTTAAAACTCAAAATACAATACACAAATAATAAGGCATTCAATCAAATATTTACCAATTTATATAAGTCAAATATTAAAGACAAACAGAATTTCATAAAGGAATACAAAGCTACCATGTTCTACCGAATGCAGGAGTGTTTCTTTAATTGAAAAACTGTTGCAAAAATAAAATGTGTGTTTCCAAACAAGCATAGAGGCATAAGTTTAATGCTGATTAAAATCGTGCAGTAGAGTTACAAACAATTACGGATAATAAAGATTTCTCATTGGTGACAGGTTGCTATGATGAGAATAGACTTGGATACAAAGCGGATCTCAATAAAACAAGTCATACATCTGTAGCAGAAGACCTTGATTTCACAGAAGAAGATAGATTGAACAAAGGTAGAACACAACCATCAAAACAAGAAAATTCCTTAATAAGTTTGGTATCTAATATTATAAACAATTTATGCAGAAATGTTCAGATATTTCTACAATGCTAATGGTATAATGATAGCAGAAACCAGTAAAGAAAAAAGAATTCGAAACCTAATGAGTTTGTCGATCCTTGAGCTGCTCTGCATATCGATCTGCCAACAGTTGAGCTACTTTAAAACAAACAGTCATTAATCGATCTGCAAACAGTTGAGCTACAAGAAGACTTGGCTGTTTTCATTAATCGACCGTTGGTGAGCTGCTTTTCAATGACTGCCACTTGGTTTTTTTTTTCTTATTTAGTGGACCGTTAGTTTTTCTTTAAATTTTAATAACAGAATTTGAGTTTCTTCTGTTTGTAAAAACAAAATCTATTTATGTTGAAATGATCATGTTGAAAATATTGGGGTCATTTCTACAAATTGCACATGTGATCTATTCCACTTGCACAAGTTTCAGATATGATCCTAGGTAGAAAACAGATTAAAATGAGGATCAAAATGAGGTCCAAGGAATGGGTGCAAATGGGGACATGCATAGTTCAATTTTTGTGCTAACTATTAGCAAAGATCATGTCATGTGTACACTTATCATTTCCTAAAGGATAATCAAGTCAAAGTGAGATCAAAATAAATGGGAAATATATAAGGCATAGTAATAGCACCATTAGATTTTACCCCCACTTTGAATGCATATGAAAAACTATGAGGATGCACATGTATCAAAGTAAAGTCTAGAAATCAACATGAAAGTAAATTTATTCAAACACGCATATATGAATATCAATGTCAATTATTAGTACATGCTCCCTTGAAATGAGTTCACTTGAAAACTTGCAAACACATAATCTAAACATAATCTCTTGTGCATTTTAAGTTTTGTATTTTTAAAAGATACTAAGTTGTTATGTTATCAAATATATGTTTTATAAGTCAATTAAAGCAATTTGTTTATTGTAAAATAAATGATTGTAACTATTTTAGTTTATGTTATTTGTGTGGTATGTGCTTTTTTAGAGTTTAGTCTAGAAGATTAGGAGAGGTAAGGGATAAGACAACAACTAACTTAAAATTATATATTCTTATTGTGTATATTTTTATAATTTCGCACTTACTTAAATTTAGATATATGAAATTATGGGTACTTTTTGAAAAGAATATTAGCTACAACAATGCTATGTATGAATTTTATAGTATAAAGGAAAGAGTAATTAGAAGAGGATGAAGGAAGTAGTAAATAACTATTATTTTACAATCATTAATATTGTCTGCCTTTGGTAATTCATCACGTGTAATAACATGCATAGTAGATTTGTTGAATTCATGTTATCATATATTTTATAAAATTAGTTGGTGAATTTATGTCACAACTAACACCTTATATGTATAGTATAAGCATTATTTTTTAGTCTTACCCTATAGGTGTGTGCACCAATCTATGACACAAAAATGTGCCATATTTATAAATTTCACAAAATTACCCATTTGGCGAGCACCAAATTAAAAATATGTAAAACCCCACCCCATATGTACTTAATACAACCATAATTTGTTATATATTTTTTCTTGAGTTAATGATTAAATATATTTTGGATAATAAATAAGGTGATCTTTAGGCAATATTATTGCATATCATTTTGGCATTATGTTTTGTTGTCATTACCATGAAGGTGGAATGCACTTGTATACTGTGAAAATACAAATTGAAATTTTAAATGGATTATTATATAGTTAGAGCTTATAATATTCAACCAACAAATTAATGTGATACACAATTGATACTTACGATCATGTTGGTAATGTGCTTGAAGGTAATGATGTCAGTAAAAGAAAGGAAGACCTTTGAAAGCACATCAAAAAGACATATCCAAGAAAATAAGGGTGCAAGTGTGAGAAGGGAAAACCATTGAGAGCAAATCAAATGACATCTTATTGAGGATATGAATTTGAACCTTTTGGGGATTAGAAATAAATAAGGTTAATACGTGTGGTAAATTAATATGGTAAGGGTTGATATTAAAAGGATATTAGATGATGTGTTATGTGGGTGTAAGTGGGATTTGGGGTTAGGAAACCTTATTCAAGTGTGAAACTGTAATGGATCCTTAAGTGGGTGTTTAAAGAGGGTTGTTATCAATTTTCTTGGTTGGGATGCAAAAATAAACCCCCTAGGGTCTATACCATAGTGGTAGGGGTCAAATGGGCATGCAAGAGAGCCCCGAGGACATGATTTGACTCATGAAAAGTCCTCATAATGAGGAGTGACGAATTTTGAAGGAGGATGGGGGTGAATTAATTGAGGGGTTGTCCAAGTGCATGTATCCCTCTTTAATGAGGAAAGACCCTCATTGATGGAAGTAGGTACACTTCACACCTCCCCACCCAAAGGTTGCAAGTTGAAACTCCTATATATTTTGAAAAAGAAAGAAAGAGTGGAGTGTTACCCACTTCTCCTTTTGGAGAACTTAGTGAAAATAGTAGGAAGAAAGAGAAGATGGGGGGATGAGTCTTTTTGGAGGAGATAGTGATCAGGATGTTTTGGAGAGGGAAGAAGGATAAAAGAGTAAAGTTCAACACCTAAAGCAAAGAGATAAGTTATTTTTCTTACTTCCATTTCCCTTTGTAAATTTGTTGTAAGAAGGTGACATATTGTGAGAGTCATGGTTAAAAATAGAAATTAGAGAACTTAGATGCATGAAAATTGTGTTGATTTAATTCTTGTCCCTTCATAAAAACTGTTGAAAAGACTCTATGCATCTTCTTGGGGCTAAATGAGTTACTTGCTCGGGGGTATGGATAGAGTCCATGAGACTCCATGAAGCCATTATGGTAGGGTGGAGAGCAAGCCTTCCTTACTTGTGTTGCTCTTGTATTTCCAGACTTTGCTTGTAATATGGAATAGCTAGTATTTTATTGTAAGGTGGGAAAAAAAAAGAATGGAAAGAGAAAAGTTTACTTCATTTAAGGAATTATGTGCCTTGTTATTGTGAAAAGTTAATTGCTTAATCTTGTGTATCAAATGAATCATGGGTAGTTTATTTAAGGAATTATGTGCCTTGTTATTGTGAAAAGGTAAACTATTGATTTAGCCCTCAACTCTCTCTAAATGCAAGACCAGTAAGCAGTTAAAATAAACTTTTGCATAACATTACTATAGGATTAGTTAGCTGTCACGATTATGAACAAGTTCCAAATGAAACCTTATGTATAGCTACTAAAGGAATAGATGGGCCTTGAATGATTTCTTGTTGTTGCTTGCTTTGGAAATAAGTGGGCTTAAGGGGAATTATGATTATACTGTAACTGTGATGCAACTAAATTATTTCTGTCTCAAACTAAAAAAGATAAAAACCAGAAATCACATTATCTAAGTATAAAATCAAATGGTTATGGCTATAGGTCAATTGGGTGTGGATGCACATGCTTTCCCTCTTTACTTGGAATAAAGCAATATTAGAGTGTTCTTTTCATTTGAAGATGGGATGTTTTGTAGAGATAAGGAGAATGGAATAAGAAAGAAAACAAAAGAAATAGATTTATTGTTGTTGTTCATTACAAGCTTTTTAGGTCTGCAATCATTTTTACAGTTTGAAATGAAAATAGAGAATGTGTCAGTATGATGTTAAATGATCTAAAATTCATGGTGGTAGTGTAGTTGTAGAATCAGCCCGTAGTAGGAGACTTTCTTACCTGAAAGCAATTTTACCAAAACTATTGTGAGATCTGCATAAAAAGTAAACAACAATAGACAAAAAAAACAATAACATAAAAAATAAAGTGAACTAAGAAATCTATTGGATGCTAAAAAAAAGATCAAGTTAAGCTTTTGTGCCTATTTATTCTGCAACAATAGAAGAGACAACATTAAATAAATAGCTAGATAAAAGAGTAAAATATAAGAGGTAATTTTAACTTAATAGAAGTGGGGATGGGAAATTTCCATTTTGGAACTCTACTCTAACCATAGTTACGAGACTCGCCCGGGCTCACCCGAACTCGGCGAGTCCCGAGCCGAGCACCCCTGGCGGGTCCTGGGAGCCCGGACGCGGGTGCGGCTGAGTCTTGGCCAGACTCGCTGCTTCCCGGAGAGTCCCGAGCCCTGGACGCGGTCGGCGACAACAGCATTTTAAGTCATCAAAAAAATGACTTTTAAGTTAGTTAGTTTTTTGCCTTATATTAGCTCCCCAACCCTAAAAGCAACCTCATTTCATTCATTTGGCAAAATAGGAGGAGAAGAGAGAGTTGTGAAGAAAAATAGGAGGACAAGAGAGGGCAACCAGCAAATTGTTGAAGACAAATACAGGGCCATGTATCATTTAGGAAGCTTCATACTAGCAAGGAGGTGCATTGAGAGCTCATTACCAGTGATTGGCAGGAGTTTGCATTGTATTCCAAGCCAAATATAAGAGGTAAGTTTGATTTTTATTGATTTTTTTTGTGTTTTTTAAACAAATAACTCATTGTAATTTGAAAAATCATTGTTTTTTTTAGTTTGCATTTTTTTTTTACAAACCCTACTTGCAATTTAAATAATTTTATAAACCCTACTTGTTATTGCAGCCACATTCATTTGCAAATCAAAACATATTATTATTTTCACAATGTCTCAAACCCCAGGCAGAAAAGACCCTGCTTGGAAACATGCTGAAATCTTTCCTAGAATGAAAAAAGGAGAAGCAAAATGTAAATACTGCAAAACAATATATCATGGAGGCATAAATAGATTAAAATACCGTATTGCACGCATACCCATCCATGATGCAGTGGGCTGCCCTATAGCACCTCCTGAGGCTGTCCGTGAAGTGCAGGTGCAATTAGAAAATTTTGAATTGCAAAAAGAAATGAAAAAAAGACATAAGCATGAATTGGTGAGTTTGGGAGTTGCACATGGACTTGGTGTTATTGGAGATGCTTCTTCCATGCCTCCATACCGTCCTAGTGCTAGTGCTTGTGCTAGTGTTACTGCTTCTGCACCAGCTATCCCTATGCATACTCCTATTGCTGGTGGCGCTAGTACTACTAGTGGTAGTGGTAGTGGCAGTATTAGCATTGGCCCTAGAGTTCGTAAATCTAGGGTGGACTCATATTTTGTACCACGCACTACTCCTGGTTCCCAACCGTCGCTTGAGAGCATGGGTTGGAACAAGGACATACATGATGCAGCAAAAAAGACAATTGCAGACTTTTGGTACTACTGCACCATTCCCTTCCATGTAGCCAGGTAATTCTTTTTCGTTTAATTGTTTTAAAATTTATTATTTTAGAATCTAGATGTATCTCATTATCGAATTTAAATTTAGTGTAGTTAAAATCTTAAAACTTTTCATTTTACAATACTTATGTAAGTAACTTATTAATTTATTTATGACATGTTTTAGGTCACCTTTTTGGCAAAACATGGTTGATTCCATAACCATATGTGGGCCGGGGTTCAAAGCCCCTTCTGAAGATGAATTAAAGGGCCCACTTTTGACTCAAAAAGTGGTAGATGTGAAAGCACAATTAGAGGAGCAGCGTGTGCAGTGGAGGAGGATTGGTTGCACCATCATGACTGATGGTTGGACCGATAGGAGAAATAGGACACTGCTTAATTTTCTAGTGTCCTCCGAAGGTAATTGTACTTCCCTCAATGCATTGAAATTTGGATTTGATTTAGTGATTAATAATTTAATATGGTTGATTTTTGTTTTTTAATTTATTGAATAACTGGTTTTGCTTATTCTTTCAAGTGACACCATTTTCATTAAGTCCATTGATGCTTCTGCCCAATTCAAAAATGCCACATATCTGTGTAAGGCTATAGAGGAGGTGATAGCTGATGTGGGGGAAGAGAATGTAGTGCAAGTGGTGACAGATAATGCAACAAATTATGTTGCTGCTGGTAGATTATTGATGGAGAGGCACCCTACTATATTTTGGACTCCATGTACCGCCCATTGCATTGACCTCATGATGGAGGATCTTGGCAAGCTCCCATGGATCAAAACATGTGTGGATGCAGGTAGAAACATTTGCAAATTTATATACAATCACACATGGGTGCTTAACCTTATGAGGCAATACACGGGGTTGAGGGAGTTGTCTCGTCTTGGAATCACTAGGTTTGCAACTAATTTTATCACGTTGCAATCCTTGATTCGGTCAAAGGCAGCTTTAAGGTGCATGTTTGTTGGTGAGGAGTGGTCTTCCTCATCATTTTCTACAAGAACTGTAGGGATTGGTGTGGCTGATTGCATTTTTGATGAGCAAGGGTTTTGGACACCAGTGGAGGAGATTGTGAAGGTAAAATTTAATTATTTATTATGTTTAAATTTTTAATCATATCTTTTATTTGTTTATTTTCATTCACACTTATTTGTGAAACATGTTTGCACTTTGCAGTTTATTGAGCCCTTGCTAGTTCTCCTACGAGTTGCAGATGGGGAGAAGCCCGCACTGGGCTACATATATGAGGGCATGGATAGGGACAAAGAGGCCATTAGATCAGTCTATGGTGGAGTTGAGGATAAGTATCGTCCCATTTGGGAGATCATTGATAGGAGATGGAAAAACCAACTTCATAGGCCCATCCATGCAGCCGCATGTTTCCTAAATCCGGCCTTCCAATTCCGCCGTGATATCTGTGGAGATAGAGAAATTCTTAGTGGGCTCTACTCGACGATAAAGCGGATGTTGCCCGCTGTTACTACACAGATAGTGCAGGAGATAGATGCCTTCACTAAGGCATAAGGAGACTTCTTTGCACGTCAAATGACCAAAGACAGTAGGACAACATTACTACTAGGTAAAAATATATTTAAGGGCATAATTGTCATCTTTTTATATTGTATTTTATTATTAAATGTTGAACTTGAAACTTGAAATGAGATTGATTTTGTTTCTTTTTCTCATCTCAGATAGCTGGTGGAGGTTGTTTGGTTCTGATACATGGAACTTGCAAAATATTGCCATTCGTCTATTGAGCCAGCCATGCAGTTCATCTGGTTGTGAGCGCAATTGGAGTATGTTTGAGCACATACACTCCAAGAAGCGCAATAGATTGATAGTGGAGAGGATGAATGACTTGGTCTATGTTCATTACAAACTTCAGCTCAGATACATGAAGATTTTTGACCATGACAACACCTCGATCAATCTAGATGAGGTTGATCCACAGTCTGAGTGGACCACTGAGGCTACAGATGCAGTCTTTAGTGACGAGGACCTTGATTGGGTGGACCAGGCAGAGAGAGAGGCTGAGGTTGTAGCCATGGTTGAGGAGGAGGCTAGAGCATGAGGAGACATAGCTACTATTGGTGAGAGTGGCATGGAGAGTCAGACAGAGGCAGAGACTATGGCTACAGCTGCAACATCATCCAGGAGCCTTAGACACCTTCATAGGAAGGATGTTGGCTCCACTATGCCATAGAGTCATAGAATCATAGCTATTGTTTTGATATTTCATATTTGTATGGAACATTTGATGTTATGGATTTCATATTCCATGAATTTTGTATACATTTGACTAGTTTTATAATTTATATATCTAAGTATGTTATTTCCTTTAGCAACGCAACTACAATTTGTGTACTTTATACTTATGTGATCGTTGTATACTTGTGTATGTGATCAAATTTTATTTTATTTGTGTTGTATTCAATAAAGGGTGCCTGAAACAAGTTTTAAATCCTTAAAAATCTCTAAATTTCTAGGTTTTTTTCAACTTTTTTTCATTTTGCCGAGTCTGTGCCGAGTCCGAGTCCCGAGTCGAGTCACCCTAGCCGAGTCTGAGCCGAGTACGAGTCTCATTACTATGATGCTAACTCCATTCACATTAGCCTTAAATGATTCTTCAACTCATTTCTTATGTTTGAATAATTCCCCAATAAAATAAAGGAGAATATACCCCACTCCGTTAATAAAGATCTTATTACTTTAGAACGAGTGTATGCATAAAGGTAAAGATTAAGTCTTCAGTAAGTATTAAGGATCGATGCACTAAGAATAACGATATTGTGAGATGGCATAATTGAAGTTAATATAAGTAATGGTGTTAGTGAGCATGACATTAATACTAAATGTCATTTATACGTGGTGATTATATTCAATGATTAAAAATCGATGGAAATAAATATGATCAATGTGGACATTATTAATGGTAATAGTCAATATAGTAATATCATTAATATCAATAGAAATATCCACAATATATATAGTAGCATTAAATTAAGTAGAATCTTTAAAATCTTAGGATTAGTTATAATATTGTGACTATGGGTGATATTATTATGAATAAGGGATTGTCGGGTATTACTAGTGGTTTACTACCATTCCATATATAACCTTGATTAATTCATTAAACAAAAGTATTGAGTAAAGGCTAAAACAATGTTATAAACTTTTAGCATACTAAACAATATTGAGTAATAAAATAATTCAATAATAGAGAAAGTATCATAAAAAAATATTAAATCCTCATGATATTAATACTATTATCATTATCACTTAAAATAAGGAGAAAAAAAATAAACCTAACCCAATTGGAAGAAACATTAACATTGTTACTTTAGGATGAATGTTGTATAGTAATTATTTCACTCATGTTAGAAACATTATTATTATCAATAGCATACTTACTATGGAAGATTCTTAGTCAAGAAAATACTAACATTGCTTTTTTTTGTTATATATTAACATATGAGTTATTTCTCAGTCAATATAGTATCCTCAAATAGTGATAAAATTTAGTAGCTAGGTAATGCTATGGTGGTGTGATGTGTAAGATGTCTTGAGTGAGTTGGCCACATAAAAAGTGGGCATGAAAATTATAGTGTTAAATAACCTAATAATTGTTTCTAAAAAAAAAATTGGTTGCATTTTCTAGTGAATTTTTTTTAGGCATGACACTTGGTATCAGAGCCAAGTTGCAACTCTAGGGAACTTTGGGAGTAGATTGGGCAAGAAATATTTTGTGTGTGTCATGAACCGTTCAAACCACTATATGTTAGCTAAAATAAAATATTGGTAAGGAAGATTCTAAGGGGCTTACATGTTATAGTAAACAAAAAACCTAATTACACTTATCAAATCCAAATAACCTGAGGTACAATACCCAATGATAAAAAAAATGACCAAAATACTTAAATACAATAATAAAGAAAACTCCTTAAGTTATGTCTACATTGGGAGAAACATATTCTCTTACTAAATATGCTTTTGAAAACTTATCAATAGAGAGAGGAGGGAATTATATGGACCTCAAAAAGGGTGATTCATGTGCCAAGGTTGTAAATAGATGAGTTTAAATCCCTTAACCCTTAAATTGATTTAATCAAATTAGCAACAAGATTGAAACAATAGAGAACCCCTTGACCTTATATTATGTGCAATTTAAGCACCCCATACGTCTTGGAATTTAGAGTATTGTCAAGAATTAAAATTAAACCTTAAATGTGTAGATTGTTAGACCTAATTTGAAGGGCTTGTTTACAAATTGGTCATAGATTCAATATACTCATGCAATAATACCTAGTATGCCTAGGACTATGGATTTATAGACCTTTCTTGATACTCAAAAATATTAATTTTCACATAATGTATAAGGGGCATAATTCGTGATCTCGTGGAGCAAAGAAAGGAATCAATTTTTGGTTGATAGGAGAAACTTCATGTATGATGACATCAATTTATAAAAAAAACCTTATAGTAAATCAAATTTTGAGAAGTGGCCAAAACCATATTTTTTTATCTTGAATTAAATAGTGAATGTTTAAGTTATGTAAACACGTTTACAAGTAAACAGTGACCTAGTAAACTTGATAGAATTATAGCAATCACCAAAACTTTGAATTGATTTATCTAAAGACTAAAACAAGTGAAAGAACATGATTACTAAAACTCAAGACAAAGGTAAGGATGCATAGAAAGGTACAACTGATGCAGGGGCAAGGTGCTGAAATCCTTTCCTATGTCAATGCAGAGGTTTCTACACAATCTCAGTTGTCAATTTCACAAGGTCCTCTACTTAGCAACCTACACCTCACCCTGCCCTTGTAGCACTCCAAAACCGGTTCAGACCAATTTTCACTTAGTCTTTACAAAACACCTGCCAATCTATTATGGATTAAGATACCCTTTTAAGGGTTACACAACATACATGAAAATCAATGGTCATTCTTTTGGACCAATATGAACTTTCAGTACACACACCCGGTTCTAGGCTTCACAATTAGCCCTTTTTTCCAAAGGAACCCCTCTACAAACTGAATACCAACCCAAGATAACTTGAAACGGTCTTAGGAAAGGTATCCAAATCCTGATTATCCAGGTTCTAAGACTCTAAAGGCTCATCTTCACCGCCAATGCCAAAACCCTCTCTAAAAGCCTAGAAACATACATACTCCCAATCTTTCCAAACCACACCAAATGCTCATAAATGTCTAAAATGGTCCCCTAAAGCTTAAAAGTCCACAAAATGGCTGCTCCTAACTCCCCACCATCAGACTCAAGCCTAGACCCCTCAAACTATGCACTCTTCCAATGGGATCAGTCCTACAAAGGCTCTGAAATCAAGGAAATCATCTTCCTTGCACAAATTAAAGCAGTAACATGTTTATTAGGCCCATCTAATCCTGTCCACCGAGTTACAGGTCTTTACAGTGGGTGGAAGGCTTAGATGGCCATTTTACCTCCTCTCAAAACCTTGATTCAGGGAAAACAGAGCAGTCTTAGAAGTTGATAATATCGCACACAAAACAATGACTCTAAAACCCCAAAGCAGATTCGGATGAAAGTATACACATATATTTCAAGGTATCCACAGCCTCAAACCATAATAGACTTGTGCAGGCCTGTGCAAGGCAAAGAAAACTCAGAAAATCAATAAAAACAAGGATCAGCGTTTCCCAAAGTATGTTTTTTTTATTAGAAAATGAACAACCCTCCTTCTTATCGAGAGATTACATGATTTTATCATAGTTCTAATATCAAACTACCTCCTAGAACCGACCAACTAGCATAACCACCCTTTAGTTAGCCTCTAAAATGGCAAGTTTGCCAATTTTGCTCTCAATCACCATCCCTTTACAACTTGACTTTATAAATGCCTCTTAACTGACATATTAAGCCTTTCAATACATTTCACATGGTCATTGAGACCTTATTCATAAATAAAACATGAAACCCAACCTATTCTACTACCTATATTTTATCGTCATCATGACATTACATGGAAACTCATGACATGCAACTTATTTCATCATATTTTGTAACTGAAGTATACTGGGCAATTTTTTCCAATTTTTCCACAATTCAATTCACTCGTTAACGTTATGAAATCTCAATCCAACTGAAAGGGAACCCTTTCCTCTAATCAACCTAGATCCCAATGTGGGTAAGGTTGAGAGCATGCTCGAGAGGGGATCATTAGCATAATTGAAACTGCTAGAAAGTAATAGAAAGAAGTTGCAATCACTCTACCACTTATTCAACGGGAGGACTCGAATAGAAAGTACATTACTGAATTCAAAGATGCAACTCGACCACTTATTTAGCAAGAGTAAGTTGATGGCTCAGCCGATCAACAATATGATAAATAATGCAATATAGTAAAGTAATAGGCGGCAAGCCGACCTCTTCCACTTGTTCAGTGGGTGATGCAAGAAGGGAAACCTGAAGGTATAGACTGAATTGAGGCCAGTCTCTTCCACAATGGTGGGGATTACAATGAGCCAAATATGAGAGAAGAATTGCTGACAGTACTATTGTTCAGCTTACAATGCGAAGGAGAGCCTGTCAAGGAGACATGATTAGAAATCATACAAAGCTGCAATAGTGTAAATAAACTCCCCCAAACTCAACCTAGACTCCCTAGACTTAAGCCCACTCAAGGGGTGACTTCTCATAATCTGATATGACTGTGATAGTGACTGAAATTGTGCAGACCAGCAACATGTAACCTCACTAAATTGCTCATAACTTGCTCAAAACCCAACCAAAAGACATGAGGTAAAATGCATAATACTCTAATAATAATGGCGACAAGACTAGACATCAATATCCACTCAAAAAGCCTTCATTTATTTGCACAGAATCCAAGACACTCCCAACAAAGTGCGCCCCTCTAGAAAGGGCGATTTTACCTTTAAAAAATCCATACTTGATATTAAATTCTGAAACTTAGCAAGTAGGATCACCCCTAGCAAAGAAACCATTAGGAAAAGCACCCAGAACCACACTATTTTTATTTTGCAAGATGTGAATGAAAACTACAATCAGTTGAAGAGATTCAACAACACTGAAAAACTGGTAAAATGCAAAACACATCAACTACAATATGCTGAAGCTCAATTCAAAGAACATAGACAAACCTATCTTAACTAGTTGCTATCTTTCAAGCAAGAAGTCAAGCCTAGCTAGGGGGTATGCCTTCCTCGAAGCACTCAGTCACCATTCCGGCAGCATAACTTTGCAATAAACTCAAGATGCTGAAAAAGAGAGCAAAGCCTCTTATTTATAACTTTCTCCAACCTCAAATTCAAATTCCTTTTTCCTCCAATTAGGTCGCCCCCATGAGATTCAGATTCAAATTCACTTTGACATTTGCCTTTCATTTCAAACTTCATTCTCCATAACTTGGCATCCAAACATAAGGAGGATGAAACTTTATTTAAAATGTCAATAAAAGGAATGTTAGGCACCCCACTTAATAAAGTGAAATTCTTTTCAAATATTTCTCCAAGTATGGCATCCAAAATGCTTAAATGAGAAACCTTATAAAATTTGCTCTTTTTAATAAACCAACTTATCTCTCCATTTGGGCATCCACCAAGCCTTAGTAAAAATATTTCACTTAAAATAATATTTTCATCAAATATCGAACTTGCCAAAATAATCACCTCAAATGCTGGAGACCGGCTGAATATACTGCCCTGCCCGAAATAGCCATAATACCAAGTTGCTGAAATATTGCCAAAGTTAGCACCAAAGGTGTTGGAGACCAAACTGCTCAAATTGACTTGCTAGATATAGCCATTGAATTGAACTGCAGAAACCCTGCTAAAAATAGTACTGCTAAAAATAGCATACTGCTAAAAATAGTAAGTCCAAAAAATTTCTTTGGTTCAGTTGCATGTCACGTTGTCGCGAAGCTCTATGAAAACCCAGAAGGAATCCAGAATCCAAACTATAAAACTCCAACATGCAGTTGTCGTAACCTACTAAAAATAGTAAGTCCGAAAAAATTCTCTGATTCAGTTGCATGTCATACCACTGCGAAGCAATCTGAAAACCCAGAAAGAATCTCGCAACCAAACTGCAAAACTCCAACATGCAAACCCCTGAATCCTCAAAAAAAACCTCCAAGCAACTGGAAACCCTAATTCTGCCTCTGACTAGCCTATGAGCACCAGGGAATAGGCTAACAGTCACTGGAAAATGTAGTGCTAAAAATGGGGACATTACAACAACTTCCTCGTTGCTTGACAATCACAAGACCTTAAAACTAAATTTATTTCATCACAAGGTGTTGGTGCTCCTGCACCAACAACTAAGTCATAACTGGTGAAAAAAAAATTATGCTTCAAGTATTAATTAATTCTTTCTAGTAATGAAGCTTAAAATTTTTGTGAAGAGACCTTGTCAAATATGAATTCAAAGTTAAAGGACACAAGTTATTGCTACTTTCCCCACACATAGCTAAGGATTAAAGTCTTTTAATGCTAAAATAAGAAAGGATGCATGTTATATAGAAATTAATAATGTATTCAATTGGTGTTGACCTTGAAGGATGTGTGCATGTCCTGGGAATTGAATAATCAATGGTATGGATTTAGAAATTAAGTAATGAATTATGTGTGATTCCTAGTAATTAGAAAGTCCAACTATATCAATAAGGGACACTAAAGTAGACTTGTGAAATTTTCAACTAATGTTGTGCATTCTATGTCATTCACTATGCTTACTCTTTGAGGGAAGAACATATACACCCAAATGTAAAGGAGAAAGCTTAAAGGGTAAGTGCACCAATCTGTGACACAATTCAGGTGCCAAATTGAAAAAAATGATCAAAAAAACCCCGAAATAAGGCCTTTGGCGCACGCTAAATGTATTTTTAGACATAAAAACAAAAAATCGGGTTTCAAACCCTCATTCTACCTTCAACCCACGGCTTGAGGAAGAGGATTGCAGGTCTGCAACTCACGCTCGCCAAATCTCTTCCATTGTTTGCATCCTTAGGTTGCCATTTTCCACGAGGATGCCGCCAACATGTCAGAGAGGTCGAAGATTGCAAAGAGGTGTGTATTTTTATTCTATTTATTTCGAATTTGATTTGGAATGCAAATTTAAATAGATTTTTATAATAAAACTTTGTTCTAATTCTCAGGGAATGAATCTCCACCTCAAAACATTTATCAATATATATTATTGTATAGCCTTTCGGATTTTTGATTAAAGAAACTCTTATTTTGCTATTGCCATTCTTGAATGATGTTATCATGTGTATCGTGTAAGTTGTATGCTTGAATGTTGTAGGCATGGATTTTGTTTACATCTATTTTTTAATTAATTACTGTCGAATGCTCAATAAGCCCAATCTAAAGCGTATTGTATAAATAAGCTCCATTCGTGGTGGTTTGTATCCTTTGGAATGCTTCAATTACTTGTGCCTCACTGATGCAGAGGCAAGGAGGCTCAAACCCAATCAGTCTGACAACCTGCCTTCAAGGGGCTCCTAACAAGATTAATACTACCTATTTTGAGCAATCTACACAACCTCAAAGCCTCATCAAACCAAACACTTCATTGAGCACCTTACCCAACAATCCACCCTTGTAGCACTCAAAACCCGGTCCAAGCCTAATTTCTCCCAACCTTTCCAAAACACCTGAAAATTTAAAGGTGGATTAAGATACCCTTTTCAGGGTTACACAACATATGTCAAAACCAATAGTAACTCTTGTTGTCTTCAATTTTGAATTCTCAAAATTGGACAACCCATATGAAATTTTGCCTAAAATTTCTTCATAAATCTCTATGGCATGCATTTCGAGGCACCCAAATTCTCCAATTGAATTGTGCAGCCATTGGTATCCATCCTATTTTGCCTTGTGTGAAATTTGGGAACATTTCGACATGTTTTTCCCCTTGTTTTGTCCAATTTCGGGATTTTTGATCACCATTACAAATAGGGATCTTTGTGTGTTAGGGCACATTTTACAAGGTGTTGAGGTTGTAAAACTTTGGATTTTAATTGATGGTTCCCTTGGGTATCCTTTCATCAATTCCCCTTTCCGTTTTTGTAAAATTTCGAGTCATTTTTCTTGTCTTTTTGGTCAAATTCGGGTTTTTAAGGTGGCTCAGCAGAATAGGAAATTTTAAGTCTAAAAGCAAAATTGCTTAAGCTGCCAAAAAACCCAAAATTGCTTAAGTTGCCAAAAAACCCGAAATTGCTTAAGTTGCCAAAAGTTCCTATTGTGCTTTAAGTGAAATTGCTAAAGTGCCAAAAAGTTCCTATAATTGCTAAAGTGCCAAAAATTTCCTATTGTGCTTTAAGTGAAATTGTTAAAACTCCAAAAAGTTCCTATTTTCACTCATTTGACAAAAGCAAAATTGTTAAAGTGCCAAAAAGTTCCTATTTGGCTTAAATGACAAAATAAAAATTGCTAAGTTGTCAAAAAGTTCCTATTTTGCCTCTTTGTCAAAAATAAAACTGGTAAATGAGCCAAAAGTTCCTATTTTTTCCCATGAGTAAAAAGAAAAGTTGCTGAAAGCTTTCAAAAACCCGATTTTGGTCTTTTTTGTGCTTTTTTTTTCACTTGTCTTTGTGTTGTAAAAACCCGATTGGAGAAATTCGCTCCATTTTGAAGAGAAGTTTGAGTTCAAGTTGGATTGTCTACCATTTTTGGTGGAGATTCCATAAATTCTTCAACTGAAATCACATCTTCTCAACTTGATTAAGGAAGTCATCTAGGGTTTTCTCTCCTTTTTTTATTTTTATTTTTTTTGTTTTCAGCTTCACATCTTCAGGTATGTTTTTATATTTTCTTGTTTCCTTCTTCCTTTCACTATTAAAATCGCATCTTGTCTTTGGTAAAATGTTCTTTTTTATTTTGAAAGTCTTCTTCAACCAAAAACATGTTTTGTTATGACCAAATTGCGATTTTGTTTCAAGCACCTTTCCATTAGATGTCTTGCATTGGTTGTTTTTCGAAATCACGTTTTTATTTGTGGTCTTTCTCTTCATGTTAGCAAAACATCATTTCTGAAAATTTATTTTCAAACAGCAAAAACGAGTTTTCTCTCAGCAAAACCGCGACCCTCTTGAAAACACGTTTTTGTCCAAAACGTTTTTGCAGCTGAAAACCATATCTATTGTGTCTAGAAATATCATTGTCTCAAAGAGGTATTTGAAATAAAAACGTGTATTCTCATGGAGGAATCGTCATTTCTTCAAAAACGTCTTTCCCTTGAGTGCAAATGCATTTTTCATCATCTCAAAGGTCATTATCTCAGCAAAACGTCATTTCCATTTGCCATTTTTCTCTTCCATTTACCTTGCCATTATCTCACTAGTCTTATCATTTTTCCTTCCCATACTCTTAAAGTTTACTTGTAATAATGTTTTTCCATATTGCAAGTGAGTCGCCATTCATTTGCACTTGCAGTCGGCCTTCCAAAACCCGAAATTGAGCTTTGGCCCCACTTTTGCAGCCCCCTTGTCTCATTCTTGTTAGTCTTATTTGCACACATGACCTACCAAATCAATAATATAAGGCATGGGCCTTATTTTTCAAGCAAATTCTAAGGCTGGAGAATGATACAAAGAAAGAACAACAGCATGATGAAGCCACACAAGGAGTTGAACAAGTGACATGATTGAACATAGAATGCTTTCAAAACAAAGATGGAAAAATGTTTTCCAAACAGCAGCATGAAGACCCAATCAAGGATGATGTAGTTCAAGTCGTGTCTTCGGACACTTAGAATAGTTTCAATTATGTATTTGTAAATTAGTTTTGACAAATTACATGTAAATTGAAAAATTGTAATTGCAAGTAATCATATCACTTGCAAAGTTGTAAAATGTAATTACATGTAATTACATTACAAGTCAAATTACAATAGGACTTGTAATGTTGAATAAGTCAATTGCAGTTAGTTATTGGTTGAGAGAATTTCTCATGTTTGTTGGAATCCTCCCACCTTTTTCTCAAGGCCTCTCTCCTATAAATACTTGAGGAGGTCTATTGTAATTTTTATTTTTTGGCAATGCAACAAAACTCTGCCAATTTGTATGTGCACTCTAAGACTTTGAGCTTAGATGTAAATCAAATTATAGTCAATTAAAAGAGGCAAATTGCTTTCAAACTTTGTGTTGATTCAAGATGTTATGTGACGACATTTTCTGCATATTGATTGTGAGTTTTGTGGTGTTATACAAGAGGGATTCAAGTTGAATTTTGCAGACTTTGAGCTGCTTATTGTGTTTGGAGTTTTAGATTGGTTTTTGAGATTTGATACTGCAGACTTTGAGTTGTTTGTCATGTTTGAAGCTATTGTAGAATGCTCAAGCAAAGGGGGTAACTTGCAGACTTTGTGCTGCTTTTATTTTATATGTTTGTGCATAAAAAGTGCATCATGTAATTAGACTTTGAGCTGATACATATTGTACTTGGTTACCAGAAAATCATCTAAAAAGTTTGATAGGAGAGTAAGTTGTCAAAGACTTTGAGCTTTCAATTTGTTTTCCCGTCCTGGAGGAGCAACAGAGGACTTTGTGCCTTTATGGAAACTTTGCTTCTTTATTTGTTTACTTCATCAATCATTTATGCTTTCAGTTGTGATTCTTTTCTAAAAAAAGAGAACAAGACAGAGTTTCACCCAGATTTAGAATAGATTTATAGTTGGAGTTTAACAATTTCTAAATTGTTAAAATAGAAAGCAAAGGGGGGAGCCTTCCCTTAATTAGGAGAGTTTATCTCACGTACTATAACTGAAACCACAATTTTGTATGCTTTCCCAAGTATACAAAATTTTCAACCAACAACTCTTTTGGGCCAACATGAACTTTCAATACACCTCCCTCACTCTAGGCTTCACAATTAGGCCTAATTTCCAAAGGAACCCCCTCACAAACTCACCTCCAAACCAAGGAAACTTGAAAAAGTCTTAGGGATGCTCACCAAACTCAGGATTCTCCCATTTTAAGAGCCCCAAGAACTTTTTCTATTCCTCTACTCACAAACCCTCCTAAACCTTCATAAAAACAAGGGTTTTAAAGAAACTCATAACTCCAGACCTCCCCCAATCTTTCCAAAGGTCCAAAAACCCCACAATACCTCTACCCTAACTTAAAAGACACTCACAATCCCATTCCTTTCAGTATTTCTCAGATTCACTACTTGAGTTCCTTACTTTCATGGTGGAAACACCCCTGAACAGCATTAGAACTTCACACCCCACTAATTTTATTCATTCTCTCGGCCTCCAAAGTATTCATACACCAAAATAATCATGGTGTAGGCCAATCCACCGATCCACAGGGTCATAACAGTAGGTGGATTGGCTAATGTGTCATGGTGTTGCCCTCAAAACCCCTAACACAGAAAACAGAGCAGTAACCAAGTTTGCTGATCCCACACACACCAACGGTGGATTTAAACCTTCAAAACATATGCAAAGAGAGTAAACACACATGCAATCAAGTATCCAAAGCCTCAATTCATGATATACTTGTACGGGCCTATGCAAAGCAAAGAAAATTCAGGAAAACAAAGAAAACCAGTGATCAATGTTTTCAAAAGTATGTTTTCTTATTAGAAACTGAACAAAATCAACTCTCAACTCGGGGTATTACAGCAATATATCTTGATACCACCTTCCAATTACCCCTTGAGCCGATCAACCACCATAACCACCTTAGTTAGACTTCTAAGATGGCAATTTGCCAATTTTGCTCTTAATTACCATTCATTCACAACTTGATTTTGCAAATACCACCTAACTGACCTATTAAGCCTTCTAAATACAATTTCAAGGTATTTCTATAGCATATAGAGATATAGAAAGCAAATAAAATAAATATTTTAACTAATGAATTGTAAAAAATGGATTTTTGTAGTTTATATTCATGTCGTTGATTACATTGCATTGCACATCTTTCAAAGTCAAAGCATTACTTCACTTTGCATAACTAATAAGTAGATGCTGATAGATGCCAAAAATTTAATTACAATATAGTTTGTACAAAGTCAACCTAAGTAGTTATGCAATTTCTTCACATTGCATAACTAATAACTAGGAGCAGCTGCCATGAGAGAAAAACTATTTTTTTTGAAATCGAAAGGCATTTCCATAGCATAGAGATATAGAGAGCAAATAAAATAAAGATTTTAACTAATGAAATGTAGAAAATAGATTTTTGTAGTTTATATTCATGCATTGCACATCTTTCAAACTCAAAGCATCACTTCACATTGCATAAGGAATAACTAGATGCTGATAGATGACAAAATTTCAATTACAATATAGCTTTTTACAAAGTCAACCTAAGCAGTTATGCAATTACTTCACATTACATAACTAATAACTAGGAGCAGCTGCCAATTGCTTTAGCTTGTCATGGCATTCCATGAGACCACATTTCCTTGAGGCATTTTTTCAAATAGTTCGTTCCCTTGTCTATGCTACGACATTTTTCATATATATCTACCAAAGCATTTTATCAAATAGTTCATTGCCTTGTTGCTATGGCTAAAAGCCTAAAATAGATGCTTTCGAACAAGGTATGGATGCTTGGAAAAATTCTATCAAAGCATAATAGTAAGCAATAGCATAGACAAGGCATTGAACTTTTTGAAAAAATGCCTCAAAGAAAAGTGGTCTCATGGTGATGGAATGCCATGACAAGCCATAGACAAGGTAGTGAACTGTTTGAAAAGATGCCTCAAAGAAATGTGTTCTCATGGTGATGGAATGCCATGACAGTCCATCATTCATCATGGCATTCCATCACCATGAGACCACATTTCTTTGAGGCATCTTTTCAAATAGTTCACTGCCTTGTCTATAGTATGACATTTTTCATACATATCTACCAGAGCATTTCATCAAACAGTTCACTGCCTTGCTGCTATGGCTAAAAGCCTAAAACAGGTGCTTTCGAACAAGCTATGGATGCTTGGAAATTTTTTGTCAAAGCATAATAGTAAGCAATAGCATAGACAAGGCAGTGAATTGTTTGAAAAAATGCCTCAAAGAAATGTGGTTTCATGGTGATGGAAGGCCATGTCAAGCCATAGACAAGGCAATGAACTGTTTGAAAAAATGCCTCAAATAAATGCGGTCTCATGGTGATGGAATGCAATGACAATAATCACCATGAGACCGCATTTCTTTTAGGCATTTTTTTAAACAATTCACTACCTTGTCTATGCTACCACATTTTTCATACATGTCTACCAAAGCATTTTGTCAAACAGTTAACTGCCTTGCTGCTATGGCTAAAAGCCTAAAACAAGTGCTTTCGAACAAGCTATGGATGCTTGGAAAAAATCTATTGAAGCATAATAGTAAGCAATAGCATAGACAAGGCAGTGAACTGCTTGAAAAAATGCCTCGAAGAATTGTGGTCTCATGGTGATGGAAATGCCATGACGAATGCCTATGGCTATGGATTGTCATGTGGCATTCCATCACCATGAGACTGAATTTCTTTGATGAATTTTTTCAAACAGTTCACTGCCTTGTCTATGCTACCACATTTTTCATACATATCTACCAAAGCATTTTATCAAACAGTTCACTGCCTTGCTGCTATAGCTAAAATCCTAAAACAAGTGCTTTCGAACAAGCTATGGATGCTTGGAAAAATTCTATCAAAGCATAATAGTAAGCAACAAGCTATGGTCTCATTGTTTTTTTTCACATGAAAATCAGCATGATTTTATTCATGCTTTTTTGTAGGTTTTAAAAGCATTTTTTGCTAATTTTTCAGTTTTTGCCAATCAGACAAGAAGTTTCTAAGCATCACGGTGTCTGAGTAGTAGCATGCTGAGGTTCATAGCCATTTTGCACTTTGGACCCTTAAGGGATCGATCTAGTTGAATGTAGCTCAAAGCGATTTCGCGTGTTTGGGTGTGAAAGAGGACCATGCCTAGCGTAAATGTACCTATTTGGGCACGTTGGAACAGTTCGTTTGGTCACACGAGCTGCAGAAGGAAAGTTGCACCACTTCGCAACTTTCAACTACTTGCATTTGAAAACTTTTTCCCCAAGTGAAAATTCACCACCAAAGGAAAATGCATCCAAGATAGTGAAAATCGAGTGAGGTTATTGTAGAGGGGCCCAACGTGATCCCACATGATCAGACGAGAAGTTTCTAAGCATCACGGTGTTCGAGTAATAGCATGTTGAATTTCACAGCCATTTTGCACTTTGGACCCTTAAGGGATCGATTTGGTTCAATGTAGCTCAGAGTGATTCCGTGTGTTTGGGTGCGAAAGAGGACCATGCCTAGCTAAACGTACCCACTCGGATGCATTGGAATAGTTCGTTTCGTCACACGAGCTGCAGAACAAAAGTTGCACCACTTTGTAACTTTCAACTACTTGCATTTGACAATTTTTTCCCCGAGTGAAAATTCGCCACCACAGGAAAATGCCTCTGAGATAGCGAAAACCGAGAGAGCTTACTGTAGATGGGTCCAGCGTGATCTTGTAGGATCAAACGTGAAGTTTCTAAGCATCATGGTGTCCGAGTAATAGCATGCTGAAGTTTGCAACCATTTTGCACTTTGGACCCTTAAGGGATCGATCCGGTTGAACGTAGCTTAGAGATATTCTGCGTGTTTGTGTGTGAAATAGGACCATGCCTAGGGTAAACATACCTATTCAGACATGTTGGAACAGTTTGTTTGGTCACACGAGTTGCAGAACGAAATTGCACCACTTTGCAACTTTCAACTACTTGCATTTGACATCTTTTTTCTCGAGTGAAAATTCGCCACCACAGGAAAATGCCTCCAAGATAGAAAAAACCATGTGAGGTTACTATAGAGGGGCCCAACATGATCCCATAGGATCAAACGAGAAGTTTCTAAGTGTCACAATGTTTGAGTAATAGCATGCTGAAGTTTACAGCCATTTTGCACTTTGGACCCTTAAGGGATCAATCCAGTTGAACGTAGCTCGAAGCAATCCCGCATGTTTGGGTGTGAAAGAGGACCATGCCTAGCGTAAACATACCCAATCGGATGCGTTGAAACAGTTCGTTTGGTCACACGAGCTACAGAACGAAAGTTGCACTGCTCTGCAACTTTCAACTACTTGCATTTAACAACTTTTTCCCCGAGTGAAAATTCGCCACCATAGGAAAATGCCTCCGAGATAGCAAAAACCGAGTGAGGTTATTGTAGAGGGGCGCAATGTAATATCGTAGGATCAAATGAGAAATTTTTAAGCATCACAGTGTCCGAGTAATAGCATGTTGAAGTTTGCATCCATTTTGCACTTTGGACCCTTAAGGGATCGATCTGGTTGAATGTAGCTCAGAGCGATTCAGCATGTTTGGGTGCAAAAGAGGACCATGCCTAGCGTAAACATACCCACCCAGATAAATTGGAAAAGTTCGTTTGGTCGCATGAGCTGTAGAACGAAAGTTGCACCACTTTACAACTTTCAACTACTTGCATTTGACAACTTTTTCCCTGAGTGAAAATTCGCCACCACAGGAAAATGCCTCCAAGATAGCGAAAATCGAGCGAGGTTATTGTAGAGGGGCCAAACATGATCCCATAAAATTAGACGAGAATTTTATAAATGTCATGGTGTTTGAGTAATAACATGTTGAAGTTTATAGCCATTTTGCACTTTGGACCCTTAAGGGATCGATCCGGTTGAGCGTAGCTCGGAGCGATTCCACGTGTTTGGGTGTGAAGAGGACCATGCCTAGCATAAACATACCTATTCGAATGCATTGGAATAGTTCATTTGGTCACACGAGCTGCAGAATGTAAGTTGCACCACTTTGCAACTTTCAAGCATTTGCATTTGACAACTTTTTCCCCGAGTGAAAATTCGCCACCACAAGAAAATGCCTCCGAAATAGAAAAAACCAAGTGAGGTTATTGTAGAGGGGCCCAACATGATTCTATAGGATGAGACGAGAAGTTTCTAAGCATCACGGTGTCTGTGTAATAGCATGCTGAAGTTTTCAGCCATTTTGCACTTTGGACCCTTAAGGGATCGAACCAATTGAACGTAGCTCGGAGTGATTTCGTGTGTTTGGGTGCAAAAGAGGACCATGCCTAGCGTAAACATACCCACCCGAATGCGTTGGAATAGTTCATTTGGTAACACGAGCTGTAGAATGAAAGTTGCACCACTTTGAAACTTTCAACTACTTACATTTGACAACTTTTTCTCCGAATGAAAATTCGCCACGACAGGAAAGTGCCTCCAATATAGCAAAAAATGAGTGAGATTATTGTTGAGGGGTCCAACATGATCCCATAGGATCAGACGAGAAGTTTCTAAGTGTCATGGTGTTCGATTAATAGCATGTTGAAGTTCACAGCCATTTTGCACTTTGGACCCTTAAGGGATCGATCCGGTTGAACAGAGCTCGGAGCGATTCCACATGTTTCCATGTGAAAGAGGATCATGCCTAATGTAAAATTACCTATTCGGACATGTTGGAACAATTTTTTGGTCACACGAGCTGTAGAACGAAAGTTGCACCACTTTGCAACTTTCAACTACTTGCATATGACAACTTTTTCCCTGAGTGAAAATTCACCACCACACGAAAATGCCTCTGAGATAGTGAAAACTGAGAGAGGTTACTAAGAGGGGTCCAACATGATCTCGTAGGTTTAGACAGAGATTTCTCAATCACCACAGTTTACGAGTAATACTCTGTCAAATATTGTTGCCATTTTGCACTTTGCACCCTTAAGGGATCGAGTCGGTTGAACCATAGTAGTTGTTTGGTTGAATGTCATACCCTAAGGTATGTTAGTGGTGCAAGAGCACCTAACCTCCTTCATCAAATTTTTCTTAGTTGATTGGTCATAGGGTGAGTCAAGGGTAGAATAAGTGTGTTTTGAGTTTAATTAATCTAAATAAGGTCAATTAAGACCATTTATATGTACATAAGATCATTTGGTCATGAAATGAATTTTATTTGATAGTATAATATATTATCATCATTTTTCAATTGATCCGAGGGTTTTTCATTCATTTTTTAGTGAGTTCTAATTGTTTTTCTCAAAACTACCTGCATAAGCATATTCTAAGGGTTTGAAAGTCTCCAAATGTTGTCCAAGCCATTCTACGTATTGTAATTGAAATGTGCCTCAGTGGAATGGCATAAATAAGTGTCTTTAACATGTTTGTAAGAGATTTTGTGTAGGGAAGGTCATTTAACAACGTTTTTTTGGTGATGCCTAGGGGCAGATTTGCATAGTTTTCAAGTGAAAATGGAGGTTTTGGGTAGTGGTTTTGCAAAAAATTCATAGAATATTTCATGTAAGGGTGGATTAAGTTTATGCGGGTCATTTCCAAGATGTTTGATGCATTGGTTGGGTTGGGTAAACCTTGCAACATGTTGTTTCAATAAACCCACTTGGTTTTCCCTAAAAGTGAGGTTTCTTAATTTTCCTTCTAAATGATCTTGGAACTCATAAATAATGGTGTATTTGGGAGTTTTGAGACATAATAAAAGACTTTTTTGAGGTCTTGTGTTTTGGGTAAGTGTTTTGTTGGTATCCCCTTTGTAAAAGTGGCCTAATTTAAGGCCTAAAACTGTGAAAAGTCAAAATTTGAGGCACTCAGTCCAAATAAGTTGTACCTGAATTTTTTAGTATGCTGAGCACCCCTAAAATGGGTATTTTAATCTATGAATGGTTTTTGAAGTGTTTTTGGAAGATCTGGTTAAAATATTGAAAAACCAGTTTACTAGTGCTACAAGGGCAGCCAGTTGCAAAAGGTGAGTTTTGAAGATTTTGTTGAATCTAACTTTGAGATTGAATTCAAATGACTCAATTGTCATCATGTGCATGTTGAGGGACTTTTTCAGGGTCTTGGTGGAGGTTTGTAGTTGATCTGCAAAATTGAATGGTTGAGACCCTTGAGGGTGCGTTGATGTTTAATAAATTGATTGAATAGTGAAGAAAAGTTCCTTGGTTTAAGATTGAAGTTTTCATTAGTGTAAGTGATCTCGAACTTGGCTTTACATCAGTTATAGATGACCTAGGTTGAATCGATTTCTATGAGGCATATGCTGCCCCTACCTTGTCAACCCTACGGATTTGGCAAGCCAGTGAGCTCACTAGTGTGCCAATTTGGTAGGATTGACAAGGTAGGTGGTGCAGGAGCATGTAGGCACCTAGTCACAAATCTCCATGTTTGATGGTCAGAATGCACCCTTGCATTAAAAATGTGTCAACAAGTGAGTTTGAAAGCCTAAAAAGCAACATGAAAGATTGTATCTCAATGACATAATGGAGTCATTAGTTTAGTTAGTAGGAAAAGTGATACAGTTGCAAATTTGTGAGTTGCATAATGCAACAAATTTGTAATTGCAACGGTTATGTGTTTTGAAAATTTGGTTTCTTGGTGCTTAGGGGCATTGATCAGCTATAGGAGGATGAGAAATTCTATGTAAATCTTGGAGAGGCTCGAGTTGTGGTTGTCGGATTGGAGGGAAAAGAATAAAGCTTGGAAATTGCTTTGTTTTCTCATAGTTTTACTGATTTTTCTTAGTTCCCTACCTGTGTACAGGCCGAACAGGTCTTATATGTATTGAATTCCCTTGAGCAACAGTAGATAAATGTTCTAACTTGTGTTTGGTGCCTTGGCAAGGTTTGGTTTAATCTTTTAGTGCCCTAATTCATCAAATTGCTCCTTCCGGGCTGCTGAACAACCTTAAGGGTTTGGGGTTATTCTAATGGCATAACCATCATCCCACCTACTGTTATCAAATGTAACCTAGTGGGATGATGTAGTTGAGTGTAGGTAATGTTATTTTAGGAGTAGGAGGTGTGCAAGATGATCCCTTGGCTTGAAGAATGAAACGAAGGGCTGGAGGTGTGTGTTTTCCCTTGGAAATTGGTGGGCCAGACCTATGGAATGAATAAATCGTATTGTTAATGGTAAAGTGAGTTCTCCTTAAGCATGGTTGGACCTATTAAAAGATGTCTACATAGTTAGATTGGGTAGGAATTTCTGGGAAGGTGAAAATTCAATAACATACCCCTGTCCTAGGCTAGTGAATTAGCCCTCTTTTCCAAAGTAGCCCACTCACAAAATTTCAACTAACCCACAAAAACCACTCAGACCTCCTAGGAAGACTCCAAATAGAAGGATTCCATAGATTTTAGGCCGACAAAGGGCCACAAAATGGGCCAACTCCAAAACCCTCCATTTTCCTAGTTTTCCCCAAGGTTTATTGAAAGTCTCACTTGCAGACCTTTCCTGACCATGCCCCCAACTCAGATACCTTTTTTTTAATACCAATATGCTTTAAACTTAAAGATATTTCACTACTCCCTTTTTTTTCAACAAACCCTAGGAAAAAAGCTCCTTTTTTATGCAATTTAGGCAATAAAATGCCCAAGACAGCAACTCCAAGACTGACCATTCATTTTCCCTGCCTTGGATGGACCTGCATGTTGTGACCTTTTTCACACATCACCCCATCCCAGATGGGGACCCCCTAATTTTTGGCTCCATTCTGGTCTTTTGGCTTTGGTTAGTGTCTCTATCTCTGGTCCTTCCGGGGATGTCCCGTCGTTTGACCTGGGTTGAAGTATTGTTCAAGTCTGTGAAATTAGGGTTTTCATTAGTCAGGCTTATTAAAGGTCAAACTAAGTTATAAAATTGAAATTCGAGCTTAGTACAGCAGTCAGAAAACTTCTAGCAGGGTCCCACTAAATTTTCATTGTATTCTGACAACTTACTATTTTTAGTAAGTATTCAATTTGGGACTATTTTATCGAGATTTCGGAATTCTGTCAGTTCCACCACAATCAGGCAGCTTCAGAATGCCTACACGCGAAATTTGAATGGATTCCGACAATTGGCTATTTTTAGCAGTTCAGCCTTCAGAGGCTATTTTCAGGATTTAAACGAGCAATTCTCCAGTGAGTGACGGGGGAATTGATCTGGGTTTTCGAAGACCTTCGCAATGATGTAGCGTGCAAGGTGAGATGGTGACTTTCAAAGTTCAGCCTCCCACGGCTATTTTTAGGGTTTGCATGCAAGAATTTTTAGTGCATGTCCAGATATTCCATGTGGGTTTTGCGAGGCCTTCGCAATGATATGACATGCAGATGGATCGGGTCAGTTTTCAAGGACTTACTATTTTTAGCCAGTGCCAAAACTTTGACCAGTTTTCTGGGTTTTTCTGGGTTTTTTGAGATCCCACGGGCATTGTGACATGCAAACTCGTCCGACATCTGGATGACTACTTTCCAAACACTTACTATAAATAGCAGTATCATCCCAGCAGCTACCCACCACTCCAGTCCAGCGATCAGGTGCAATCAGGCACGATCAAGGACAATCAGGAACAAATCAGAGCACATGCAGATCAGATTAGGGTTTCCCCTGCCACGTCTAAAAATAGATGAAGCAAAATGCAGAAATGACAGAACGAAGCACGCCACCGGAATCAACATCCTTCAGGCTACCTACTGGTAAAATTTGAACACGATCTGAATACTTACTATTTTTAGCAATTCACCTCATGGCTAAAAATAGCACGTCCTCATCAGGGAAAATGTGTGAACGAGTCTCTTATAGCATCAAGTACAAGTGGAACAAATTTCAAAGCAAACAGAGATACAAAATTGGTCAATTCTAGGGTTTGCTAAAAATAGCAAATGGCTTAGAATAGCATGTACTGTGCCAAATCAAGTATAAACGAGGTGATACAGGTCAACGAGGGCATAGCCACGCCACTTCTAGCTCAGAACAGGATGAAATGCAAAGAAACCCTGACTCCTCCGAATTTACTAAAAATAGAAGGCTAGGGCATAAAGGGCGTTGGAAATTTTACAAACATAGCTGACAGGCAAACACTCTCATATGCGCCCAGGAGGAAGGAAAGATTCAAAAAATTCTCTAAGTGTGAGAATTTCCCTGAGCAAGAATGAAATGCGCCCTCCAAAAGCATGATAAAATTTCCAAGGCAAAGAGATTTTCCTCTTCATACCCCTATATGCGCCTAGGGAAGGTGAAAGGTCACCAAAAATGTGAGAAAATTCACTAAGGCATCAAAATTTCCTAGGACATCCTCAAGGGCATTCAAAAATGGAAGTATCATGGGCTAAATGCGCCTAAAGGAGCTGAAAAGTCACTTTGGGCATGGGTTTTCCTTGACCACATAGTGAAAGGCGCTTGAGAAAGGAAGTTGCTTGGCCTAAATGCGCCCAAGGGAGGTGAAGAGCCACTTGGTAGAGGCGCGTTCCTTTACATGAATAAAGTGCGCTCAAACATGGAAGCCAACACCCCCATATGCGCCAAGAGGAGGTGAAAGGACACTTGAAAGGGGCGGAATTCCTCCTAGCACTAGCAAATGCGCCCAACATGAAAGTATGCACCAGAGGGAGATGAAGGGTCATGTCTTAGGCGTGGGAATTTCTCTTCTCCATGGCATATGCGCCCAAGGTAAGGATGAAAGGTAATACATTGAAGGTGGAGGTCCACAAGGCTAAATGCGCTAGGAGGAGATGAGGGTTCGCTGTGTGAAATACGCCAAAGGGGGAATAATGTCAAGAGGGTGTGATTTTTTTTTAAAAGACCAAGGATTTCTTTTATTTTCTTTTTCCTCTTCATTATATGAAGCGCGCCTAGTAAGTGGGGACTTATAAATATGAAAATTGCTAAGAATGTCTAGGCGTGGAATTGCCTAAGGATAAAATGAAACTCATGATATGTTCAAATGTGCCCTCTAGGGATAAAATTTTAATTTTCAAAAAATTCCTAAGGCATTTTCTTAAGGGAAAATGAAGAATACGCCTAGAGGATGGTGCCAGATTTCCAGAGTTATAAAAAATCTTCAGAGGAAAATTCTTCAGGGAAAATAAAGATAATTTGCCAAGGCCGAGAAGATTGAAATTGCAGGAGTGAAAGACATCCGGAGGGGAGAAATAAACATTAGCCATTTTTATTTTTTTAAATAATAAAAATTAAACGTACGCCTTCGTCCGGATACACATGAAGACAATGGATTCTGGGAAGATTTTTCTTCTGGGTATTAAACATTTGCAATTCGGAAGTGATTCAGAGTTACTCCACGCCTCACTCACGTCGTTTTGATGGATATTTTGCCCGGTACCTATTTTAATAAAATTCCTAAGGCAAAATTGAAAAATTTCTCTAAGGCAAACGACTAAAATGGATGAGAAATTTTGCTGAAGAGTTTGAACTTGATAATTTTGCCAGAATGCCTTAGCCAAACTTTTTGAAATTGTTCAAAGAAGTAAACGATGTAATGTTTTAAGAAATCAAACGCAACGAGGCAGGCCTGTGCAGAGGTGATGAATTCACAATTCTAGAAGTTTGAGATTCCGATGCTTCAAACGACAAGTGTTACAACTGGAAAAGAGAGGGGAAATGAATTCAAAATATTTGCTAAGTTTAGCCTCTGCAGGAATTCGACCAAGCTATAAGTTTTAAAGTCCTCTTCATTTTTTCTCTCACAAGTTGCTGAAGAGCTGAAAGTAAGAAGTTCGAATTTGTGAGAGGAGTTGGAGGTTGAGGATTTCGAATTTTTTGGAGAGCTAGAGTTTCTAAATTGCTTCAATTGTGAGGAGGTTCGAATTTGTCAAAAGTGAAGTTGCTGAATGCTGAGGTGCGACTTGGGAAGAAAGTTTTAAGTTGCTGAAAGTTGCTAAGTTAGAAGGAAAAGTGCGAACTTCAAAGGGGAGGTTTTAAATTTGTTAAAATTAAATTGCTACAGGCAAACATTTCCAAGTATTGGGCATTGTGTTGCTATAACCCAAAGGAAACTTCTGAGAACGTTGAAATAAACAGGCAATAGTTGAGGTTTGCAGTTGAAAACATCAAGAAGTGTTGCAGCTTTTGTCATTTAAAAGAAAAATCTGCTGACACCCTCAATAATGGTTATTATTTTATTTTAAAAAAAATCTTGTTTGCTGACTATCTTACCCTTTTTGCAAAATGGCCGAGTCAAGCAGAAGAGCTGTAGGCAAGAACGTCCACGCTGAGTCCAGACAGGCAGTAATCAAGAAATTAAACAAGTCTTTCCTGCCAGAATTAAAATTCACATCAAAGTTGGGCAGGCTAGCAGACACAAACCTGGGCTCGTTTAACCTGGAGGCGTTCAAAAGAAGGATAATGGGGACTGGAGGCCATCGCCCATCAGTGACGTCACATAGCATTGTCAGAAGTGGATTATATGCAGCTGCAAATTTTCCACCAGCCATCCGGTGCTCGGAGCTCATTATGGAATGCTCTTACCACTGCGATTCAGAGAAGAGGACGATCGTTGCGCCAGATGGCAAGGTGCTGGCTAACCTGACACCACAAGCAATCGGAGAGGCATTCGGGACCCCCGCCCATTAGAAAATGATTTACAAAATGAAGGACAGGGCTGACAAAATGTATTCATCAACAACAGACCGGTGTGCTGATGTGATAAACACTAGGTGGATGATCAAGCCCAAACCAACTTGTACGAAGTTGCGCAAACAAATAATCTCCGAAGACTTGAAGCAAGAGTTTGGCGACCTGATTATGATGTTGAGTAGAGTTGGAGGGTGTCCCCAAGCGTTTGTCTTCGAACCTTGGATGTTTTACTTTGTCAACTTGGTATTGGAGGGCAAGGATTTCATGGATTGGGCACTGTTAATCAGTGATGGTCTACATGAGCAGCTCTACAATGTGAGGAGGACTAAAACATTTTATATGGGCTCTTACCTTGTCTATATGCTAGCTCGCATGACAAGATATAGGGGGATCTCTTACAAAGAACCAATTGGTTGCGGTTCTCAGCAATTCAAAATATTCGAGGCTTGTCCGCAATTGCATTTGACAAGCACTACTAATTACAAAAGAGTCAACGATGCCTTTACTATGCACATCACGAAGACCTTGCAGCAAAGGACCCATCACAGAATATCGAGGGAGGCACAAGAAATGATTGAGAAATTTGGATGTTGGTTTATCCAATTCCCAAAATTCACTTACATAAGGCTGCAGGGATTCTCTTCCTACCCATACAGGTTGCCCCGATATCCCACGAATAGGGTAGTGATGCTGGAAGTTTCTAGGCAACTGATTGCCTATGATAAGATTCAAAAGAAGAAGAAGAAGGGCGGACTTGGGTTCCCGATTGCTATGGGAAATTCAGACGAAGTATGCCCATCACTGCAGGGAGCAAGGGAGGCAGAGGCGGAGCTCTAGTTCTTTCAGCTTTCTTACCATTCCAGCAGACACTACTATGATCCTCATAGAAATATCAGGTGGGTATTGACAGAGGAGTTTAGGCACAAGGCACAAATAGAAGATTTTTGGGCAAGTGCAGTGGATGAGGTCGAAGTCAGAAAGAGGATGTTTTCCCGGATACCATTGGCAATGATCAGAGAGTGCGAGATTATTCCTGTACCAAATCAGATTGAGGAGGACATAAACATTGTACAGGTTGATTACGACACAGTAAGAAACACGCCCTTGCCACTCCCAGATTGGTCAAAACTAGAGATCACCGACTTGGATACACTTTGTATCCCAGTCCTGACATTTACACAGAGTTGGATAGAGAGACATGTCAGCAGACTAAAGGGAAGGTCAATTCCCCTTACCTACAATTTGATGGGAGACAGCAAGTTACCATCGGCTGATCCGAGGAGACGGAGTAATCCAACTCCAGAGCCTAGGGGAAAAGAGCCAGCTCGACCGGAGCCTGTGATAGTTGAGGAATCCTTGCACATGCCGGTTCGAACACATTCTCCGAGCATACAAGAAGTGTCCCTATTTGCTGATCAGAGGGAGAGGTTGCAGGCAGAACAGGCAGAACAGGCAGTACAAATAGAGAGCCAGCCACTTCGTAGGGAGTCCGTGGGCCAGAGCATCAACGTGCCCCGAGAGGATAATCAACAAGAGAACCGGCAGGAGACCGATGAAGGCACTGCCACAGATACTCAGTTTCAGCATGAGATTGAGGTAGCTCTCGAGGATGATGCTGCTTCCGATCGAGATGCCCAGAGCTCAGGAGACACTGAGCCCATAGATGATGATGAGCCTCGTCGGAACGAGGGCCATGAAGTAGAGGCCGAGGTAGAGCAGCCTTTCATCATAGTAGACACACGACAGGAGGTGCTAGACTGGCTGAGGGATAGGATGAGGCATGATCCTGTGGATGAGACCGATCCTGCAGTCGAGATGGAGGAATTGCTACAAAGGATCAATGCACCTCCCACGAAGAAGAAGGCTAGGAAGTTTTCCAGAATATCCATAGATGAGGATGGATCCCGAACCTTGCATATGGCAATTCCACGGGAGGAATGTGATAGAGACAAGGCCGTTCCTGAGAACTATATTGTGACAACCATGGAACTAGGCCGCCCTACTGGGGCACAGGTGGTAGAGGAGTGCGATAATTCCTATCGGGCACTCAAGGACAGATTGTCCCATGTTGAGAGCAAGTACAAGAGGTTGAAGGTAGAGCATCGGACACTGATTGGCTACGTGCAACACCTGTCCCATCCTTGTGGGAAAGAAAATCCTGCAATCGAGCTCCCAGCTGAGTTTTCCAGGGAGTCAATCGGTGGATTAGAAGATTTAAGGAGAATGGCACAGCAGGCAGACACGTGGGTTGCCAGTGTGCGTAGAGAGACAAGAAAGTTCATGGAAGATCTTGTACATGCCTATGGGCAAGCTTCTGATATTATGGCTAGAGTGGAGGCAGTTAACCATGCTTGGGGTGAGGCTCGCATCTATCAAACGAGAGTTGTTCTCCGTCTAGGGGCTTTGATGAGCATACCTCAACACACTTTGGTTGAGGGAGGTGTTATCCAGCAGGGAGATAGATACGACTTCGCCAGATGGTATTCTTCAGTAGTCACAGGCCGAGGATTCTATGATGCATCACAATCAGATTCGGTCAGGGTCAGGAAGGCCATGACGAACATCTTGGATGGAGTTCTCAACACATTGGAGGCAATCTTTGCCAGGAGGTTGACTTCTGAAGAGATAACTGCAGATGGACTAAAGGATAGATTGACGCCATTCTTCTCTGAGGTGAAAACCTTCACTCAGGATGATTTCGAGAACACTACCACGTTCTCTAGTATCATACAGAACAGCCAGGATGCCCTTGTTGCCTAGAAGAAATCATGTGCCCGGCATGGGCAAACAGTTGCAGTTTTAGAGTTTCAGTTGGATCACATTCCTCCTATCTCCGATCAGGAAGTTGAGGAAGTATTAGCCAGATTCACCAGATTTGCAGCCAGCGAGAAGGAGAAAGGAAACGCTCTTCTGGATGACGATCTGCTGTAGGAGGATGATGTGCATTGATTGCAGGTAGTGGACCTGCAGAGGAGTGGAGAATATTCTGCACATTCATTGCCCCACTCCTCTTAGTGGCAGTTTTTAGGGCATAAACCCTAATTAGGGCATGGGTGGCTCAATCCGAGCCCTTTATTGTAATCAGATCTGAACCGTCCACTGGATTGGGTTTATTATAAAAGGGGTATCCCCACTCATTTGTAATTCATTAGATAGAATTAGAACTAGAGATAGATTAGAACTAGACTGAGATAGAGATTGATAAAGTAGAGCTAGGAGTTAGCTTTGTTGGAAAGGAAAGAAAGACTTTCCCTTTGAAAGTTTTTGCAAAAGATTGTTGTGTAAGACTCTCATGATATAAAGACTTCATTGATTGGTGACTTCATTTTGTGTTGTGGGTAGTTGACGAGGTCTTTTCGTCTTTCCAATTCGAATAGAGTAAAGTAGAATAGATTTTGTTTCCATGGAAGTAGCATTAATTGTGGAATGCAACATTGGTTTGAGCATATCTCCCTATATCCATACCACTAGCAGGCTTGCTGACGGTAAGTCTGCCCTGCATGGTCAACTGGAATTTCAGCACTTAACTTCGGTTGCAATTTGTGTGTCCACTTGCTTCGTGGTGAAGGGGTGTGCATGTTGAATCTCGATCTGAATATCTACCTATCCTTTGAAGATTGCATCAGCTTTGTCAGAGTTTTCCGAAGGAGATACGATACAAAGTTTGGTTTGGAGATTGTTAAAGTTAGTTTTGCCTTCCATCCTTAGAGATAGATTGTAGGATTCCTATCCCTTTCCCTTTAATTCAGTATTTCCCGATCGACCCAGACATCAGAGCAATATCGTCAAAATCATTCATTTGCTTCACTATGATTGAACAACTACATAAGTCCCCTTGAAATAACCAACATATACACAGCAACCAACTGAGTCTATTCGCGATAAAAGGAACCTTGGAGTTGAAAGCATGAACTTTCATGCAATCTTAGCATGCGGGATACTTTGATCAAGAGAGAATAGAGTGACCGTTGGACATTTTATTCTGTGCTGGCGTTGTCATAAAAAGCACGTCAACACTGTACACACTCAATACCTATTATTAAAAGCATCTCCACTGAGCCACATGAAGGAAACAGTGGGTGGAGGGCTTCAATAATTCATTTCTTATTCAAAACACAAAATCTGGGTTTAACACCCGCTTGGAGAAATCTTGCCACAAAACTCACAAAAAATGAAAGAAAGACTTTCAAACCAACTTGAGAAGGATGTCATACTTTCTTCCCACTCATTCCAGACATTAGACAATCATCTACTTGCTGTGATTGTGTGATGCCATAGGGCTGGAAATGCAAATTTTCCCTTGAAAAGTGACGGTTTTGAAGTGTTTTCATTGAAATGTTGATGAAGTTGAGTTTGTAAGCATTTAATATGTCAAGGCAGACCCTATGAAAGGTTTTTGGACCATTTATTTGTTTATTGAAGCTTGGGAATGAAGATTTTGACAAAACCCTTTTTTTTGCATTAGAAAAGGAGGTTTTTTGTAGTTGGGAATGTTTATGACCGTATAGGTGCAAACTAGTGCTGTATTCTGTGTTTTTGGGCCATTTAATTTGCTTCCCCAAGGTTCCAAGGTGATTGGATAAGTTTGAAGGGTACTTCCTTTGTTAAATTGACCTCTTTTCCTTCATTTTCCCATGGTGAGTGTATTGGAAGTCTAAACTGGTCCAGAGGAGTTATACTTTACCTTGAAGTATGTTGTGTAAGTCCTTAATGGGTGTTTAAATCCATCATTTAATTGACAAGTTTTTTGGGAAAGTTGGGTGAAAAGTCTCTTGAAGTTGTTTAACATTACTTGTAGAAAGAGTGTACCTAACAAGTGGATTTGTGAAGTTCTTTTGAATTTGCTTTGGATTTTGGGTTGATCATCTTGTATTTGTCATTTTAATTTGATCTCCACCCTGGGTCTACATCACTTATTCAACTCCTCCTAAGACCTTAGACTCAAAAACAATAAAAAGCTTGCTTTCACCCATTTTGACATGGATTGACCATTTATTACATTGTATCATATTTTAACATATTTTGCAACTTCCTCGTCGCATAATGCTCAAAATACCTTACTAATACGCCTTTCTACAATTATATTAAACATTATTTCATTCTTACTAAAAAATACACTAAGTCAATGACAAATATTACAATAGTGATGGAAGAACATCTTGAAAATCTTCCCATTTGTCAATACTTGTAGCAATTCATGCAGGGAAATAATCATCCCATTTTCAATACAGATCAAGAACTATATTTTACTTGAGAAGAAACAAAAGGAGCTGCTGCCCAGTTTTGTTTTTCCATCCCACCTCAGCTGGCCTAGCTATTTGCATTCCAAAATGGTTCAAAACATGTACATCCCTTGCTCTGTACGAAATACATGGGTAGTAGCCTCTCTATGGTTGTGTAGTATCATAGGAATTTGGTCTTCAAAAAACCTGCAAAAGCCTCTCAATCTTCGACATAGACTCACATAGTATCATAGTAGTATCATTCAAAGGCTTAACATAAAACATGTAGCATATAAGAATCCGATAAATATAGGAGATGAAAAAGAAAGAGAAGATTGACAACCAAAAAATAACATCAAACAGTAATGGTGAAAAAGCCTTATTGCAAGGTGGTGGTCCAAAAGAGTGATCAATAACATGACTTTACAAATTCAATGTGCATACTTACAAATAAACCCAGGGAACCATCTGGGTCTGCTCTACTCTTTATTGTGTCGAGTATTGCCTCATGTTCAGACTCACGCACTTTCCTCAAGTTTTTGTTCACAGGTCTGCCCTTATATTTGATCAAATGAACGTTGGTGGCGATGACAAAGTTCGAATAGTGAAGAATTTTTTGATGTGTGTCGAAGTCCTCAAACAACCAAACTGCAACATTCTTAACTGGATACCTTCGAAGCCATGTTCCAATAACAACCACCAAACTTGTAGGATATTCTATGTTTTCTTTGTCTATAACTAGGGACTCCAATTTCTTTTTGGCCTCGATAAAATGACACAGGTAATAATTTGTACCCTCTTCATTGTCTTCATCTGCAATCATCGCATAAACATGCCCTGCATTGATATGTTCATCTTGTTAGATTTATTTACTGAGCAACATGATCAAAGTCAATGGATGATTGCATCTCCATGATTTGTAGAGCCGTCGGGAGCTGATAAGTGTCAAGTGGGGTTAGACTTCTTACAAACCATTCATCAACTCACTCTGTTGACTCGCAATCATTCCATGATTGAAGTGTACATGCATAACAAAAGCATGCCATCTTCCTTGTATGGATAGTCCATGTACCTGCATTGGTGCTTCTAAAAGAGTGTAGCTCGCTCGATCCTGTTACTGTACAACAATCCTCATATTTTGCAATGTTAGTATCATCTACAAAATGAAAAAATCTACGAACTAAAGAATTACCTTCACTACCTGGACCCATTGCACCACTGGACAATTGATCTTGCATCTATCAACTTTAAACTGTTTGTGTACTTTAACTCTTCTCGTGCTAGGGCTCTTTTGATACATGCACCTGCTTCATTATGCTCCCCCTTTCCATGCCTGACCTTTGAGAAGTTCCACATATGCTGAACACCACTAATCCTATGCATCCTGCTCAACCAGTAAAACATTTTGGCGTTCTTGAATTGTGATGTACAATTATCTGACCATATGATATGCTGACTAAATTATATGCCCCTGCTAGCGAGATCAACATAGAACATATGAAAGCAACCTTGAACAAACTTTGTAGAATGTGTGCAATCATCACTGATGTAAAAGTGATACTCCCTCAATACTTTCCTATTTTCCTCTATACTATCATTTGCATGAATGAATACTATATGCACAAATATAGCAACCTGCACGGAGTTGTAGTACTATGATTGCACCTCATTCTATGGTTGTAGTGTGTAGTTCTTTGCGAAGTCGACAACTAAAATGATATGACGAAGTGGAAATGTTTCCTTGCATAACTTGAACTGTGAGTCCAACCATTGTGCTCTGTGTGTATGCGTTGCATGTTCATAGACCACCTGATCACAAAAAATGCCCATAAACTGATACACTGGAATCTTATCACTGACCAATTCACACTTCTTTGCTTCTTTCCCATCTTTTAGAATATATGCCACTGTCTCTTATTTGCCAAATTCCACAATTTTGTCTCCAATTGTGTGTGTACTAGCCATGTGTTGGCAAACTGGCAAATGTTGCATGCCACCACAATGATCGCATGTACCATCCAAACATATTTTTTGTAAAAAATTTGACCATCCTCTCTTTCACATAAAATGGAAGACAAAAATTTCTTTGACGATTTAGGTGGAGGCATTATGTTAGATTCTTGCAAAACATTGTTAGTATGCATATCTAAACATATACGTCAATAAACATCATAATGGTTAGAAAACTCAATATGAACCCTACAACAACAAGTAGTGCGTGTGTGATTTATTTTGATATAAAAAGGCTTTAGCATTTCAAAATACCTTTGACATATTTTAATTTCAGGAAACATTTGTACAAAATCAGCAAAAAATTGGGTTTGAGTGGTATCCAAATAATGCATTGGATGTGGCTCACGGTTTTTACTACCAATTCTCCTCTTACAACATCTCTTTGATTAGGAGAGGTCCTTGTGTTATCCTTCCAGTAATTCACAATTAAAGATCTCAAGCCTTGAACAATTCTTGTATCTTTTCGTGGCACTCTACCCGAAAATGCCCATAACTCATTGCTATTTGGATCCTCCACTCTTTCACGCCTTCCTTTGGCTCTCATTAAAGATGATATACTTATTTTCAAAGACTTACTTGCCTTTGTAAGGTTCACCTTGTTCCTTGTTTGACTGCTTAATAGTGTTGTTGTCATCACACGTCATGTAGCATAACTATCCTTCGTGTGTGAGGTGGAACCCACGCTCTTGTATGCACTCATCAAGTTCTTTACAATGGAATTTTCACTTGAGTCATTCAAAACTCTTAGCCCAAGAGCCTTCATGGAGGGCCTAAATTTGAGTTGCCTCATCATTTCAACAAATAGTTGGCATCTTCCACCCTCACTTAGCTTCACAAAAAGAAAACTCCATATCCTTTGTGCATATCTTTGATGTGTACGTTTTGGAATCTTATTAGGCATCCATTTCAAAACATTGGAATCAATATCAATAAAAAATGCAGGTTTTCTATGCAAAACTCTAGGAGGAGTTTTCAAATGTAAATTTGTGTCAATATTGGGAAGGTCAACAACATCGGGGATAGATCATGTACCTTCAATTGGAGGTGCAATTGATGACATACCTTGAGATTGACATGTAAACGATGTTGTATCTCCAACTTGAGATGTCGTTTGTGGAGTGCCTTCAAATAGAGATGTGTTTGCTGATGTACTTTCAAAACACAATGTATTTGATGGTGTGTCTTCAATTGGAGATGTGATTTCCAATGTACTTGGAAAACCACATGTTGTTGTCAATATATCTTCAACTGGAGATGTGCATTGAGCTTTGCCTATGGTTGATGATGTGCCCCCAACTTTTGTATCCATTCCTGTCCTTCCACGAACTTTCCTCATTCGTGCCCTTTGTTTTTCCAATTTGACATCTCTCTTACATTGCACGGGAATTTTTGGCTATATGGGCTGCAATTCCTTTGCTTCACGAGCTACATTTTTTGATTCTCTTCTCCTTGCATTTTTAGTTGCACGTTCTTCTAGTGTTAGAGGCTTCGGTCATTTCCTCGGCATGACCTTGAATGCTACATGTTCACAAACACACATAGAACAAAAGTAAGTAATGTATTTTATAAAATAATTGATATCGTTGATTACAAAGCATTAAATATGAAACACACCAAAGCATTTTATGAAAGAAGGTAGCAAACTGTTTGGAATTATCAAACATGTCTATGCTACATAATATTTTTCATACATGATGGAGTTAGATGTCTGTAGGGTTAGATATTAGAGTAGGGATTTCTAGTGTGTTTGAAGAGTTGGAAAAGTACCTAGAGGCTAATTCAGTACATGTAGGGATGCACAATGAACTTGTTCAAAGATTTAGAGGAAGCGTCTTAATAGACTTACACACAACTTGATCACTTAACTTACCAAGAAACACCATTTGTGATGCAGAGAGGGGTGGAAACCATTCAATACAAGAAATCAATGAGAATCAATCAGATTTTAAAGAAAAACCAGATGTTCAACTAAAAATCCCAACTTCTACCAAGATTTCCCTTGTAGCATAGGTAACCCGGTTCAAGGGCCTTTTCACCAATATTTTCCAAAACACTTGACAAAATTAGGGTTGATTAAGATACCCATTTGCAAGTTATAAAACATAGGTAAACCCCAACATCAACTCCTTTGGACCAACATTGACTTCAAATAGACCCACCTTGGAAAAGGCTATTCAATTGGCCTAATTTACAAAGAGAGTACCTTTTAAACACTACATCTTCACTCAAAATCCTCAAATAGAAGTATTTTATGTGTCAAAACTTCCAATTTAATGATTTGTTTCCAGGTCCAAGACCTCTGGACCCCTAATACACCAAACCCTCAATTTCAAGCAAAATACGGGGTTTTAATGAAACTCCTATCTCCCAAACCTGCTAGACCCATACAAAGCACCAAACACACTTACCAGACCTTGCACATGGTGAATAATACATTACATGGACAATCCTTCCCACATTTTGTCAAAACACCACTTGAAGCCCTAATTTTCACCATGAAAAGACCCTACTATAGTCCTAGAACATGCTGAGGTTCACAACCATTTTGCACTTTGGACTTGTTGACGTGCTTTTTATGACAGCGCCAGCACAGAATAAAGTTGCCCAACGGTCACTCTATTCTCTCTTGATCAAAGTGTCCCACATGCTAAGATTGCTTGAAAGTTCATGTGTTCGACTCCAAGGTTCCTTTTATCGCGAATAGACTCAATTGGTTGATGTGTTTTGCTGGTTATTTCAAGGGGACTTACGTAGTTGTTCAACTCTGTGAAGCAATTAGGACATGAATGATTTGGCAATATGTTCTGGTATCTAGACTGACTCGGAAAATGCAGAATTTAAAGGGGATAGGGATAGGGATTCTACAGATCTACTTCTAAAGGGTGGAGGACGAAGATCGACTTAAACAATCTTCAAACCAAACTTTGCTTTGTCTTCTTTCGAACAACTCCGACAAAGTTGGTGCAATCTTCAAAGGATGAGAAAAGTGTTCAAACTATGACGCAACACGTTCATACCGTCAATACGACGCATACAAACATATGAACCATAATCGAAGTTAAGTGCTGATACTCCAGTTGACCACGCAAGGCGAACTTACCATCAGCAAGCCCGCTAGTGGTATGGATGAAGAAGATATGCTTAAATCACAACGCCACACTCCACAATTAACAACTACTTGCATGAAATAAAATCTATTTTACTCTATCTACCTTGAATTGGAAAGACGAAATGGCCTTGCTAGCTACTCATAACAAAGAAGAAATCACCAAGCAATGAAACTCTTTGTATTATGAAAAGTGTTCACAACAACCTTTTACAAAACTTTCAAAGGAAAGTTTTCTTCCCTCCTCAATCTAAAGCTAACTTCTAAGCTAAATGCTATATGCCTTCTACTCTCTAGCTCTGATTCAACTCTTGATCTAATCTCTATCTAATCATTTACAAATGAGGGGGGATGCCCCTTTTATAATAAGTCCAATTCAGTGGACGGTTCAGATCAAATTACAATGAAGGGCTCAGATCGAGCCACATATGCCCTGATTAGGGTTTCTGCCCTAAAAACCGCCACAGAGGAGTGGGCAATGAATGCACAGAATATTCTCCACTCCCCTGCAGGAATCATAATGAGCAATTAATGCCCACTACCATCATCAAGAAGATCCTCATCAAGCAGCGCGTTCCCACTGGCCTTCTCCCGGATAGCAAACTCGATCAACCGGGCCAATACTGCTTCAACCTCCTGTGTAGAGATCGGTGGAATATGGTTGAGCTGGAACTCCAAGACTGCTACCGTCTGTCCGTATCTGATGTAAGATTTTCTCCATGTCACCAAGGCGTCCTGGGTATGCTGAATTATACTAGAGAACGTGGAGACATTCTCAAAGTCATCCAGGACAAGTGACCTCGCAGCTGAGAAGAATGGAGGCAGTCTACTTTTCAAGCCATCAGCAGTTATCTCCTCTGGGACCAACTTTCTAGCAAATATGGCTTCTAATGTATTGAGGACTCCCCCCAAGATGTTGCCCATTGCTTTCCTCACTTTAGCTGAATCTGCCCTTGCTGCGTCGTGAAATCCACGGCCTGTGACCACCGAGGAGTACCAACTGGTGAAATCATACCTATCACCTCTCTGAATTACACCTCCATCCACCAAGGTTTCTAGAGGTATATGCATCAAAGCCCCCAAACGAAGTACAGTCTTCGTTTGATAGATGCGAGTATCACCCCAGGCCTGATCTACTATATCCATCCGTGCCAAAATACTTGAGGCCTGTCGATAAGCATCGGCGAGGTCCTCCATGAATTTCCCTGTCTCAGTATGAACACGGCTAACCCACTTGTCCGCCTCCGTTTCCATTTTCTTCAAATCCTCTAAGGCAACAACTGACTCCTTCGGAAGCTCTGATGGACGTTCCACTGCTGGGTTTGCTGGTTCACCTGGATGTGCTAGATTTTGCATGTATCCTATCAAGGTTTTGTGCTCCTTCTTCAATTTCTTATACTTCCCCTCCGTGCGGAGCAACTGATCCTTCAATGCCTGATAGGAGTTATCGAACTCCTCGATAACTTGGGCTCCCGTAGGACGACCCAACTCTACTGTGGTGATCACATAATTTTCAGGCCTCTCCTCGGTTCGATCACAATCTTCCCTCGGAATAGCCACCTGAAGCGTGCGAGAACCTGACTCGTCGGTCGAGATCTTTGAAAACTTTCGGGCCCTTTTCTTCTCTGGTGGCGCACTGATCCTCCTAAGGAACTCCTCCATCTCAATGGCCGGATCCGTGTCATCCTCGGGTTCTCTCCTCATTCTGTCGGAAAGCCAATCAGGCACTGTCTGCTGTGGATTACAAATGACAAGGGGCTGCTCTTCTGTTGCCTCCATCTCGTGCACTTCCTCTCTTCTTGCACTGGTCTGCTCAGGCTCATCCTCCTCTATAATATGGGTATCTCCCGACCCTTGGGTCCCTTGTCTGTGTTTTCCTCTTCTTCCAAAGCCGTGTCCAACATCTGCTGAAAATGGGTGTCGGCCATTGTTTCCTCTTCCTCCTCATGTTGGCCGCCCCTGGATAGACTGACACTAGCTGATTCCCGGGCGTTGGGCTGATCTACCTCCTCAAGTCCCTGCTCTTCCTCTAATCCTGCCCTCTGATCGGCAAATAATGAAACCACTCTTAAACTCGAAGATTGAGTTTGTGAGTGCACGGGCGATGCTTGTTCTATCCTCAACGGTATCGGTTGGGTTGGCACTTCCACTTGTACCCTCGATGTCTGAGCAATTTGTTTTCCCTTTTTTACCGATAACGGCCTTGGGTCACCCATCAAGATATAAGTAAAGGCGATCGACTTGCTCTTAAGTCTGCATACATGTCTCTCGACCCAAGTCCTGGTAAAAGTCATCACCGGGATAGAAAGAGTGTCCAAGTCCATGATCTCTGGCTCAGACCAATCAGGTGGTGGGACAAGAGTATCCCTAACTGACCCATAGTCGGGTTGCATGACGTTGACATCCTCCTCCACCTGGTCGGGAACTGGAATAATTTCACATTCTCTAATCAACTTGAGAGGAAGTCTGGATAACATTCTTCTTCTTATCTCAGCCTCATCCACTGCATTTGCCCAAAAGTCCTCCAGATGAGCTCTGTGCCGGTATTCAACGTTCTGTACCATCCGGATGTTCCCATAAGGATCGAAATCCTGCCTGCCTGTGTGATATGACAAATGATAAGATTGCAGCTCGTCCTCTGCCTCTCGGGCTGCCTGCAAAGAGGGACACACCTCAATGGAATTTCCCATGGTGATAGGGAAATCAAGCCCACCCTTCTTTTTCCTTTTCTGAATCTTATCGTAGGCAATCAATTGCCTAGATATCTCAAGCATTACTATGTGATCAGTGGGGTATCGTGGTAACCGATACGGATACGAAGTGAACCCTTGCAGCCTAATATATGTGAATTTCGGGAATTGGATGAGCCAATACCCATATTCCTCAATCAATGTCTGTGCTTCTTTAGATATTCTCTGCTGCGTCCTTTGCTGAAGTGTCCTCGCGATGTGCATTGTGAATGCATCATTTGCCCGTTTATAGTTGGCAATGTTAGCCAAATGTAGCTGTGTGCAGGCTTCATGAATTTTGAATTGACCAGGGGCACAGCCGATTGGCTCTTTGTACGAAATCCCTCTGTATTTAGTCATTCTGGCCAACATGTAAATCATATATGAGCTCATGTAGAAAGTCTTCGTCACCTTCAAGCTCCTGAATTGCTCATCGATGTGGTTGCTAATCATCCTAGCCCAATCGACACACTCTTTTCCTTCCAAGATGATCTCGATGAAGTAGAACATCCAAGGCTCGAAAATGTAAGCGTGTGCACTCCCATTCACCCGGCTCAGCATCATTATCAAATCCGGTATTCTTGTTTTCCGATCACCGACAATTATGCGCTTTTGCGGAGCTTAGTCGAAGTTGGCCTCGACCTGCATCAAACTCATTTGATATTTGCGGTGACGCCCTTCGAAAGAGGAAGAGTACATCTTATCTGCCCTTTTGTTTGTTCTGTATAACATCTCCTCAGCAGTTGGAATCCCAAATGCCTCTCCGATGGCATCCGGTGTGAAGTTGGCGAGCATTTTACCATCCGGAGAGACAATCGTCCTACGTTCTGGCTTGTAGTGATTGGCGCACTCCATAATTAGCTCCGGACACTGAATTGCTGGCGGAAAACTAGCAGCTGCGTAGATTCCACTCTTCATTATATTATGTGCCGTGACTGATGGTTGATGGCCCCCTAGCCCGAACATCCTCGATTTGAGTGCATTTAGATTAAATGAACCAAGGTTGGTGTCATTTAATCCCGCCAACTTTGAAACTATTGCTGACTTTGGGAGAAATGGCTTAGCGAGCCTTTTAATCATTGCCTGCCGGGATGAGCCAGCCTTGCCTGCTTCAGTGTTTGCAGCTCTGCCTGCGGCTCTGCTTGTTCCTGCAACATCCTTTGCTCCGGCCATCTCGTACTGTATAAAAATCTCTGAGTTTAGAGACAACTCTCAGCAACTGCACTTCTGACTGGTGAAGAAAAAACGCAGCAAGCTAATAACTTTCAGCAATGTAGCTAATTTCTCCAGCACAAATTGTTCGAACCTTGACTTCACTCTGTCAACTTCGGCAGTTAGAGGAATAAAGAGTTGCCAGCAATATGAAATTTCAACTTCCTCAACTTCTCAACGTTTAAACTTCTTCAACACTTCGACCTTCAGTAGCTTGAAAATAAAGATCTCCAGAGAAAAGAAATCCTCTACAACTTTGCAAATTTGCAGCGACTTCAACAATCTGGAAATAAAATCTTAGCTCTTCAGTATACAACTTCGAACTTCGCAGCAACTCCACTCTCAACAGTGAGAAGAAATAAATTCTCCAGCACAAATAACCTCGAAATTTGCAGCAACACACTCTCAGCTCTCGAAAAATTAAATTCTCCAGCAACTTCGGAAAATAACTTCAACCTTCAACTTCGAAGTTGCAGCAACACACTTTCAGCTTTTCGAAAGAAAGAGTCTCGGCAAATGAAAATTTCTCCAGCACTTCGTACTTTCAGCAACTCAACACTCCGAAATAAAATAAACTCTCATAGAATTTCTCTCCTCAACCACTTGGAAAATATTTCAATCTCTCAAGAACTTCTTCAGCAACTTCAACTTCGAAACAATGTGAGGAGAAATGAGAGAAGAGATTGTTTAAATAACTTTTCTCGGAGAATCCTGCTAAGTAGTGCTGGGGCTATTTTTAGCACCTTCATCAATTTTCCACTATCTTCGTTCGGAATCTTCTAATTCAAGCGCAGTAGTGGGCTAGTCGTCAGCCGGTCATTATGGCAGTCGCCATTAATAATGATTCCTTCTTCTTCAAATTTCGAATTTTCCTCTTAGTCTGCCAGTTAACTCTTGGCGATTTAAACAACTCGCGAGAAAAACAATCACTTGAATTCCATTTTAAAATCTCGCAGTGTTTAAATAAATTCAACTCGAAAAAATTCGTGGGAGTTGTAAATATATTTCCAACTTTTAAAATGTCTGTCATTTAAATCCTCGATTTCATAAAATTTGCCTTAGACATTTTAAATTCTCTCATTAAAATGTTCAACTCCGAGTGATTAAAAATTATTTGCGTGTTCGAAATAATTCATCCTCTGAGATTTAACTTCCGTCAGGAAAATAATCTAGGCAAAACGAATTTCCTCTGAAAATATTAAAATTTCCCTTAGGAAATTAATTTTCAAACTCTGTTAAATCATGGGTGCATTTTAAACAGGTTCATTTGATTTTCACTTGACCCATGGAAAATATTCATCGATATCAAATCTTCCCCTTGAAAAAAAATTCGTCAACTTTCAACTGCCTTTGGAGAATTTTAAAACTCATCAAATCATCCTTCCATGCCAAGGGCGTATTTTTCCCTAGTGAAGTGTTATCTCACTTAGAAAAAATTTTCTAACATTTTCTCTACCATAGGCGTATATTTCTTGATGAAATATTTATTTCATTAAAAAAAATTCCTCACTTTACACCTCTGGCGCACTTGACCCCTTGGCATTTATTTTTTTTATTTTTATTTTTTTTAGAAATTTTCTCCTGTCATCTCACATCTGGGGCGTATTTCTCTCAGTGATGTTTTATTTTGCTAGCTTTTACCCTTGCCATGCCTTAGAAACATTTTCAATCAAGGGCGTATTTAGCATGAGCCACTTTCATTTTCCACACTTAGAAAATTTTTTTAAAAAAAATCTCCACTTCAACTTGGGCGCATATTCATGTGTCTACTTCCATTTCGTTGCCTTAGGAAATTTTCTCCAGCAACCTTGGGCGCATATGGGGTCTTGAGCTTTCATTCTCTTGACTTAGAAATTTCTCCAAGTCCTAGCCACTTTATCTTGCCTTGGGCGCATTTTGACCTCTCTACTTTCATTTTATGCCTTGGAAGAATTTCGGCCATCTCCTCTTCATCATGGGCGCAAATGCTAGGCCAAGCTTCCATTTTCTCTTGAGGGCGTTTTGAGAGAGTCATCAAGGAGGGCGCATTTACATGGTTCTACTTTCATTCTTTTTGCCTTAGACGTTTTGAGTCTTCAATCCTTGAGGTGAGGGCGCAAATCACTAGGTGAGCTTTCACTTTCCACGCCTTAGAACTTTTTCAAGGCATCACTACCCTTGGGCGCAAATGAGGTGTTGCACTTTCAATTTCATACTTAGCCGCTTTTCACCTATCCTCTTCTTCCTTGGGCGCAAATGAGACTCCATGCTTCTGTTTTGCTAGGTGGGCGCATTTACACATGTGAGCTTTCACTTTCCACGCCTTAGAACTTTTTCAAGGCATCTCTTCTTCCTTGGGCGCAAATGAGACCCCATGCTTCTGTTTTGCTAGGTGGGCGCATTTCAAGTGCCATGCTTTGATTTCCAATGCCTTAGGCATTTTTTTTTTTCAAACTCCCTCACCTCTCCTTGGGCGCATTTGCTAGGCCATGCTTCTGTTTTATGCCTTAGAAACTTTTTAGGCTTCCATCAAGGTGGGCGCATTTTCATGGGTGTGCTTTCATTTTCACCATGGGCGCATTTGGAAGGGGCTACTTTGATTTTATGACTTAGAAACTTTTTGAGAGAGTCATCAAGGTGGGCGCATTTTCATGGGTGTGCTTTGATTTTATGACTTAGAAACTTTTTAGGCTTCCATCAAGGTGGGCGCATTTTCATGGGTGTGCTTTCGTTTTATGACTTAGACGTTTTTCACCTCTTCTCCTTCCTCTTTGTTTACGCATTCTATTTTTAGCAAGTTGTGCTATTTTTAGCAAATCCCTTGATTTTCAACCTCTAAGGCTCCGTTTTGCTTGAAAATTTCATCAGATGATATTCTCTGCCTGGTGAACCTGTTTTGTCAGTCCTCTGCCCTGACCTGCTATTTATAGCCACCTGCTATTTATAGCAAGTTCTGACTTTCTGACTTCAGTAGCTCCGTTTTGCCTGAAAGTTGCAACGCTTGATCTTGATAGCTTGAGTGTTACTCTGATGCCAACCTCGGGTGCAGACCTGCTGTTTATAGCCGTGCCCTGACTTACTAAAAATAGTAAGTTCTCCGATTTCGCTCAAATTTTTCCAGCAGGTACCTTGAAGTGTGCTGACATGGGTGGGGTACTTTGTTTCGGCTATTTTTGGATTTTACCCCCTATAAAAGTGGAAACCCTAATTTGACTTGCATGTATCCCGAACGGTCTCCGTTTGTCCTCGTTCCTTTTGCATGTCGCTCTGTTTGTTGAATTGGAGTGTTGGGGGCTGCCGGAGTGTACCTGCTAAAAATAGAAACTGCCTGAAAAGTGACTCATCCACTGCCGGATGGTTTTGCATGTCGTATCGCCCGCGGGATCTCAAAAAACCCAGAAAAACCCAGAAAACTGGTCTGCATGCATGCACTGGCTAAAAATAGTAAGTCCTCAAAACTCGATCTTCTCCGCTTGCAAGTCACACCGTTGCGAAGCTCTCGAAAAACCCATAAAGAAAAACCCGACATGCATTGAAAAACACTGCATGCGAACCCTAAAAATAGCCTCCGAAGGCTGAACTCTGAAAGTGGTTGTCTTGGTTTGCATGTTACATCACTGCGAAGGCTTTGGAAAACCCAGAAGGATTCTCCAGACATGCATCTGAAAAGCTCATGTGGAAACCCTGAAAACGGCTCTTGAAGCCTGAACTGCCAAAAATAGCAAGTCGTCTGATCTGGCTCAAAATTTACGTGTAGGCAGCTTGATGTTACCCGGATGCAGTGGAATTGACAGAATTCCAAAATCTCAATAAAATAGTCCCAAATTGAATACTTACTAAAAATAGTAAGTTGCCGGAATACAGTGAAAATTTAGGGGGACTCTGCTGGAAGTCTTCTGACTGCTGCACTAAGCTTAGATTTCAATTTTATGACTCGGTTTGACCTTAAATAAGCCGGAAGGATGAAAACCCTAATTACACAGACTTAACCAATATTTCAACCTGGGTCAAACAACGGGACATCCCCGGAAGGACCAGAGACCAGAGAGAGAGCAAACCAAAGCCAAAAGACCAGAATGGAGCAAAATTTTAGGGGGTCCCCATCTTGATGGGGTGATGTGTGAAAAAGGTCACAACAGGACTCTTAAGGGATCGATCCAGTTGAACGTAGCTCAGAGTGATTCCACGTGTTTGGGTGTGAAAGTGGACCATGTCTAGCGTAAACGTACCTATTCGGATGCGTTGGAACAGTTTGTTTGGTCACACAAGCTGCAGAATGAAAGTTGCACCACTTTGCAACTTAAAACTACTTGCATTTGACAATTTTTTTCCCGAGTGAAAATTTGCCACCACAAGAAAATGCCTCTGAGATAGCGAAAACTGAGAGAGGTTACTGTAGATGGGTCCAATGTAATCTTGTAGGATCAGACGTGAAGTTTCTAAGCATCACGGTGTCCGAATAATATCATGTTGAAGTTTGAAGCCATTTTGCACTTTGGACCCTCAAGGGATCGATCTGGTTGAACGTAGCTCAAAGTGATTTCAGGTGTTTGGGTGCGAAAAAGGACCATGCCTAGGGCAAACATACCTATTCAAACGCGTTGGAACAGTTCGTTTGGTCACACAAGCTGTAGAATGAAAGTTGCACAACTTTGCAAATTTCAACTACTTGCATTTGACAACTTTTTTCCCGAGTGAAAATTCGCCACCATAGGAAAATGCCTCCAAGATAGTAAGAATGAGCAAGGTTATTATAGAGGAGCCCAACATGATCCCATAGGATCAGATGAGAAGTTTCTAAGTGTCACAGTGTCCGAGTAATAGCATGTTAAAGTTTGTAGCTATTTTGCACTTTGGACCCTTAAGGGATCAATCCGGTTGAACGTAGCTCGAAGCAATTCCGCGTGTTTGGGTGCGAAAGAGGACCATTCCTAGCATAAAAATACCCACCCGGATGTGTTGGAATAGTTCGTTTGGTCACACGAGTTACAAAACAAAATTTGCACCACTTTGCAACTTTCAACTACTTGCATTTGACAACTTTTTTCTTGAGTGAAAATTCACCACCATAGGAAAATGCCTCCAAGATAGCAAAAACTGAGTGAGGTTATTGTAGAGGGGCCCAATGTAATCCCATAGGATCAGACGAGAAGTTTCTAAGTGTCACAGTGTCCGAGTAATAGCATGTTGAATTTTGCAGTCATTTTGCACTTTGGACCCTTAAGGGATCGATCTGGTTGAACATAGCTCAGAGCAATTCCGCGTGTTTGGGTGCGAAAGAGGACCATGTCTAGCGTAAACATACCCACCCAGATGTGTTGGAATAGGTCGTTTGGTGACAAGAGCTGCAGAACGAAAGTTGCACCACTTTGCAATTTCAACTACTTGCATTTGAAAAAAAATCCCCGAGTGAAAATTCGCCACCACAGGAAAATGCCTCCGAGATAGCGAATTCTGAGCAAGGTTATTGTAGAGGGGCCCAACGTGATCCCATCGGATCAGACAAAAAGTTTCTAAACATCACGGCGTTTGAGTAATAGCATGCTGAAATTCACAGCCATTTTGCACTTTAGACCCTTAAGGGATTGATCCGGTTGAACGTAGGTCGGAGCGATTCCGTGTGTTTGGGTGTGAAAGAGAACCATGCCTAGCTTAAACGTACCTATACGGACGCGTTGGAACAGTTCGTTTGGTCATACGAGCTGCAGAACGAAAGTTGCAGCACTTTGAAAATTTCAACTACTTGCATTTGACAACTTTTTCCCCGAGTGAAAATTCGCCACCGCAAGAAAATGCCTCTGATATAGCAAAAACCGAGCGAGGTTATTGAAGAGGAGACCAACGTTATCCTATAGGATGAGACAATAAGTTTCTAAGCATCACGGTGTCTGAGTAATAGCATGCTGAATTTTGCAGCCATTTTGCACTTTGGACTCTTAAGAAATCGATCCGGTTGAACATAGCTCGGAATGATTCCATGTGTTTGGGTGCGAAAGAGGACCATGTCTAGCGTAAAAATACCACCCGGATGCGTTGGAACAGTTCGTTTGGTCACACGAGCTGCAGAACGAAAGTTGCACCATTTTGCAACTTTCAACTACTTACATTTGATAACTTTTTCCCCGAGTGAAAATTCGCCACCACAGGAAAATGCCTCTGAGATAGCGAAAACTGTGTGAGATTATTGTAGAGGGGCCCAACTTGATCCCATAGGATCAAACGAGAAATTTCTAAGCATCACAATGTTCGATTAATAGCATGTTGAAGTTCGCAGCCATTTTGCACTTTGGACCCTTAAGGGATTGATCTGGTTGAACGTAGCTTGGAGCGATTCTGCGTGTTTGGGTGCGAAAGAGGATCCTGCCTAGTGTAAAATTACCTATTCGGACGCGTTGGGACAGTTTGTTTGGTCACACGAGCTGCAAAACAAAAGTTGCACCACTTTGCAACTTTCAACTACTTGCATTTGACAACTTTTTCCTCGAGTGAAAATTCACCACCACAGGAAAATGCCTCCGAGATAGCAAAAACTGAGAGAGGTTACTTGTTGTGACCTTTTTCACACATCACCCCATCAAGATGGGGACCCCCTAAATTTTGCTCCATTCTGGTCTTTTGGCTTTGGTTCGCTCTCTCTTTGGTCTCTGGTCCTTCCGGGGATGTCCTGTTGTTTGACCCAGGTTAAAGTATTGGTTAAGTCTGTGTAATTAGGGTTTTCATCCTTCAGGCTTATTAACGGTCAAACTGAGTTATAAAATTGAAATCCATGCTCAGTACAGCAGTCAGAAGGCTTCCAGCAGAGTCCCCCTAAATTTTCACTGTATTCCGGCAACTTACTATTTTTAGTAAGTATTCAATTTGGGACTATTTTATTGAGATTTTGGAATTCTGTCAGTTCCACTGCATCCGGGTAATATCAAGCTGCCTACGCGTAAAGTTTGAGCCAAATCAGACGACTTGCTATGTTTGGCAGTTCAGGCTTCAAGAGCCATTTTCAGGGCTTCCACATGAGCTTTTCAGATGCATGTTTGGAGAATCCTTCTGGGTTTTCCAAAACCTTCGCAGTGATGTAACATGCAAACCGAGACGATCACTTTCAGAGTTCAGCCTTCGGAGGCTATTTTTAGGGTTCTCATGCAGTGTTTTTCAATGCATGTCGGGTTTTTCTTTATGGGTTTTTCGAGAGCTTCGCAACGGTGTGACATGCAAGCGGAGAAGATCAAGTTTTAAGGACTTACTATTTTTAGCCAGTGCATGCATGCAGACCAGTTTTCTGGGTTTTTCTGGGTTTTTTGAGATCCCACGGGCAATATGACATGCAAAACCATCCGGCAGTGGATGAGTCACTTTTTCAGGCAGTTTCTATTTTTAGCAGGTACACTCTGGCAGCCGCCCCCAACACTCCAGTTCAGCAAACAGAACGACATGCAGAAGGAACGAAGTCAAACGGAGACCGTTCGGGATACATACAAGTCAAATTAGGGTTTCCACTTTTATAGGGGGTAAAATCCAAAAATAGCCGAAACGAAGCACCCCACCAATGTCAGCACACTTCAAGGTACCTGCTGGCAAAATTTGAGCGAAATCGGAGAACTTACTATTTTTAGTAAGTCAGGGCACGGCTATAAATAGCAGGTCTGCACCCGAGGTTGGCATCAGAGTGACACTCAAGCTATCAAGATCAAGCGTTGCAACTTTCAGGCAAAACGGAGCTACTGAAGTCAGAAAGTCAAAACTTACTATAAATAGCAGGTGGCTATAAATAGCAGGTCAGGGCAGAGGACTGGCAAAACAGGTTCACAAGGTGAAGAAGATCATATGATGAAATTTTCAGGCAAAACGGAGCCTTAGAGGTTGAAAATCAAGGGACTTGCTAAAAATAGCACAACTTGCTAAAAATAGAATGCAAAAGCAAAGGCAAGGATGAAATCTGAAAATTTTCTAAGTACAAAATTCAAAGTTGAGCAAAGAAAATGCGCCCACCTTGATCAGACTCCAAAAATATTCTAAGTATTGGAATTGAAAGTACCACCCCCTAAATGCGCCCACCATGGAGAGGTTAACATGAAATTCTACTAAGGCATTGAAAATAGGAGCTCACCTAGTGAAATGCGCCCTCACCTTGAGAAGGATAATGGAAGCTTTGAAATTCTACTAAGGCATTGAAAATAGGAGCTCACCTAGTGAAATGCGCCCTCACCTTGAGAAGGATAATGGAAGCTTTGAAATTCTACTAAGGCATGAAATAAAAGCATGGCATTCTAAATGCGCCCATGATGAGAATAAAAGTATCCCCTTCAAAATGCGCCCAAGAAGGATGTGGTGACTTCAAAATTGTCTAAGGCATTTAAAATAAAAGCATGGCATGTTAAATGCACCCTCACATGAAACCTCACTATGTTAAATGCGCCCACCTTGATGAGTTGCTGAAAAAGTCTAAGGCGTGGAGAATATGCTAAGGCATAGAATGAAAGCACATCACCTCATTTGCGCCCACCTTGTGATGATGCCTTGAAAAGGTTCTAAGGCGTGTAAAATGAAAGTTCACCCTATGAAATGCGCCCTCAAGTCAAAGCTTGGCCTAGTAAATGCGCCCACCTTGCAAGAGTTCAAAAAATTGTCTAAGGCAAAAAAAAAAAAACAAAAGCTCATGTGTCAAAATGCGCCCAAGGGGTCAAGAGGGTGGAAAAACGCCTAAGGCAAAATTGAAAGTTCAACATCTAAAATGCGCCCAAGTTGAAAGCTCATGTATGTAAATGCGCCCAAGGTTATAAAGGTGTTTGAAAATATTCTAAGGCAAAAACAAAAGCACCACCCCTCATTTGCGCCCATGGAGGATTGAAGGCTAAAAACGCCTAAGGCAAAAGTGGGAGTTGACAAGGTTAAATGCGCCCAAGGGGTCAAGAGGGTGGAAAAACGCCTAAGCATGAAAGTGGAAGTAGATATGTCTATTTGTGCCCCCAAGGTAAAGTGAAGACTATAAAATATTCTGAGGCACAAAATGAAAGTTGACCCCTCCAAGTGCGCCCACTTTAAATGAAAGTAAGCATGTCAAAATGCGCCAAAGGAAGGTGAGGACTTAGAAAAAGTTTCTAAGTGTTGAAAACGAAAGTGCCAAGGTAAGAATGCGCCCTTGAAGGGGTTGATGAAATTAAAAATTCCTAAGGCCTGGAAATTTAAATTTGAATGAGAAAGAAATACGCCCAAGGAGTGAGGATTTAAATTTATTTCTAAGTATGTGGGCGAGGGGTGCAAGAATAAAAATACCAAGGGTCAAGTACGCCAAAAGAGAAAATGTTAGAAAATTTTTCTAAGTGAGATAACATTTCACTAGGGAAAAATACGCCCTTGGCATGGAAGGATGATTTGATGAATTTTAAAATTTTCCAAAGGCAGTTGAAGGTTGACGAATATTTTTCAAGGGGAAGATTTAATATTGATGAATATTTTCCATGGGTCAAATGGAAAATTAAATGAACCTCTTTAAACGGCACCCGTGAATTGACAGAATTTTAAAATTAATTTCCTAAGGGAAATTTTAATATTTTCAGAGGAATTTCGTTTTGCCTAGATTATTTTCCTAACGGAAATTAAATCTCAGAGGATGAATTATTTCGAGCAGGCAAATAATTTTTAATCACCCGGAGTTGAACATTTTAAAGAGAGAATTTAAAATGTCTAAGGCAAATTTTATGAAATCGAGGATTTAAATGACAGACATTTTAAAAGTTGGAAATAAATTTACAACTCCCACGAAATTTTTCGAGTTGAATTTATTTAAACACTGCGAGATTTTAAAATGGAATTTTAAATCAAGTCAAGTGATTTTTTTCTCGCGAGTTGTTTAAATCGCCAAGAGTTAACTGGCAGACTAAGAGGAAGAATTCAAATTTTTACAAGGAAGGAATCATTATTAATGGCAACTGCCATAATGACCGGCTGACGACTAGCCCACTACTGCGCTTGAATTAGAAGATTCCGAACGAAGAGAGTGGAAAATTGATGAAGGTGCTAAAAATAGCCCCAGCACTACTTAGCAGGATTCTCCGAGAAGAGTTATTTAAACAATCTCTTCTCTCATTTCTCCTCACTTTTTTTTGAAGTTGAAGTTGCTGAAGAAGTTCTTGAAATATTTTCGAAGTTGTTGAGGAGAGAATTTCTTTGAAAGTTTATTTTATTTTGGAGTGTTGAGTTGCTGAAAGTGCAAAGTTGCTGAAGAAATTTCTATTTGCCGAAGAGCTGAGAGCTTGTTGCTGCAATTTTGAAGATTGAAGTTGTTTTCCGGAGCTGTTGAAGGTTTATTTTCGGAAGTTGAAGCTTGCTGCAGATTTTACTTATTCGAGCTGCTAGAAGTTGAAAGTTGCTGAGGTTGACGAAGTCAAAACAAAGGATTTAATTCATTTTGTGCTGAGAAATTATCCACATTGCTGAAAGTTGGTAGTTGGCTGCAATTTTCTTCGCCAGTCGGAAGTGCAGTCGTTGAAAGCTTCTTTATAAGCTTGAAGTTTTTTTATACAGTACGAGGTTTGGAGTTAGTAATTTATGCTGAGAGTTTTTATTTTCAAAAAGCTAACTCCACGTTCGCAGCCGTCTCGGAGGTTACTTCATTTTATTTAAAAATCTGCAGCCTAGCTTATTGCTATTCTATTTTATTTTGCAGATGGCCGGAGCAAAGGATGTTGCAGGAACAAGCAGAGCCGCAGGCAGAGCTGCAAACACTGAAGCAGGCAAGGCTAGCTCATCCCGACAGGCAATGATTAAAAGGCTCGCTAAGCCATTTCTCCCAAAGTCAGCAATAGTTTCAAAGTTGGCGGGATTAAATGACACCAACCTTGGTTCATTTAATCTAAATGCACTCAAATCGAGGATGTTCGGGCTAGGGGGCCATCAACCATCAGTCACGGCACATAATATAATGAAGAGTGGAATCTACGCAGCTGCTAGTTTTCCGCCAGCAATTCAGTGTCCGGAGCTAATTATGGAGTGCGCCAATCACTACAAGCCAGAACGTAGGACGATTGTCTCTCCGGATGGTAAACTGCTCGCCAACTTCACACCGGATGCCATCGGAGAGGCATTTGGGATTCCGACTGCTGAGGAGATGTTATACAGGACAAATAAGAGGGCAGATAAGATGTACTCTTCCTCTTTCGAAAGAGTCACTGCAGTCATCAACAGAGTTTGGATGCAGAAGCTGAGGCCACCCCGCACTAAGCTCCCAAAGCAGATAATTGCCGAAGACGTGAAACAAGAATACTGTGATTTGATAATGATGCTAACCCGGGTAAATGGGAGTGCACAGGCTTACATTTTCGAGCCTTGGATGTTCTACTTCATCGAGATCATCTTGGAGGGAAAGGAGTGTGTCGATTGGGCTAGGATGATTAGCAACCACTTCGATGAGCAATTCAGGAGCCTGAAGGTGACGAAGACTTTCTACATGAGCTCATATGTAATTTACATGTTGGCCAGAATGACTAAGTACAGAGGGATTTCGTACAAGGAGCCAATCGGCTGTGCCCCTGGTCAATTCAAAATCCACGAAGCCTGCACACAGCTACATTTAGCTAACATTGCCAACTATAAATGGGTAAATGATGCATTCACAATGCACATTGCGAGGACACTTCAGCAAAGGACGCAGCAGAGAATATCTAAAGAAGCACAGACATTGATTGAGGAACATGGGTATTGGCTCATCCAATTCCCGAAATTCACATATATTAGGCTGCAGGGGTTCACTTCGTATCCGTATCGGTTACCACGATACCCCACTGATCACATAGTAATGCTTGAGGTATCCAGGCAATTGATTGCCTACGATAAGATTCAGAAAAGGAAAAAGAAGGGTGGACTTGATTTCCCTATCACCATGGGAAATTCCATTGAGGTGTGTCCCTCTTTGCAGGCAGCCCGAGAGGCAGAGGACGAGCTGCAATCTTATCATTTGTCATATCACACAGGCAGGCAGGATTTCGATCCTTACAGGAACATCCGGATGATACAGAACGTTGAATACCGGCACAGAGCTCATCTGGAGGACTTTTGGGCAAATGCAGTGGATGAGGCTGAGATAAGAAGAAGGATGTTTTCCAGACTTCCTCTCAAGTTGATTAGAGAATGTGAGATTATTCCAGTTCCCGACCAGGTGGAGGAGGATGTCAACGTCATGCAACCCGACTATGGTTCAGTTAGGGATACTCCTGTCCCACCACCTGATTGGTCCGAGCCAGAGATCATGGACTTGGACACGCTTTCTATCCCGGTGATGACTTTTACCAGGACTTGGGTCGACAGACATGTATGCAAACTCAAGAGCAAGTCGATCGCCTTTACTTATAGCTTGATGGGTGACCCAAGGCCGTTATCGGTAAAAAGGGGAAAACAAATTGCTCAGACATCGAGGGCACAAGTAGAAGTGCCAACCCAACCGATACCGTTGAGGATAGAACAAGCATCACCCATGCACTCACAAACTCAGTCTTCGAGTTTGAGAGTGGTTTCATTATTTGCCGATCAGAGGGCAGGATTGGAGGAAGAGCGGGGACTTGAGGAGGTAGATCAGCCCAACGCCCGGGAATCAGCTAGTGTCAGTCTATCCAGGGGCGGCCAACAGGAGGAGGAAGAGGAAATAATGGCCGACACCCATTTTCAACAGATGTTGGACACGGCTTTGGAAGAAGAAGAAAACACAGAACAGGGGACCCAAGGGTCAGGAGATACCCAGCTTATAGAGGAGGATGAGCCCGAGTAAACCAGTGCAAGAAGGGAGGAAGTGCACGAGATGAAGGCAACAGAAGAACAACCCCTTGTCATTTGTAATCCACAGCAGACAGTGCCTGATTGGCTTTCCGACAGAATGAGGAGAGAACCCGAGGATGATACGGATCCGGCCATTGAGATGGAGGAGTTCCTCAGGAGGATCAGTGCACCACCAGAGAAGAAAAGGGCCCAAAAGTTTTCAAAGATCTCGACTGATGAGTCGGGCTCTCGCATGCTTCAGGTGGCTATTCCGAGGGAAGATTGTGATCGAACCGAGGAGAGGCCTAAAAATTACGTGATCACCACAGTAGAGTTGGGTCGTCCTACGGGAGCCCAAGTTATCGAGGAGTTCGATGACTCCTATCAGGCATTGAAGGATTAGTTGCTCCGCACGAAGGGGAAGTATAAGAAATTGAAGAAGGAGCACAAAACCTTGATAGGATACGTGCAAAATCTAGCACATCCAGGTGAACCAGCAAACCCAGCAGTAGAACGTCCATCAGAGCTTTCGAAGGAGTCAGTGGTTGCCTTAGAGGATTTGAAGAAAATGGAAACGGAGGCAGACAAGTGGGTTAGCCATGTTCATATTGAGAAAGGGAAATTCATGGAGGACCTCGCCGATGCTTATCGACAGGCCTCAAGTATTTTGGCACGGATGGATATAGTAGATCAGGCCTGGGGTGATACTCGCATCTATCAAACGAAGACTGTACTTCGTTTGGGGGCTTTGATGCATATACCTCTAGAAACCTTGGTGGATGGAGGTGTAATTCAGAGAGGTGATAGGTATGATTTCACCAGTTGGTACTCCTCGGTGGTCACAGGCCGTGGATTTCACGACGCAGCAAGGGCAGATTCAGCTAAAGTGAGGAAAGCAATGGGCAACATCTTGGGGGGAGTCCTCAATACATTAGAAGCCATATTTGCTAGAAAGTTGGTCCCAGAGGAGATAACTGCTAATGGCTTGAAAAGTAGACTGCCTCCATTCTTCTCAGCTGCGATGTCACTTGTCCTTGATGACTTTGAGAATTTCTCCACGTTCTCTAGTATAATTCAGCATACCCAGGACGCCTTAGTGACATGCAGGAAATCTTACACCAGATACAGACAGACGGTAGCAGTCTTGGAGTTCCAGCTCAACCATATTCCACTGATCTCTGCACAGGAGGTTGAAGCAGTATTGGCCCGGTTGATCGAGTTTGCTATCCAGGAGAAGGCCAGTGGGAACGCGCTGCCTGATGAGGATCTTCTTGATGATGGTACTGGGCATTAATTGCTCATTATGATTCCTGCAAGGGAGTGGAGAATATTCTGTGCATTCATTGCCCACTCCTCTCTATGGCGGTTTTTAGGGCATAAACCCTAATTAGGGCATAGGTGGCTCAATCTGAGCCCTTCATTGTAATTCGATCTAAACCGTCCACTGAATTGGACTTATTATAAAAGGGGCATCCCCCCTCATTTGTAAATATTAGATAGAGGTTAGAATTGGAATTGGATCAGAGCTAGAGAGTAGAAGGCATATAGCATTTAGCTTAGAAGTTAGCTTTAGATTGAGGAGGGAAGAAAACTTTCCTTTGAAAGTTTTGTAAAAGGTTGTTGTGAACACTTTTCATAATACAAAGAGTTTCATTGCTTGGTGATTTCTTCTTTGTTATGAGTAGCTAGCAAGGCCATTTCGTCTTTCCAATTCAAGGTAGATAGAGTAAAATAGATTTTTATTTCATGCAAGTAGTTGTTAATTGTGGAGTGTGGCGTTGTGATTTGAGCATATCTTCTTTCATCCATACCACTAGCGGGCTTACTGATGGTAAGTTCGCCTTGCGTGGTCAACTGGAGTATCAGCACTTAACTTCGATTGTGGTTCATATGTTTGTATGCGTCGTATTGACGGTATGAACATGTTGCGTCATAGTTTGAACACTTTTCTCATCCTTTGAAGATTGCACCAACTTTGTCGGAGTTGTTCGAAAGGAGACAAAGCAAAGTTTGGTTTGAAGATTGTTTAAGTCGATCCTCGTCCTCCACCCTTTAGAAGTAGATTTGTAGAACCCCTATCCCTATCCCCTTTAAATTATGCATTTTCCGAGTCAGTCTAGATACCAGAACAATATTGCCAAATCATTCATGTCCTAATTGCTTCACAGAATCGAACAACTACGTAAGTCCCCTTGAAATAACCAGCAAAACACATCAACCAACTGAGTCTATTCGCGATAAAAGGAACCTTGGAGTCGAACACATGAACTTTCAAGCAATCTTAGCATGTGGGACACTTTGATCAAGAGAGAATAGAGTGACCGTTGGACAACTTTATTCTGTGCTGGCGTTGTCATAAAAAGCACGTCAACATTACTGTAGAGGGGTTCAACGTGATCTCGTAGGTTCAGACAAAGATTTCGTAATCACCACGGTTTACGAGTAATACCCTGTCAAATATTGTTTCCCTTTTGCACTTTGCACCCTTAAGGGATCGAGTCGGTTGAACCATAGTAGTTGTTTGGTTGAATGTCATACCCTAAGGTATGTTAATGGTGCAGGAGCACCTAAACTCCTTCGTCAAATTTTTCTCATTTGATTGGTCATAGGGTGAGTCAATGGTAAAATAAGGGTATTTTGAGTTTAATTAATCTAAATAAGGTCAATCAAGACCACTTATATATACAAAAGATCATTTGGTCATGAAATGAATTTTCATTGATAGTATAATGTATTAGCATCATTTTTCAATTGATTTAAGGGTTTTTCATTCATTTTTGAGTGAGTTCTAATTGTTTTTCTCAAAACTACCTGTATAAGCATATCCTAAGGGTTTGAAAGTCTCCAAATGTTGTCCAAGCCATTCCACCTACTGTAATTGAAATGTGCCTTAGTGGAATTGCATAAATAAGTGTCTTTAACATGTTTTTAAGATATTTTGTGCTAGGAAGGTCATTTAACAACGGTTTTTTGGTGATGCCTAGGGGCAGATTTGCATAGTTTTCAAGTGAAAATAGAGGTTTTGGGTAGTGCTTTTGCAAAAAATTCATAGAATATTTCATGTAAGGGTGGATTAAGTTTATGCAGGTCATTTCCAAGATGTTTGATGCATTGGTTGGGTTGGGTAAACCTTGCAACATGCTATTTCAATAAACCCACTTGGTTTTCCCTAAAAGTGAGGGTTTCTTAATTTTCCTTCTAAATGATCTTGGCACTCATAAATAATGGTGTATTTGGGAGTTTTGAGACATAATAAAAGACTTTTTTGAGGTCTTGTGTTTTGGGTAAGTGTTTTGTTAGTAGCCCCTTTGTAAAAGTGGCCTAAAACTGTGAAAAGTCAAATTTTGAGGCACTCGGTCCAAATAAGTTGTACCTGATTTTTTTAGTATGTTGAGCAACCCTAAAATGGGTATTTTAATCTATGAATGGTTTCTGAAGTGTTTTTGGAAGATCTGGTTAAAATATTGAAAAACTAGTTTACTAGTGCTACAAGGGCAGCTAGTTGCAAAAGGTGAGTTTCAAAGATTTTGTTGAATCTGACTTTGAGATTGAATTCAAATGACTCAATTGTCATCATGTACATGTTGAGGGAATTTTTCAAGGTCTTGGTGGAGGTTTGTAGTTGTTTTGCAAAATTGAATGGTTGAGACCCTTGAGGGTGAGTTAATGTTTAATAAATTAGTTGAATAGTGAAGAAAAGTTCCTTGGTTTAAGATTGAAGTTTTCATTAGTGTAAGTGATCTCCACCTTGGCTCTGCATTAGTTAGAGATGACCTAGGTAGCATCGATTTCTATGAGGCATACGCTGCCCCTACCTTGTCAACCATACGGATTTGGCAAGCCAGTGAGCTCACTAGCGCGCCAATTCACTAGGATTGACAAGGTAGGTGGTGCAGGAGCACGTAGGCACCTAGTCACAAATGACCATGTTTGATGGTCAGAATGCACCCTTGCATTAAAAATGTGTCAACAAGTGAGTTTGAAAGCCTAAAAAGCAACATGAAAGATTGTATCGCAATGACATAATGGAGTCATTAGTTTAGTTAGTAGGAAAAGTGATACAGTTGAAAATTTGTGAGTTGCATAATGCAACAAATTTGTAATTGCAACGGTTATGTGTTTTGAAAAGATGTTTTCTTGGTGCTTAGGGTCATTGATCAGTTATAGGAGGATGAGAAATTCTATGTAAAGCCTGGAGAGGCTTGAGTTGTGGTTGTTGGATCGGAGGGAAAAGAATAAAGCTTGGAAATTACTTTGTTTTCTCATAGTTTTACTGATTTTTCTTAGTTCCCTACCTGTGTACAGGACGAACAGGCCTTATATGTATTGAATTCCCTTGAGCAACAATAGATAAATGTTCTAACTTGTGTTTGGTGCCTTGGCAAGGTTTGGTTTAATCTTTTAGTGCCTTAATTCATCAAATTTCTCCTTCCGGGTTCCTGAACAACCTTAAGGGTTTGGGGTTATTCTAATGGCATAACCATCATCCCACCTACTGTCATCAAATGTAACTCAGTGGGATGATGTAGTTGAGTGTAGGGAATGTTATTTTAGGAGTACGTGTGGAAGGATGATCCCTTGGCTTGAAGAATGAAAGGAAGGGTTGGAGGTGTGTGTTTTCCCTTGGAAATTGGTGGGCCAGACCTATGGAATGAATAACTCGTATTGTTAATGGTAAAGTGAGTGTTCCTTAAGCATGGGTGGACCTATTAAAAGATGTCTACGCAGTTAGATTGGGTAGGAATTGCTGGGAAGGTGAAAATTCAATAACATACCCCTGTCCTAGGCTAGTGAATTAGCCCTCTTTTCCAAAGTAGCCCACTCACAAACTTTCAACTAACCCACAAAAACCACTCAGACCTCCTAGGAAGACTCCAAATAGAAGGATTCCATAGATTTTAGGCCTACAAAGTGCCACAAAATTGGCCAAGTCCAAAACCCTCCATTTTCCTAGTTTTCCCCAAGGTTTATTGGAAGTCTCACTTGCAGACCTATCTTGACCATGCCACCAACTCAGATATCTTTTTTTTTTATCCCAATATGCTTTAAAATTAAAGAGATTTCACTACTCCCTTTGTTTTGAACAAACCCTACGCAAAAAGCTCCTTTTTTATGCAATTTAGGCAATAAAATGCCCAGGACAGCAACTCCAAGACTCACCATTCAATTTCCCTGCCTTGGATGGACCTGTACACACTCAATACCTATTATAAAAATCCTCTCCATAAAGCCACATGAAGGAAACGGTAGGTGGAGGGCTTCAATAATTCATTTCTTATTCAAAACACAAAATTTGGGTTTAACACCCGCCTTGAGAAATCTTGCCACAAAACTCACAAAAAATGAAAGGAAGAATTTCAAACCAACTTGAGAAGGATTTCAGACTTTCTTCCCACTCATTCCACACATTATAAAATCATCTATTTTCTATGATTGTGTGATGCCATAGGGCTGGAAATGCAAATTTTCCCTTGAAAAGTGACGGTTTTAAAGCGCTTTTCAATGAAATGTTGATGAAGTTGAGTTTGTAAGAATTTCAAATGTCAATTCAGAACCTATGAAAGGTGTTTGGCCCATTTATTTGTTTATTGAAGCCTGAGAATGAAGATTTTGACAAAACCCTTGTTTTTGCATTAGAAAAGGAGGTTTTTTTGAGTTGGAAGTGTTTCTGACCATACAGGTGCAAACTAGTGCTGGATTCTGTTGTTTTGGGCCATTTAATTTGCTGCCTCAAGGTTCCAAGGTGATTGGATAAGTTTGAAGGGTATTTCCTTTGTTAAATTGACCTCTTTTCCTTCATTTTCCCATGGTGAGTGTATTGGAAGTCTAAACTGGTCCAAAGGAGTTATACTTTACCTTGAATTATGTTGTGTAAGTCCTTAATGGGTGTCTAAATCCATCATTTAATTGACAAGTCTTTTGGGAAAGTTGGGTGAAAAGTCTCTTGAAGCTGTTTAGCATTACTTGTAGAAAGAGTGTACTTGACAAGTGGATTTGTGAAGTTCTTTTGAATTTGCTTTGGATTTTGGGTTGATCATCTTGTATTTGTCATTTTAATTTGATCTCCACCTTGGGTCTGCATCACTTATTCAACTCCTCCTAAGACGTTAGACTCAAAAACAATAAAAAGCTTGCTTTCACCCATTTTGACATGGATTGACCATTTATTACATTGTATCATATTTTAACATATTTTGCAACTTCCTCATTGCATAATGTTCAAAAGACCTTACTAATATGCCTTTCTACAATTATATTAAACATTATTTCATTCTTACTAAAAAATACACTAAGTCAATGACAAATATTACAATAGTGATGGAAGAACATCTTGACAATCTTCCCATTTGTCAATACTTGTAGCAATACATGCAGGGAAATAATCCTCCCATTTCTAGCACAACCAGAAAATGCACCAGCAATCAATGTTTCTCATACCATTGAACACTTGCACCACCAACCAATGTTGTTCTTTTCTTATATACTTTCACAAACTTCAGTATTACCTACAATCACAATCAGAATAGGATCATTGACAGTCGTAAATGCATATGACATCAAACAGTAATGGTGAAAAAGCCTTATTGCAAGGTGTTGGTCCTGTTGTGACCTTTTTCACACATCACCCCATCCCAGATGGGGACCCCCTAACTTTTGCTCCATTTTGGTCTTTTGGCTTTGGTTAGTGCGTCTCTCTCTCTCTATCTTTGATCCTTCCGGGGATGTCCCGTCATTTGACCTGGGTTGAAGTATTGTTCAAGTCTGTGAAATTAGGGTTTTCATCAGTCAGGCTTATTAAAGGTCAAATTGAGTTATAAAATTGAAATTTGAGCTTAATACAGCAGTCAGAAGACTTCCAGTAGGGTCCCACTAAATTTTCACTGGATTCCGACAACTTACTATTTTTAGTAAGTGTTCAATTTGAGACTATTTTATCGAGATTTTGGAATTCTGTCAGTTCCACCACAGTCAGGCAGCTTCAGAATGCCTACACGCGAAATTTGAATGGATTCCGACAACTGGCTATTTTTAGCAGTTCTGCCTTCGGAGGCTATTTTCAGGATTTAAACGAACAATTCTCCGGTGAGTGACGGGGGAATTGATTTCAGTTTTCCAAGACCTTCGCGATGATGTAACATGCAAGCCGAGATGGTGACTTTCAGAGTTTAGCCTCCCGAGACTATTTTTAGGGTTTACATGCAGGAATTTTCAGTGCATGTCCAGATATTCCATGTGGGTTTTGCGAGATCTTCGCAATGATATGACATGCAAATGGATCGGGTCAGTTTTCGAGGACTTACTATTTTTAGCCAGTGCCAAAACTTTGACTAGTTTTTTGGGTTTTTCTGGGTTTTTTGAGATCCCACGGGCACTGTGACATGCAAACTCGTCCGACATCCGGATGACCACTTTCCAGACACTTACTATAAATAGCAGTATCATCCCAGTAGCTACCCACCACTTCAGTCCAGCAATCAGGTGCAATCAGGCACGATCAGGGACAGTCAGGAACAAATCAGAGCACATGCAAGTCAGATTAGGGTTTCCCCTGCCACGTCTAAAAATAGATGAAGCAAAATGCAGAAATGACAGAACGAAGCACGCCACCGAAATCAGCATCCTTCAGGCTACCTGCTGGTAAAATTTGAACACGATCTAAATACTTACTATTTTTAGCAAGTCACCTCATGGCTAAAAATAGCACATCCTCGTCAGGGAAAATGTGTGAACGAGTCTCTTGCAGCATCAAGTACAAGTGGAACAAACTTCAAAGCAAACAGAGATACAAAATTGGTCAATTCTAAGGTTTGCTAAAAATAGCAAATGGCTAAAAATAGCATGTACTGTGCCAAATCAGGTATAAATGAGGTGATACAGGTCAACGAGGGCACAGCCACGCCACTTCCAGCTCGTAACAGGATGAAGTGCAAAGAAACCCTGACTCCTCCGAATTCACTAAAAATAGAAGGCTAGGGCATAAAGGGCGTTGAAAATTTTACAAACATAGCTGACAGGCAAACACTCTCATATGCGCCCAGGAGGAAGGAAAGATTCAAAAAATTCTCTAAGTGTGAGAATTTCCCTGAGCAAGGCTAAATGCGCCTAGGGAAGGTGAAAGGTCACCAAAAAGGTAAAAAAATTTGCCAAGGCATCAAAATTTCCTATGACATCCTCAAGGGCATTCAAAAATGGAAGTCTACAAGGCAAAATGCGCCTAAAGGAGCTGAAGATTCAATCAAAGAGGGCGGAATTCCTTGACCACATAGTAAATGTGCCTAAGATGGAAGTATCATGGGCTATATGCGCCTAGAGAAGCTGAAAGATCACCAAAAATGTGAAAAAATTTACTAAGGTATAGCATTTTCTTCCTCACAAGCCAATATGCGCCTAAGATAAAGAAGTTTCCTCCTAGCAATAGCAAATGCGCCCAAGGAAGGTCAAGAGTCATGTCCTAGGCGTGGGTTTTCCATCTCACATGAGGAAATGCACTCAAGGATGAAATAGAAGTCTACCCCCCCCATATGCGCCTAAAGGAGGTGAAGAGACACTTGAAAGGCGTGGGTTTTCCTTGACGACATAGTGAAAGGCGCTTGAGAAAGGAAGTTGCTTGGCCTAAATGCGCCCAAGGGAGATGAAGAGCCACTTGGTAGAGGCGTGTTCCTTTACATGAATGAAGTGCGCTCAAACATGGAAGCCAACACCCCCATATGCGCCAAGAGGAGGTGAAAGGACACTTGAAAGGGGCGGAATTCCTCCTAGCACTAGTAAATGCGCCCAACATGAAAGTATGCAAGCCCATATGCGCCAGAGGGAGATGAAGGGTCATGTCTTAGGCGTGGGAATTTCTCTTCTCCATGGCATATGCGCCCAAGGTAAGGATGAAAGGTAATACGTTGAAGGTGGAAGCTACCCATAAGGAATGCGCTAGAGGAAGGTGAAGGGTCACCATGTGAAGTGCGCCAAGGGAAAAGTAATGCTAAGGGGGCGTGATGGTTTAAAAGACGAAGGATTTCTTTTATTTTCTTTTTCCTCTTCATTATATGAAGCGCGCCTAGTGAGTGGGGATTTATGAAAAATGAAATGAAAATTGCTAAGGAAGTCTAGGCGTGAAGATTGCTAAGTATGAAAAAGGCTTAAGCAAAAAAAAGTTGCCTAAGGAATGAAATGAAGAATAACATGCTTTTAAGATAAGATTTTAATTTTCAAAATTTTCCTAAGGTATTTTCTAGAGGGAAAAATGAAGAATATGCCTAGAGGATGGTGCCAGATTTCCAGAGTTATAAAAAAATCTTTAGAGGAAAATTCTTCAAGAAAAATCAAGATAATTTGCCAAGGCCGAGAAGATTGAAATTGCAGGAGTGAAAGACATCCGGAAGGGGAGAAATAAACATTAGCCATTTTTATTATTTTAAATAATAAAAATTAAACGTACCCCTTCGTCCGGATACACATGAAGACAATGGATTCCGGGAAGATTTTTCTTCTGGGTATTAAACGTTTGCAATTCGGAAGTGATTCAGAGTTATTCTACGCCTCACTCACGTCATTTCGATGGATATTTTGCCCAGTACCTATGTTTAATAAAATTCCTAAGGCAAATTTAGTGAAATTTCTCTAAGGCAAACGAATAAAATGGATGAGAAATTTCGCTAAAGAGTTTGAACTTGATAATTTTGCCAGAATGCCTTAGCCAAACTTTTTGAAATTGTTCAAAGAAGTAGACGATTTAATGTTTTAAGAAATCAAACGCAACGAGGCAGGCCTGTGCAGAGGTGATGAATTCATAATTCTAGAAGTTTGAGATTCCGGTGCTTCAGACGACAAGTGTTGCGACTGGAAAAGAGAGGGGAAATGAATTCAAAATATTTGCTAAGTTTAGCCTCTGCAGGAATTCGACCAAGCTATAAGTTTTAAAGTCCTCTTCATTTTTTCTCTCACAAGTTGTTGAAGAGCTGAAAGTAAGAAGTTCGAATTTGTGAGAGGAGCTGGAGGTTGAGGATTTCGAATTTTTTGGAGAGCTAGAGTTTCTAAATTGCTACAATTGTGAGGAGGTTCGAATTTGTCAAAGTGAAGTTACTGGAGGACTAGAGTTGCTGAAGTCACAAACTTGCTGGAGAAGTGCGACCTACCTTGTCAGAATTTCAAGTTGCTGAGAAGTATGAGTTTCTAAATTGCTACAATTGTGAGGAGGTTCAAATTTGTCAAAGTGAAGTTGCTGAATGCTGAAGTGCGACTTGAGAAGAAAGTTTTAAGTTGCTGAAAGTTGCTAAGTTAGAAGGAAAAGTGCGAACTTCAAAGAGGAGGTTTCAAATTTGTTAAAATTAAATTGCTGCAGGCAAACATTTCCAAGTATTGGGCATTGTGTTGCTGTAACCCAAAGGAAACTTCTAAGAATGTTGAAGTAAACAGGCAATAGTTGAGGTTTGCAGTTGAAAACATCAAGAAGTGTTGCAGCCTTTGTCAATTAAAAGAAAAATCTGCTGACATCCTCAATGATGGTTATTATTCTATTTTAAAAATCTTGTTTGCTGACTATCTTACCCTTTTTGCAGAATGGCCGAGTCAAGCAGAAGAGCTGCAGGCAAGAACGTCCACACTGAGTCCAGACAGGCAGTGATCAAGAAATTAAGCAAGTCTTTCCTGCTAGAATCAAAATTCACATCAAAGTTGGGCAGGCTGGAAGACACAAACCTGGGCTTGTTTAACCTGTAGGCATTTAAAAGAAGGATAATGGGGACTGGAGGCCATCGCCCATCAGTGACTTCACATAGCATTGTCAGAAGTGGATTATATGCAGCTGCAAATTTTCCACCAGCTATCCGATGCCCGGAACTCATTATGGAATGCTCTCACCACTATGATTCAGAGAAGAGGACGATCATTGCGCCAGATGGCAAGGTGTTGGCTAAACTGACACCACAAGCAATCGAAGAGGCATTCGGGATCCCTGCCCACGAGAAAATGATTTACAAAACGAAGGACAGGGCTGACAGAATGTATTCATCCAAAACAGACCGGTGTGCTGATGTGATAAACACTAGGTGGATGGTCAAACCCAAACCAACTCGCACGAAGTTGCCCAAACGGATAATCTCCGAAGACTTGAAGCAAGAGTTTGGCAACCTGATTATGATGTTGAGTAGAGTTGGAGGGTGTCTCCAAGCGTTCATCTTTGAACCTTGGATGTTTTACTTTATCAACTTGGTACTGGAGGGCAAGGATTTCATGGATTGGGCATTGTTAATCAGTGATGGTCTACATGAGCAGCTCCGCAATGTGAGGAGGACTAAAACATTTTATATGGGCTCTTACCTCGTCTATATGCTGGCTCGCATGACAAGATATAGGGGGATCTCTTACAAAGAACCAATTGGTTGCGGTTCTCAGCAATTCAAAATATACGAGGCTTGTCCGCAGTTGCATTTGACAAGCACTACTAATTACAAAAGAGTCAACGATGCCCTTACTATGCACATCACGAGGACCTTGCAGCAAAGGACCCATCACAGAATATCGAGGGAGGCACAAGAAATGATTGAGAAATTTGGATGTTGGTTTATCCAATTCCCAAAATTCACTTACATAAGGCTGCAGGGATTCTCTTCCTACCCATACAGGTTGCCCCGATATCCCACGAACAGGGTAGTGATGCTGGAAGTTTCTAGGCAACTGATTGCCTACGATAAGATTCAAAAGAAGAAGAAGAAGGGCGAACTTGGGTTCCCGATTGCTATGGGAAATTCAGACGAAGTATGCCCATCACTGCAGGCAGCAAGGGAGGTAGAGGTGGAGCTCCAGTTCTTTCAGCTTTCTTACCATTCCAGCAGACACTACTACGATCCTCATAGAAATATCAGGTGGGTATTGACAGAGGAGTTTAGACACAAGGCACAAATAGACGATTTTTGGGCAAGTGCAGTGGATGAGGTCGAAGTCAGAAAGAGGATGTTTTCCTAGATACCGTTGGCAATGATCAGAGATTACGAGATTATTCCTGTACCAGATCAGATTGAGGAGGACATAAACGTTGTACAGGTTGATTACGACACAGTAAGAAACATGCCCTTGCCACTCCCGGATTGGTCAGAGCCAGAGATCACCGACTTGGATACACTTTGTATCCCAGTCCTGACATTTACACAGAGTTGGATAGAGAGACATGTCAGTCGATTAAAGGGAGGGTCAATTTCCCTCACATACAATTTGATGGGAGACAGCAGATTGCAGACAACTGATCCGAGGAGACGGAGTAATCCAACTCCAGAGCCTAGGGGAAAAGAGCCAGTTCGACCGGAGCCCGTGATAGTTGAGGAATCCTTGCACATGCCGGCTCGAACACATTCTCCGAGCATACAGGAAGTGTCCCTATTTGTTGATCAGAGGGAGAGGTTGCAGGCAGAACAGGCAGAGCGGGCAGTACAAATAGAGAGCCAGCCACTTCGTAGGGAGTCCGTGGGCCAGAGCATCAACGTGCCCCGAGAGGATAATCAACAGGAGAACCGGCAGGAGACTGATGAAGGCACTTCCACAGATACTCAGTTTTAGCATGAGATTGAGGTAGCTCTCGAGGATGATGCTGCTTCCGATCGAGATGCCCAGAGCTCAGGAGACACTGAGCCCATAGATGATGATGAGCCTCGTCGGAACGAGGGCCATGAAGTAGAGGCTGAGGTAGAGAAGCCTTTCATCATAGCAAACACACGACAGGAGGTTGACTTCCGAATAGATAACTGCAGATGGACTAAAGGGCAGATTGATGCCATTCTTCTCTAAGGTGAAAACCTTCACTCAGGATGATTTCGAGAATACTGCCACATTCTTCAGTATCATACAGAACACCCAGGATGCCCTTGTTGCCTGGAAGAAATCATGTGCCCGGCATGGGCAAATAGTTGCAGTTTTAGAGTTTTAGTTGGATCACATTCCTCCTATCTCCGATCAGGAAGTTGAGGAAGTATTAGCCAGATTCTCTAGATTTGCAGCCAGCGAGAAGGAGAAAGGAAACGCTCTTCTGGATGACGATCTGCTGCAGGAGGACGATGTGCATTGATTGCAGGTAGTGGACCTGCAGAGGAGTGGAGAATATTCTGCACATTCATTGCCCCACTCCTCTCAGTGGCGGTTTTTAGGGCATGGGTGGCTCAATCCGAGCCCTTTATTGTAATCAGATCTGAACCGTCCACTGGACTGGGTTTATTATAAAAGGGGTATCCCCCCTCATTTGTAATTCATTAGATAGAATTAGAACCAGAGATAGATCAGAACTAGACTGAGATAGAGATTGACAAAGTAGAGCTAGGAGTTAGCTTAGTTGGAAAGGAAAGAAAGACTTTCCCTTTGAAAGTTTTTGCAAAAGATTGTTGTGTAAGACTCTCATGATATAAAGACTTCATTGATTGGTGACTTCATTTTGTGTTGTGGGTAGTTGACGAGGTCTTTTCGTCTTTCCAATTCAAATAGAGTAAAGTAGAATAGATTTTGTTTCCATGCAAGTAACGTTAATTGTGGAATGCAACATTGGTTTGAGCATATCTCCCTATATCCATACCACTAGCAGGCTTGCTGACGGTAAGTCTGCCCTGCGTGGTCAACTGGAATTTCAGCACTTAACTTCGGTTGCGATTTGTGTGTCCACTTGCTTCATGGTGAAGGGGTGTGCATGTTGAATCTCGATCTGAATATCTACCTATCCTTTGAAGATTGCATCAGCTTTGTCAGAGTTGTCCAAAGGGGAGATGATACAAAGTTTGGTTTGGAGATTGTTAAAGTTAGTTTTGCCTTCCATCCTTAGAGATAGATTGTAGGATTCCTATCCCTTTCCCTTTAATTCAGTATTTCCCGATCGACCCAGACATCAGAGCAATATCGTCAAAATCATTCATTTGCTTCACTATGATTGAACAACTACATAAGTCCCCTTGAAATAACCAGCATATACACATCAACCAACTGAGTCTATTCACGATAAAAGGTACCTTGGAGTTGAACACATGAACTTTCACGCAATCTTAGCATGCGGGATACTTTGATCAAGAGAGAATAGAGTGACCGTTGGACATTTTATTCTGTGCTGGCGTTGTCATAAAAAGCACGTCAACAGGTCCAAAAGAGTGATCAATAACATGACTTTACAAATTCAATGTATATACTTACAAATCAACCCAGGGAACCATTTGGGTCTGCTCTACTCTTTATTGTGTCGAGTATTGCGTCGTAGTCAGACTCATGCACTTTCCTCAAGTTCTTGTTCGCAGGTCTGCCCTTATATTTGATCAAATGAACATTGGTGGCGATGACAAGGTTCAAATAGTGAAGAATTTTTTGATGCGTGTCAAAGTCCTCAAACAACCAAACTACAACATTCTTAACTGGATACCTTTGAAGCCATGTTCCAATAACAACCACCAAACCTGTAGGATATTCTATGTTTTCTCTGTCTATAACTAGGGACTCCAATTTCTTTTTGGCCTTGATACAATGGCACATGTAATAATCTGTACCCTCTTGTTATCACATAATCTAGTAGCGCTCGATTCATGGATAACCCCCTATGAAACTAGTCTATTTCCTAGGACCGTGTGTTTCAAGCACGCAAAATGAGGTAAAACTTGTTTTACGAGGTCTCTAATCTTACCTAGTTTGGGTAGGTGACAATAGGCTCCAGTTTTGAGTTTAAAGGTTGACTCCTTGAGAACCCAGGAGTTAAGTCATTTTAGTCTGTTTTTGGTACTCAAGCGGTGAAATTGACCGCCATTGCACTGTTTTACTCCAACTGTTTTGGTGTAATGACGGTGATTTTCACCGCCATTGCACCTAACTTAGATTTCAACATTTGGTGCTTGGGCGGTGAAAATCACCGCCGTTGCACCTTAATTTATTTTTGAGTTGGTGCTCGAGCGGTGATTTTCACCACCCGAGCACCTTTTTGTGAGTTAAGTCAAGTTTTCTTGGCCGCATTCAATGTGCGCAACTTAAGTCATTTTTTAGGTTTTATTAACTCTAAACATGAGTTATTTCCTTACTTTCGCTAAGAGACTCCTCTCCATACTTCGCTCCCGTGCCATTACGAGTTGCCTCCATTGAGATCAAATCTTGGTGTTGTCCTCCAGCGCGTGGTTTGTGACTCCATCTTCACCATATTTATCACAGGTATGTACGCATCCTTGTTTTGTTTCAGTTGTTATTTTTCTTTGTTTAAGATTTGAATACCCTCGAATTTCTCTTTTTTCTTTGGCGTTCTTCACCCATTCTTCATGTCGCTTTGTCTTTTTGCTTCTCCCTTTGTGTCTTTTTTGTTTCTTTTACCGTCATTGCACTTTGTGGCAAAGATCTAACCCGATTCTCCAAGCACATCAATCTTCATCTTTCTCTTGGTGTACAGGTTGATTTTTTCGACGCCTTCGCATGAAGGCACCAAGTCACACTGGTGTCTTGGCAGTGAAATTCACCACCATGACACCCACACGTAAAAATACCCCAAGTGTCGAGGTGGTGAAATTCACCGCCACGACACCAAACTGTTTTGAAGTGTCGGTATTTGAGTGGTGATTTTCACTGCCTCGACACTAACATTATCGCCCTCGAATTCTAAGTCTCGGTGCTCGAGTGGTGTTTTTCACCGCCTCGACACCAAAATGAAATATCACTTCGGTGCTCGAGCGGTGATATTCACCACCCGAGCACCAAAATCTGCATTTTTCATCTAACACTCGAAAAAGTGTTTTCTCTTCATTTTCGCCTCCACGCTCATTTTCGCTCCTCATTTTCCACACCACACAACCAAAACACAGTGACTCCATATCGCCATGTTCATCTCACGCTTCCCCATGTGACATATTTCCTGACAATCATTGCATCTGCCATTCTTGAAGTTTATTTCCAAAGTTCCATCAAAGATCCTCGGAGATAAGAAATACATCAGTCTCTGCTCCCCTAAATGTCAGCTGAAACGCCATCACCATCTCCTAAAGAAAAGGGGAATATGAAGTATAAGTACTAGGGCATTTTCCCTCTGACCATGGTGTTGTCCAAGGTGGTTAAAATCAAAGACGTTGAGATCGGTCATTAAGATCTGGCAGATTTCGTGAAGAGGATCCATCAGAGGCCGTGGGATGAGAATCTGAAAGCCATTGTACATAGCAATCTTCATATGGTTTCTACTTTCCCAACTTTTTCTCATCACACGGAGTCGTACTTCAGGTAGCTGCACACTACATTCAAGAAGACAAAACTATGAGGGATTCAGCAGGTCAAGTAGTAATGAGGCTTGACGGTGAATTCTTTGACATAGTCTTCAAAGTTCCACAAATGGAACAATACACTCCTATCACAATCCAGAGAGCTCAAGAAATATTTGAAAATGATTCATTCAAGGCCAAAACATTGATTAACTCACAGTGGTTGAAGACTCCCCGGCATGCTGTTTCTAGGTGGCCTAAGGGACTCCCTAGGAGTGACTTCAAAGAGGATGTAAGAGATATGATTACCTTGTTAAGCAGAGTCAAGGGCTTGCCTGGATCCTCTTATTTTAAAGATTGGATGTATGAATACATTTGGATCATCTAAAGGAGGAAAGTACACATTGATTGGGGAACACAGATTAGTGACAAAATCCATGAGCAGCTGATCAAGGTGCCCACCACCTTAAAGTTTTATATGAATTCTTTCTTGGTGTACTCAGCAGCAGTAATGAGGCAGTTTCCAGGTTTATCTACCAAAGGTAATAGACATTCTACCCCTATCTATGACTACTATTACCAATTGAACCCGAGGGAAAACTTCCACCATTTTAGGAGAGTCATAGATGCTTTCTTTGCTAATTTGCTATTCACTTTCGATCCAGCTCTAGAGAAGAAGAGGATTTCAGATGAAGCTTACAAGGCGGTCAGCAAGGTGGGATGTGTGTTTCTACAATTTCCAACCTTTACTTACATAAGGGTAGGTTGTTTCACAGGGTGCCCTTATATGCTTCCCAGATACCCATCAAATAAATGGATTCTTATGGAGTTGTGCAGGCAATCAATTTTTGTGCACAAGGAATGACAAAAGAATCATAAGCTAGGTTTTAAGTTTCCATTTACCATTGGTAGATACACAATCAGAACTGTGTAGAAGGCCAAGAATGTTTCAGATGAGATGCACATAAATACTATCAAGACCTACAGGTACAGGCGTGACTTTGACTTCAGGGATGTCAAGAAGAAACTCAAGAAAGGTCACAGCCATGTCTACCATTTTGAAGACATATGGGCAGACTGTAGAGATGAAGAGGATGTATGTAAAATGGATTTCTGCAGGTTGACAGTTGAACAAATTAGGGCTCTCCAAATAGCTGATTTGCCTGAAGATTTTACAGATCCAGGTGACGTCCTCAATTCTGCCTATGATGAGGACAATATCGCTGGGAAACCTTTTCCTCCAGTACAATGGTCCAAAAAAGAATGTACTTACATGAGGGAAAGGTTGGCCCCTATTCTACACAACATTATAGAATGGCTTCACAAGCATGGCCATTAGATAAAAGCCTTCAAGACAGATTCTGAAGGTGAGCTTCCTAAAGATAAACCTAGTCCACCACTAGAATCTCGCGCCAAAGAAAAATAGGCCACGATTCCCTCTTCATCACGAAGAGGGCCAAGGATTAAGTTTACTGTGGGGAAAAATACTCCATAGACCACTGAAATACAAGAAATAAGGGCTACCACATCTCGTGCAGAAGAGAAGGAGCTTGTTTCCGAGGATTTATCTTCAAATGAGGAAGGAGGAGATACAAAGTTTGAATCCAAAGGATCGGATGATGAAGACTCTGGAGAAACTAAATCAAATGATGAAGAAGAGTAGTCCATAGAAGAGGTTGAGGAATACCAAGAGGATGAGCAGGTTTTTTCCCCTCCTTGGGGTGAAACTGAACAGGTTCTTGTATCTTCACCTCCTCACACTCCTTCAATTCCTAAATCTCCTGTTCCACCCATTCCTTCTTCTCCTCTTCCTACCAGGGTTGCAAGAGTAGAAGATGTTTCTTCCCCACCAGTAGTGTCAACGGTGTTGGTTTCTTCTACAGTTGGCCGAGCACAAAATATCAATGACCTATCTAGTTCGCCAGTTTCTCTCCCCAGTTTGTCATCTCCATCTTTTGACATTTCTTCGGAGGCTGAATTTAACAAGTTCATGAATGAATCTTTGTAGAGTTAGCTTGGTGTACAGACAACTGGGCCCATAATGACTACAATGGCGCCCATAGTTACTATTTTAGCTATTCCTCAAGGAGCCCCTGCAGGTCAGGAATTAGTGGTGACAAGAGATGTGTATACTTCTTCCCTCCCTCCTTGGTTGGTGTCGCAGGTTCCTAAGCGCAAAAAGCAGATGATCTCCCCCAATGAGCTGGACCTAGAAGAAATACTTGCCCCCAAGAACAAGGAAAATAAAAAGGCTAAGGTGTTGTCAAGACTCCATGTTGATAAAGTTGGCTAGAAGTTTGTTGAGGTAGGTTTTCCTTCACAACCAGAGGGAGATGTAAGCATGGAAGATTATACTGTACAAAGAATACAACTTGGGAAGGTAACCAATGAGAGTGTAAAAGCAGATGCCCAATTAGTGTTAGATGCTCTTGTAGGAAGGCTTGACAAGATGGAGCAAGCTAAAAATCTATACAAGGAGAAAGCTGAACACTATGCGAACATCTTGAGAAACATAGCGGGATCTTCAATAGGTGATGCCCAATCTATGACCTTGGTGAATGTCGAAGAACCAGCTGTTCAAATGGTAGAAAAGCTTGTAGCCAAGGGTAAAGTCTTAAATGAGTTCATTGAAGAGATCATAGATCATGGGACACAGGTCATCACCACTGCAAGTGAGAAGAAAATACAAGTAGCCCAACTGTAGACTGAGCTTAATAAAGAGGAAGGATCACTTGTGAAGGATCTACATGAGATGGAAAGGACTTTGTTGTCATGGCTGAAAATGAAAGAATCCAAGATCAGCCAATTGGTAAAGAATGGAGTGATACCTGACAAGGAGAAATATGTGGAGGTGAAAGAATCACTCAAACATAGAATCCAGGTATTGAAGTTTTTGATTGATGACATTCACCAGGTACAGGAGGATGTAGAAGGTTATCGGGTTCTTCTGGTAAATGGAATGGAAGAGTTGTTGGGCAATCTCCTTGATGACAAGCACACCTTCCTTCCCCTTAGCGAAATAATTCAAGTGTATAAAGAGGCCTTCATGAAGCTGGTGGATGACAAAGGTTTTACCAAAAACACCATGCATATTGTACGTGATCTGCGGCTTTCACTTGATTGTTTCAAGGCTCATCTTGAAAGGTGTAAAAAGGTTTCTTCATTTGCAAAGAAGTTGATTACCAAAATACACACGCTGGTGGATTATACAGTCAGGCAAGATGAAAAGTTCATGCAAGAGATGGAAAAGAAATATGAAGACTTCCACGCCCAATGCAAAGAACAATAGTCTTCTTTTTGTCTCTAGTGTTCGCCATTTTTGGTGTCCCCTACTTTGCACATTGTAAATAGTTTTTGACACTTTAGGTGTCTTTTTGTAAAATGTAATTACACCAAAATATGAGGTGCGATTACGTAGAAATAAATTACACTCTTTTAGATTAGGGTTTCCTATTTTTACTCATCTGATTCCCCAATTTTGCTCTTCCCTCCTTTCTATAAATAAGAGGGATTTCCTTTGTAATATTTACCTTTTGATATTTTACAATGAAGTGCTGCTCTTTTGAAACAAGCATTGAGACTTTGTGTTCAACATTGTGAATTCAAATCTAATCAATAAAGAAGAGGATTGCATACTAGACTTTGTGTTGGAATCGATTGTCTTGTGTGTTGATTATATCAGTAGTGATTTGTGTATGAGATTGAAAGGGCTTCAAGTGGTTGATGTAAACTTTGTGTTACATTTATCGTTTGGATTTGTTTATGTTTGAAGGTTTTTGTTGAAGGATCTACAAGACTTTGTGCTTGTAATCATTCATGTTGTTCAAGGAATCACTGTGTCTAAGAAGACTTTGTGCTTCTAATACAACGAACAATACCGTTACAAGATTCAACATTGAAAAGGCTACGGAACGACTTTTTGCCTTCACGAGCCTTCCCTTTTCCTTTTACCTTTTCTTATTATAAATCATACCTGGTATTTCTAAGCTTTGCTTTGTCAAGATAGAAATATTGGCATTACTACTATTGTTTAAGTTTAAGTTATTTAGATCTAAAGCTTTCCATTGTGAAGCATTGTAAACATCTTCTCTGAAAAAAGAGAGAAGTATGAATGTAACACACCCCCCCCCATTTCATGAGTACAGTGTACATTTTGTAAGTATTCTTTTAAGTTTACTATAGCTTCTAATTAGCAGTAAGAAGGGTGCCTCCCCTTTTTGAGAGGAGAGATCATATCTCACACAACTGTGGTTGAAGTCAAGATGGCGTAATCTGTTGAAAAGTTGATTACACTATTTTCACCCAACACCTCTTCATTGTCTTCATCCGCAATCACCACATAAACGTGCCCTACACTAATATGTTCATCTTGTTAGATTTATTTACTAAGCAACATAATAAAACTTGTAAGTAAGATATATTACCTAGTTCTAGTAGGTCCGATACATGATCAAATTCAATGGATGATTGCATCTCCGTGATTTGTAGAGCCGTTGGGAGTTGATCAGTGTCAAGTGGGGCTAGACTTCTTATAGACCATTCGTCAACCCACTCTGTTGACTCGCAATCATTTCATGATTGAAGTGTACATGCATAACAAAAGCATGCCATCTTCCTTGTATGGATAGTCCATGTACTTGCATTGGAGCTTCTAAAAGAGTGTAGCTAGCTTGATCATGTTAGTGTACAACAATCCTCATATTTTGCAATGTTAGTATCATCTACTAAATGAAAAAATCTACGAACTAAAGAATTACCTTCACTACCTGGACCCATTGCACCATTGCACCATTGGACAATTGATCTTGCATCTATCAAATTTACACTGTTTGTGTACTTTAACTCTTCTCACACTAGGGCTCTTTTGATACATGCTCCTGCTCCATAATGCTCCCCCTTTCCATGCCCGGCCTCTGAGAAGTTCCACATATGCTGAAAACCACTAATCCTATGCATCCACTTCAACCAGTAAAACATTTTGGCATTCTTGAATTGTGATGTACAATTATCTAACCATATGATATGCTAACTAAATGTTATGCCCCTGCTAGCCAAATTAGCATAGAACATATGAAATCAACCTTGAACAAAATTTGTAGAATGTGTGCGGTCATTATTGATGTAATAGTGATACTCCCTCAATACTTTCCTATTTTATTCTATACTATCATTTGCATGAATGAATGCTATATGCACAAATATAGCAACCTGCATAGAGTTGTAGTACTGTGATTGCACCTCATTTTGTGGTTGTACTATTTAGTTCTCAGCGAATTCGACAACTAAAAGGATATGACGAAGTGGAAATGTGTCCTTGCATAACTTGAACTATGAGTCCAACCATCGTGCTCTGTGTGTATGCATTGCATAATCATAGACCACCTAATCATGAAAAATTCCCATAAACTGATACACTCGAATCTTATCACTGACCAATTCACACTTCTTTCCTTCTTTCCCATCTTTTAGACTGTATGCCACTGTCTTATATTTGCCAAATTCCACAATTTTGTCTCCACTTGTGTGTGTACTAGCCATTTCTTGGAAAATTGGAAAATGTTGCATGCCACCACAATGATCACATGTGCCATCCAAACATATTTTTTGTAAAATTTTTGACCATCCTCTCTTTCACATAAAATGGAAGACAAAAATTCCCTTGATGATTTAGGTGGAGGTATTATGTTACATTCCTGCAAAACATTGTCAGTATGCATATCTACACATATACGTCGATAAACATCATAATGGTTAGAAAAATCAATATGAACCCTACAACAACAAGTAGTGCATGTGTGATTTATTTTGACATAAAAAGGTTTCAGCATTTCAAAATACCTTTGACATATTTTAATTTCAGGAAACATTTGTACAAAATCAGCAAAAAATTGGGTTTGAGTGGTATCCAAATAATGCATTGGATGTGGCTCATGGTTTTTACTACCAATTATACTTCTTACAACATCTCTTTGATTAGGAGAGGTCCTTGTGTTATCATTCCAATAATTCACAATTAAAGATCTCAAGCCTTGAGCAATTCTTGTGTCTTTCCGTGGCACTCTACCCGAAAATGCCCATAACTCATTGCTATTTGGATCCTCCACTCTTTCACACCTTCCTTTGGCTCTCATTAGAGATGATCTACTTATTTTTAAAGACTTACTTACCTTTGTAAGGTTCACCTTGTTCCTTGTTTGACTACTTAACAGTGTTGTTGTCATCACACGTCGTGTGGCACAAGTATCCTTCGTGCGTGAGGTGGAACCCACGCTCTCGTATGCACTCATCAAGTTCTTTATAATGGAATTTTCACTTGAGTCATTCAAAACTCTTAGCCCAAGAGCCTTCATGGTGGGCCTAAATTTGAGTTGCCTCATCATTTCAACAAATAGTTGGCATCTTCCACCCTCACTTAGCTTCGCAAAAAAAAAACTCTATATCCTTTGTGCATATCTTTGACGTGTACGTTTTGGAATCTTATTAGGCATCCATTTCAAAACATTGGAATCAATATAAAAAAAAAATGTAGGTTTTCTATGCAAAACTCTAGGAGTAGTTTTCAAATGTAAATTTGTGTCAATATTGGGAAGGTCAACAACATCGGGGATAGATCGTGTACCTTCAATTAGAGGTGCAATTGACGAGATACCTTGAGATTGACATGTAAATGATGTTCTATCTGCAACTTGAGATGTCGTTTGTGGAGTGCCTTCAAATAGAGATGTGTTTGCTGATGTAATTTCAAAACACAATGTTTTTGATGGTGTGTCTTCAATTGGAGATGTGATTTCCAATGTACCTAGAAAACCACATGTTGTTGTCAATGTGTCTTCAACTGGAGATGTGCATTGAGCTTCGCCTATCGTTGATGATGTGCCCCCAACTTTTGTATCCATTCCTGTCCTTCCATGAACTTTCCTCATTCATGCCCTTTGTTTTTCCAATTTGACATCTCTCTTAGATTGCATAGGAATTTGTGGTTGTATGGGCTGCAATTCCTTTGCTTCATGAGCGACATTTTTTGATTCTCTTCTCCTTGCATTTTTAGCTGCACGTTCTTCTGGTGTTAGAGGCTTCGGTCATTTCCTCGGCATGACCTTGAATGCTACATGTTCACAAACATACATAGAACAAAAGTAAGTAATGCATTTTACAAAAAAATTGATATCGTTGATTACATTGCATTAAATATGGAACACACCAAAGCATTTTATGAAAGAAGGTAGTGAGTTGTTTGGAATTATCAAACATGTCTATGGTACACAATATTTTTCATACATGATGGAGTTAGATGTTTGTAGGGTTAGATATTAGAGTAGGGATTTTGAATGTGTTTGAAGAGTTGGCAATGTACGTAGAGGCTAATGTAGTACATGTAGGGATCCACAATGAACTTGTTCAAAGATTTAGAGGAAGGCTCTTAATAGACTTACACACAACTTGATCACTTAACTTACCAAGAAACACCATTTGTGATGCAGATAGGGGTGAAAAAATTCAATACAAAAAATCAATGAGAATCAATCAGATTACAAAGCAAAACTAGATGTTCAACTGAAAATCCCAACTTCTACCAAGCTTTCCCTTGTAGCATAGGTAACTCGGTTCAAGGGAATTTTCACCAAGATTTTCCAAAACACTTGACAAACTCAGGGATGATTAAGATACCCATTTTCAAGTTGTAAAACATAGGTAAACCCCAACATCAACTCCTTTGGACCAACATTGACTTCCAATAGACCCACCTTGGAAAAGGCTATTCAATTGGCCTAATTTACAAAGAGAGTACCTTTTAAACACTACATCTTCACTCAAAATCCTCAAAGAGAAGTATTTCATGTGTCAAAACCTCCAATTTCATGATTTGTTTCCACGTCCAAGACCTCTAGACCCCTAATACACCAAACCCTCAATTTCAAGCAAAATACTTAGGGTTTTAATGAAACTCCTATCTCCCGGACCTACCAGAGCCATACAAAGCACCAAACACACTTACCAGACCTTGCACATGGTGAATAATACATTACATGTACAGTCCTTCCCACATTTTGTCAAAACACCACTTGAAGCCCTAATTTTCACCATGAAAAGACCTTGGTACAGTCCTAGAACATCATCCCAAACACCCAACCTTGACCCCATAACATTATAAATAGTTTAGAAATGTATTTTAAAAGTTAGAGGACCCATTCCACAAGTTACAGTAGGTAGAAAAAGTGTAATGGGTCGAATTACATAATGAAACCCCTCATTCCAAGAACACTGTGAAAGTAGGTAGTAGTAGTAAAAAAAATATAGATTTCGCTATACAAAGACTTAGAACCTCTAAATAGATGAAAATGAAAGCTAATTCATTAATATAAAACATCCAACCAGTTTCATATCATCTTAGAGTCTGTAGAGGCCTTACAACAACAAGAAAAGCTAGAGAAACCAGTAAATTTCTAGAAAATAGCGTTTTTCTTGATAAAAAATGGGGTACAAATCAACCAAAAACCTCTCCTTCGAGGAATTGAAGGTTATTAAACATATTTTTATTTCAGTCCAACTCCCTCGAACTCTGCAACTTTTGCATCTTTTAGCAACTTTTTTTATCACATTTAGCCAAATTGCAAGCTATGACACAACTAAACTCCCTTAGCTCGAAATACATTATAAAATGGTCTAATTGACCTTATTGAACACAATATACTCAACATTAACTAAAATCCTAGCATTTGACCATGCTCACTAAAGATGACATTTTTGACAAAATTGAGCTTACAAGGTGCTCCTGCACCAGAGGCCTGAAATGTTGATTTTGAAGTTGTGGACCTTTTGACTAGCATTATTGAACTTGAACTTTAAAAAGGTTATGATAAACAATTCATGGATTAGAGTTTCTAGTAATATTGAGTTTATTTCATTCTGTTAGGAGTGACTGTTGTATGAATACAATATTTCAAGCAATAGACTTACATATGGTGGGCTTTGTTAAAATCTTCCAGAGGTTTAGAATGGTAGTCATCTTGAAAAGCATAGCTTGTTATTTATGGATGATCTTTGTTTTGTTTAAGATGTGAATTGGTCAGCTCAACATTGAATTGAGGTTTTTGAGATTGAAGATTGTTTGAAATTGATCTTATTAAATGATTGTTGAAGGTTTTGTCTCCTTGCTCTGCATCACTGACCTAGGGTATAAGTTGTTGCCACCTAAATAAAAACTAGACTCTTGTGTTTATTTTTCTCAAAACCAAATTTTTGATTGTTAATGAATTCATGAAGAATATGAATTCAAAGAAGGGTTTGTGATGCTATATCTTATAATTATTCACTATTTCTTTGGCAATGAGGTAACTTAGAAAGACAATAAGCATTCTCAATTGCACAAAATTTCCCATTTTTTATTTATTAGAAAGGTAAATGGTATGAATGAATGGAAACTTGCATTAACAACTATGTCAACTCACTTGAATTTATCTAACCACGTGTTCAATGAAGGTGAATTTTTTATGGAACAAAAAAATTAATGGACACTTGCATTAACATTGATGAAAGCTATTAGGTTTTCCAAATTAGATGAAAGTAAAATCTTTCCAAATTAGTTGAAAAAGAATGAAATACAGTGAATTCCACTAGCCATGCTGGAAATGGACTACTATAAGCAATGCAAATAGAATTCATGAGTAAATTTACGTTAAGTAAATGTCATGTTTTTAATTTTTTTGTTCTTCAAATTCATAAAAATTGAACTTTTTTATGCAAATCCCATCTAATTCAATGGTGAATTCTATGTCCAATTGTTATGTTTAATAAAATCATTAAGGAAATTTAGTTTATATTGTCAAAAATAAACAAATATACTAAATATAAACATTTCAATTTACCAAAATGAATATATTACCTCAGATAATGTAAAATGATGTAGAAACTTCAAAATGTCTTCTTCTACGTTGTCTACCATGCAGATTTGTGGTAAAAAGGTGATGGATCAAGCATAGATTGGTACAATATGAAGTCAATTGCATAAAAAAAGGCATTTATGACTTAGATAAAGCACTGAACTAGACAACTTCACAAGAATGTGGACCTGAATCATGGGGTTAAGCCTTATTTTACTGTTTCAAGGTAAAACACATTTGGCGCTCTCCAAGTTTGGTGAGCACCAAATATGTTGTTTTGAAAAGGAGAGACCTGAGAGAGAGGGAGAGAGACAAAGTGGGAGAGAGATAGAGGGATTGAGAGAGAGAGAGAGAGAGGGAGTGGGAGAGAGGGTGGGAGGGAGACACCTGAGAGAAGGAGAGGGAGTCAAAGTGAGAGAGAGGGGGTGGGAAGGAGAGACCTAAGAAAGTAGGGTGGGAGGTAAGTGAGGCCTAATAGAGAGGGATTGTGGGAGAGGGCATTGGAGTGACACTGATTAGTGTAGGTAGCATGGGAGGGAGTGAGACCCAAGAGAGACAAACTTGAGAGGGAAAGAACTTATTCAGTTATATGGTGGGGGGAAGACCTGAGAGAGGGATTGGGAGATAGATAGAGGGAGTGAGAGAGAGAGGGAGGGTAAGAAAGTAGGGTGGGAGGTAAGCGAGGCCTAAAAAAGAGGTATTGTGAGAGAGGGCATTGGAGTGACACTGATTAGTGTAGGTAGCATGGGAGGGAGTGAGACCCAAGAGAGACAAACTTGAACTTGAAAGGGAAAGGGAAAGGGAAAGAATTTATTCAGTTATATGGTAGGGGGGGAAGACCTGAGAGAGGGAGTGAGAGAGAGATAGAGGGAGTGAGAGAGAGATGTAGGGAGTGGGAGAGAGATAGAGAGGGGGTAGGAGGGAGAGACTTGAGAGAGAGAGAGGGGGAGGGAGAGGGTGTGGGAGGGAGAAACCTAAGAGAGAGAGGGAGAGAGGGTGGGATGGAGACACCTGAGAGAAGGATAGGGAGTCAAAGTGGGAGAGAGGGGGTGGGAAGGAGAGACCTAAGAAAGTAGGGTGGGAGGTAAGTGAGGATTGACATAGAGGGATTGTGAGAGAGGGCATTGGAGTGACACTAATTAGTGTAGGTAGCATGGGAGGGAGTGAGACCCAAGAGAGACAGACTTGAGAGGGAAAGAATTTATTTAGTTATATGGTGGGGGGAAGACCTAAGAGAGGGAGTGGGAGAGAGATAGAGGGAGTGAAAGAGAGAGGGAGGGAGTGGGAGAGAGAGAGGGGGGGGTAGGAGGGAGATAATTGAGAGAGAGGGGGGGGAGGGAGAGGGCGTGGGAGGGAGAAACCCAAGAGAGAGAGGGAGAGAGGGTGGGAGGGGAGGGAGAGAAACTTGGAGAGAAGGAGATGGATTCAAGTGGAGAGACTCGGGTGGGAAGGAGAGACCTAAGAAAGTAGGGTGGGATGTAAGTGAGGCCTAACAGAGAGGGATTGTGAGAGAGGGTATTGGAGTGACACTAATTAGTGTAGGTAGCATGGGAGGGAGTGAGACCCAAGAGAGATAGACTTGAGAGGGAAATAATTTATTCAGTTATATGGTGGGGGGGAAGACCTTAGAGAGGGAATGGGAGAGAGATAGAGGGAGTGAGAGAGAGAGAGAGGGAGGGAGTGGGAGAGAGAGAGAGGGGGGTAGGAGGGAGAGACTTGAGAGAGAGGGGGGAGGGAGAGGGCGTGGGATGGAGAAACCTAAGAGATAGAGGGAGAGAGGGTGGGAGGGAGACACCTGAGAGAAGGAGAGGGAGTCAAAGTGGAAGAGAGGGGGTGTGAAGGAGAGACCTAAGAAATTAGGGTGGGAGATAAGTGAGG
>CM021101.1:494076067-494199379 GCA_007115665.2 Sequoiadendron giganteum
GAGACCTAAGAAAGTAGGGTGGGAGATAAGTGAGGCCTGATAGAGAGGGATTCAAAGTAGGAGAGAGGGGGTGGGAAGGAGATACCTAAGAAAGGGATTGGGAGAGAGGGCATTGGAGTAACACTGATTAGTGTAGGTAGCATGGGAGGAAGTGAGACCCAAGAGAGACAGACTTGAACTTGAAAGGGAAATAATTTATTCAGTTATATGGTGGGGGGGAAGACCCGAGAGAGGGAGTGGGACCCTTAAACCGCGAACCCTATACCATTAACCCTTAAACCCTAATCCCTCAACCCTCAACCCCTATACCCTCTTAATCCCTCAACCATCAACCCTCAACCCTTAAACCCTAATACCTCAACCCCTATACCCTCTTAATCCCTCAACCTTCAACCCTTAAACCCTAATCCCTCAACCCCCATACCCTCTTAATCCCTCAACCCTCAACCCTCAACCCTCAACCCTCAACCCTTAACCCTTAATCCCTAAACCCTCTACTTGAGAGAGAGAGAAAGAGGTAGAGGTGGTGGGAGGGACATACTTGAGAGAGAGGGATAGGGAGAGGGAGAGGGAGAGGGAGAGAGGGAGGGAGTGGAAGAGAGATAGAGGGAGTCACTGTGAGAGGGAGAGGGTGTAAGAGGGAGAGACTTGACAAAGAGAGAGAGAGAGAGAAAGAGGGAGATAGGGTGGGAATGAGAGACCTAAGAGAGAGGGAGGTAGAAAAAGTGGGAGAGAGATAGAGGGAGTGAGAGAGAGAGGGAGAGAGACAAAGTGGGAGAGAGATAGAGGGAGTGAGAGAGAGAGGGAGAGAGACAAAGTGGGAGAGAGATAGAGTGAGTGAGAGAGAGAGGGAGTAGGAGAGAAAGGGAGGGAGAGACATAGCATAGATAGAGAGATTGCGTGAGAGGGAGGGAGAGGGGGTGGGAGGGAGAAACCTAAGAGAGAGGGAGATAAAGTGGGAGAGAGGGGGTGGGGGAGATACATGAGATAGAGGGAGAGAGAGAGTGGGAGGGGGTGGGAGAGAGATATATAAGAGAGAGGGAGAGAGAGAGGGAGATAGATAGAGGGAGTGAGAGAGAGAGAGGATGTGGGAGAGAGAGACAAAGAGAGGCCTGAAAGAGGGAGAGGGGATAGAAGGGAGAGACTTGAGAGACAAAGAGGGAGGGAGAGTGGGTGGGATAGAGAGACTTGAGAGAGAGTGAGGGGAGAGAGTGGGAGAGAGATAGAGGGAATGAGAGAGAGAGAGGGACTTGAGAGAGAGAGGGAGAGGTGGTGGGAGGGAGATATTTGAGAGAGATGGAGAGGTAGACGTAGATAGATAGAGGGAGTGAGATAGGGAGGGAGTGGAAGATAAATAGAGGGAGTGACTGTGAGAGGGAGAGGGGGTAGGAGGGGGAGACTCAAGACAAAAAGAGAGAGGGAGAGGGGGTAGGACAAAGATACTTGAGAGAGAGAGAGAGAGGGGGAGAGGGGGTGGGAGGGAGAGACCTAAGAGAGAGGGAGAGAGACAAAGTGGGAGAGAGTGTGAGAGAGGGAGTGGGAGTGGGAGAGAGAGGGAGTGTGTGTGTTTTTTTGAGAGAGAGAGAGGGGGGAAGGAGATACTCGAGAGAGAGTGAGAGAGAGAGGGAGAGAGATAGAGTGAGTGAGAGAGAGGGAATGGGAGAGATAGAGGGAGTGAGTGAGTGACAGACCTAAGAGAGGGAGAGGGGGTAGGAGGGAGAAACTTGAGAGAGAGACAAAGAGAGAAAGATAACAACCTAAGAGAGGGAGATGGAGTGGGAGAGATAAAAAGACCAAATAGGGAGAGTGAGAAAGGGGGTTGGAGTGAGATAGATTTATTTAGGTACCTATGTGGGAGGGAAAGAGACCTAAGAGGGGATTGGACGGAGAGAGTAGTCTACGTCACATGGGAGGGAGTGAGACCTGAGAGATAGAGACTTCAGAGGGATAAAGAGTTATCTAGTAATAGTAATGAGTTAGAAAAGTTATGAAAGCTAAAACCTCAAATATCCATCTACGATCATAAACAGTGCACTCTAAGCATTATCAAAGTTGTTCACCAAAGAGGGGAAATTCTAGTTCTATGCAAAGCAAGCCATTTGGCGCTCGCCAAATGACCCATCACATTTGGCGCATGCCAAATTTGGTGCATGCCAAATGTGATGAGTCATTTTGGCACTCACCAAATGGCCTGCTTTGGACATGTTAATTGAAAAGATTTGCCAAATTTTCTCATATTTTCGTTCGTGCTTTCCATCTCATTTGCATGTCTTTCAATGCAAGTTTATAAAAAAATCATCATAGTGTTAACCTATCTCTTAGCTATCTAAATATATAATTCTTTTTTCATTTTGATTTAGTTAAGGTTTTGATCCATGGATTCTATTGTAAATGCCTTCGTTTTTGGTCAAAAACCAACATGTGCTAGGTTTCACATAGATTTTTACATGTTCATCGGAATGAGAAACAAATTAAATTTCTTGAAACTAGACTCCATTCTACACATGATGAAAAAAAATCAATTTTTGATTAGTTTGCAAATTTTTTTGGGGGGAGCATGCTCAAATTTCAACTTTTCAGGATGTGTCCATTTTGAAAATTCATAAAAAATTATTTATTCATTAAAAAAATTATCCGAAAGAAGGAGGATAAACTACATGGTGTTAGTTAATTTCTCACTATTGGGATTTTTGAAATTCTAAAAAAAAGTTAATCAAAAAGGGGGGAGCCCTCAGGCACTGTGCTATTTTTTTGATAAAAAAATGACCTATTTTGGACCCCCCTTTTTTTGAGACCCTTAATATTCATTAATTTCAAAAAAAAATAGTAGCTTAGAAATTAGACTTGGAGCACTTCAACTTTTGTTCTTTTCGCATTTTAAAATTTTGAGCGTAACTATCTTCATTTTCTCATGCAAATTAGATTTTGCTGATTTCAAAAAAAAAGTGGCATCTTAAGAGCCAAAATTGTGTCACAGATTGATGCACTTACCCTAAAGGTAGATAGAAATTTCAAGACTTCTATTCATTATGCATTTTTTATTACATGTGAGTAAATAGTTCAACATTAGATAGTGTAGACATGGAAAATGTACATTTTCGGTTCGACACACTTGATCCAAATTACTAACATCATTTCCTTTGGAATCATACTCTCAACATTTCATCATATTCTACCTCTTAATTTAATGAATCATTATTCATTTAATTAAGTCTTCCTCTTCTAGTGATTAAATTAATCAATTAATTTAATTAATCTTACATCTCTGTTTAATTGAATAAATCATTTTATTTGATTAAAATCTCTAAAGTCCTCTTATTGAATTAAATGAATTAAAAATTATTTCATTTAATCTAACATATTACTCCTTAGTTAAATAAATCAAGTCATTTATTTAATTAACCACTTCCTCTCAATTCTGATTTAAAATAATTCATCTATTTGAGTCAAAATTGTCAAATCATCAAATCTCCTATTAAATTATTCAAAACCTTGATTAATTTAATTTCTCTCACTAAAATCCTCTAGAGAATGCAACTTGCACAATAAATCAATTACTTTGATTTATTTAATTCTCTATTTTCCCTCACATGGCATCGAAAGGGAATATTCCCTCAATTTGAATTCAAAAAGTCCAAGTGGACTTGGTCCTTCCAACAAGGCATTTAAAGCCTCTTACATGTCCTTGGCCTTGAGCCAAGTGACATTAACTTCATTTCTCTCCCCTCTTCAACAAGTCATTTCACAAATTCAAATTCAAACTAATTGCATTTATTGGCACTTTGGCCAAAATGTGTACAACCATCAACCATTCACATGGTGACAAGTGGCATTCAACCATTGGATTGAAAGTTAGTCCCACATTGCTCAAAGCTTTTTCATTCTTCCAAATTCAAATCTATAAATGGGAGGCAGCTAATTTTTCTCATTTCCACTCAACCATTCACCATTTTCACAATTTGTAGCAAGGTTATGCTCAAATCTCTTTTGGAGATTTGACCATTTCACAAATCATTCACATTCCAACTTAGGAGTTGGGAAAGGGCCAATTTCAACATTCAATTGGCACCAATTCCCCCATGGGATCATAAGTTTATTTTCTTATTTAGGATTTACATGTTGTTGTTATATTGTGTTCTTTATTTCCTAGTTTAAGTTTTGAATAGATGGATTTCATGGGGAATCTCTCATGCTTGTATACATTTTGATCTAACAATTTAACCTTGTTTGTTGTTCTTGTGCATTTGTAGGTTTAGGGGTTCACATTCTGGCACTAGAAGGAGGGCAATCTTGACTTCTAATCACGTTTTTTTTGGAAATTCTGTGCTTTTTTTTCTTTTTTGTAGGTCACAAGAAAACTACATCACTTTCAGTTCCACGACACTATATTGCGTTGTTTCTAGAGCCGCGACTCCATACTGCACTACTTTTAGAGGCGTGGTGCTATACTGAACCTCGCAAATTTCTTAACAGTGCCGCTTCTGCTTTCCCACCTGTAAAATTTTAAAATTTCTAAATGTGACGCTTTCATCTTCGTGGCTCCATACTACACCGCTTTTAGAAGTGCGGTGCCATATTGCACCACGTGTTCCCAAATCGTGCCGCTTCTGTTTTCCCACCTATAAAATTTTAAAAATATCAAACCTAGCCGCTTCACAAACTATGCCGCTTTTACAAACTGTGCCGTGGAAAAACAATCAGGTTTAGAAATTTGACATGTGCTTTTTGAACTTTGGATTTTCTAATTTTTGACCTTGTTTGCTGTCTTTGTGCTTTCTGTTTTTCTATTATTTTGTAGGTTGGAGCAAGGAAAAAGAAAAGAAAGAATTTCATCATGACATCATGCTCGTCATACACAAAGTATTTTTAAACACTAAAGTGTTGATCAACACTTTTGAAGGATTTTAAATTCTGCTTTTTAAGAGAGATTTGTTAATGTCATTTGCATTAGAAACACTAGATTTACTTTGAATTTAAAAAGAACAAGTGAATTTCCTTTTCCAAACAAAGTAGGAGATTCATTATGACATCATGTTCATTATGCACAAAGTGTTTTTAAAAACCAAAGTGTTTTTAAACACTAAAGTGTTCTTCAACACTCTTTAAGGATTTTAGATTATGTTTAAGAGAAATTTGTTAATGTCATTGGCCTTAGAAACATCTAAATTTATTTTGGGTTTAAAAAGAACAAGCAACATTTCTTTTTCCAAAAGTTTGCAAAAAGGCTAAAAAGAACCTTATGAACAACATACTAGATTTTATTTAAAGGTTTAAAAAAAATTAAACAAGGCAATCTCACATTTCCTTTGGTGGTTAAAAAGAACTCATTATTGCTTTGAAGGATTTAAAATGAACATGTGTTTTTTGTGCCTTGTAATATTTTTTGTAAAGTAGTGTCATTTAAAAAGGCGTATGCGCTTCTCTCGCGCTTCATAACGATCTTGAGAATCAAAAGTCTTTTTGGTGACACTAATTTGCATAAAAGATTGCCTCCACATTTCATTTTTGGAATTAAAATTGAACCAAGCATGCGAGTGTGAGTAAACTTGTTGCGAGTGTTCACCCTTTGTTTCTAAACGAAGTTTGATCAAACTACGGATAAGTTTATTTGCTTTTGTTTATCTTAGAGGGCTTGCCTTGTGGGAAAAATTACTCACCCAAGAGAACGACTCAACCGGTAACACACTAAAGCCAAGTGTATTTCCAGCCAGGATATAAAAGTGGGTACTGAAACAAAAGCCAGTATCACACGATTGGCTCCGACGAGAAGGGCAACAATGGTCACTCATCGCATGGGTCAGCCTCCATGAATGGAAAGCCCAAACTAAAACCCTTGTTTAGAAAGGCCAAATCCTTGTCTATTTTGTTGGTGCAAAAGGTCATGTCCTTTGAAGCCGCCCCACGTTATACATGCGGTTTTGTTGTAGAGATGGAAAGTATGCCATGGGAAATTCATGGTTACTGATGCTTGGCTGACTCGAGAAGTGTGTGTCGTGGAGGGGAGCTAGTGTGCTTAAGCATCTAGCCATCCACACAAAATATGCGCAACTGGATTCGTCTAGGTGGGAACCCAACAAAATATTGTCTCATCATCCTAGGGTTGTAAAATGTGTTTGGAAGTGAAAAATACATTGCTTGGTCCTCAAAACATTTGGAAAAAATGAACATTCACAAAGGCCTCCAAATTTCAAACCCCTTTGAGGAAACAAATACCTTTGATGAATTTAAGCACTTTTGCTTTCCCTAGGGATCATATCATTAAAGGTTTCTAAGTGCTTGGATTCCATCATCCTTTGTTTTCAAAAAGGTTAAACATAGGAAACTTTTACCCTATTTTCCTTGATTTCCACATAATGGACCTTGTGGGATGAAAAAGAAGGTGGGACATTAGACATACAGTTTGAAACATAATCAAGCAAGTGTTTTTGGTAAAAGTAAATCCACTAAGCCAAGATAAAGGACAAATTGAACCTCATATGTGTTGCTTCAAATGATTTCCTGAAAGGTTAAAATCCCAAAACCAAGGTTCAAAAGGATAAGCCTAAAAGCCCATGAACAACATCTTGAAATGCTCCTTGAAGTCAGAGAAAGACTAGTATACAACTTCTATAAGAAGTCTTCAAGGAATAATCTAACTTTGTATGCATTCTACTATCAACAAAATCTTGAACTTTTTGAAAGGTTTGCTTTCCTCACATAGGAAGTCTAGCGTGTTCTTCAACACCGAGGTTTTGTAAAGAGAGTTGTGTCTAGGTTCAAGTCTAGGATCAAAGTCATCATCCTCATCCATCTTTCCATCAATCAAATCTCATCCCATCACCAAACTTTTGAGAACTTTTGAAAAACCACTCATATTAAACTTAAGAGGCTAAATCAAACATCATCCGATCTTGGCTTAGCACACCTAGCCAAAATAGTCAAAATATCTTGGATGAATTTACCTCTAGGATAACACAACTTCTTGAGGTCTACTAGTTCACAATCACCTTAGTTGGCTTAACAAACTTAGCCAATCCATTTTCCTTGTGCAAGTTTTCCTTAGGATAACACAACTTCCTAGGGTCTACAAACTTCACTACAATCTTGTTTGACTTAATACAACTAGTCAAACCATCACCATCAATCTAAGTCCTACAAGTTTAGCATAACCCTTCAAAAGCTCTTCAAAAAGTTTCACTCATCCACGTCATCCATTTATTGCGTCATCACTACCACCCTCTTTGATCTTTTGACTTCCCTAGTTCTTCTCTTTTGGGCTTGAAAGATTAAGATCAAACGATCTCTATTTTTTATGGTCCAAACAAGATCACAATATAAGAAGAACATGGAAAACATTAATGACATATCAACTTCTGGCAACACAGGTCCGGTAATCACCAAAGCAAGCCTTGCGGAATCCAACAATCCCCCAAATAGCTCTTCTCTACCATCGCAAAATCCTCAAGGGGAAGGCTATGAAGAGGATATCATCAATGAAGACTTGGGAATGACGCAAAGGGAAATAATTGAAATGATTCAAAATCTAGAGAATCATAGAATTGTCAATGCCATGCTTAAATTTAATCCTTCTCTATACTTACACACATTAACGGAACAAGGGGTCCAGATCCCTTTCGACCTTGAAATAGGCACTATTATAGAAAGGCATCTTACGAGCATACCCCCAGTGTCAATTCCTAACATCATCCAATAAACTCCCATAATCACATCGACTATCACACCAACCTCACCAATTGCGAGCAAAGGAAGTGCTATGTTTTGTGAGTTACAACAACATCGCCTTATAAACAGCAAAGAGGTGAGTATCAACACCATATTGGAAAAGCCTGTTCTGATAAATCCATCACACCCATACATCCCACTCAATTTCCCTAATCCTACTGATTTGTCCTCGTTCCATACTACACCCACCTATTTGCTAAACATACAAACTTCTCTACCGCAAGGAGAAGGTGTTTCGTTTGGAACCACAAGATTCATTGACCCGTTATCCTTTCAAGGTAACTTACCACCCTTTCCCCCATTACCGCTCAAATCCACATCACCTATGGGGGTGGGTCTTCCCCCCTTACCTGTATCTAGTTTCTTAAATCCAGGCAATCCGAGCATCACACCGAATTCTCTCTTTTTTCCTGCAACATAACAACAAGTGGCAACCATTCAATCCACTATGATAAAAACATCAATCGATCCTCAAATCTCCCAAGGCATACCTTCTCAAGGACCAAGCATCTCGACCACACCACCAACAACCCAAACCAAAATCGCCACCATAACCCTTTTTCCTGTCACAATGGTTGGTGTCATTTCCATTCCACCAAAAGCTAATGGGGAAAATTCATTCATCACCATGATCGAGGCCATCCAAAAAGCTAATCACCAGAGGGTACTAAAGCAAAACCAACAAGCTACACAAGCCGCACAAGCCACACAAGCTGCACAAGCCGCACAAGCTACACAAGCCGCACAAGATGCACAAGCTGCACAAGCCACATAAGCTGCACAATCCACACAAGCTACACAAGCTGCACAAGTTGCACAAGCCACCCAAGTAGCCCAACAAGCACAAGCCCAATCTCAAGCTTAGCAATAGGAACAAGCACAATACCAAGCGCAACTGCAAGCAATCCATCGACAAGCATACCGACAAGCCCTACAAGACTTTCAGGCACAACAACAAAACAAACAATAAGCTTTATTGGCACAACAACAACTCGGCCAACAACAAGCTTTGTTGGCACAACAACAGCTAGACTAGCAACAAGCTTTGTTAGCGCAAAAACACCTAGACCAACAATAGGCTTTATGGGAACAACAACAAATAGACCAACACTAAGCATTATTGGAAAAATAGCAGCAAGATCAACAAGTGTTGTTGACACAAATGTAGGCATACCAGCAGGCCTTGAACGCACAACAGAGCTTGTAGCAAACACCCACTAGTACTCCTCCCACCAATCAAACACCTCAAATGCCTCAAAAGACATTCATTCCACCTCTTGATCCCAACAACGATGTCACAACACAAATCAAACTGCTCACGCAGTAGGTGTTGGACCTACAAGAAGGAAAAACAACAAGAATGCCAGACAACTTGTGCCCTTATCCTTTCGACATGATTCTCACCATGGTACCATTTCTGAAAGGATTTGAGATCCCGAAGTTTGACAAGTATAATGGAATGGATAACCCTAAAAACCACGTCAGGGAATTTCAGGTGCATTGCATGGAGGTTGCATACGATGACACATATCTAATGTGACTCTTCCCCCAAAGTCTGACTGGTCCCACCATGGGATGGTTTTCTCACCTACCATGGGCATTAAAACATTCAAGGAAATTGTGGAAGCATTCCTGAAAAAATATTCTTTCAACATGGGTGAATATGTTAGTTTGGAAGAACTATCAACACTCAAACAAAGGAAAGGAGAGCTATTTGCATCCTTCTTGCAAAGATGGAGATCCAAGTCCAATCAGAGCAAGTGGACCATGCAAGAAGAACAACAATTTATCACCATCATATCCAATCTAGATGAAAACTTGGCATTCTACTTAAAAATGCAATGCATCACATCATACGATCAACTAATCCCAAAGGCACTCAACATCGAAAGGGCCCTTATTGCGTGAGGAGGCGCTTCAAAATTCACTCCACCATGGGATAACCACCCGTCTAACAATTATAATGATAAACCTCGAACATGGTCGAGGAACAAAAATATCACAAATGATGGTGTGGTCGATGCTAAAGTGGTCATAAACGCTCCCAAGCTGAATATCCAAACTCATCATCAACCACAAAATCATAATTGCAATAATGTGCAGGCTAACACAGTAGTAGCACAACAACAACCACTTCCCGCCAACCAAATCAATAACTTGGGTAATCAAGGAGGACAACCTCCCCGAGGCAAATACCCTCCCAAGTGGAAGTTCACGGCCCTTGGAGAATCCATCGAGTCCATAATGAAAAATTTGGTCAAAGAGAATCTAATCAAAGTCTCCAACTCTGAGCAATATGCGGAAACCATGACCAAACCGCCATGGTATAACAAAAATATCCTTTGTGACTTTCACAAAATCAAAGGACATACAACCGCTAATTGCATGAGACTAAATAACATCATCCAAGATCTCATCAAGGACAAGATTATCCATGTCAAATAGCCAGCCAAAAATCAAGATCTGAAGATATACACAAATCCGATGCCGAACCATAATCAAGGAAACAATCAAGGGAACAACAAAGGCAAGCAAAAATATCCTAGTGCTAATCTAGTATATGAAGAGATAGTTGCATGTGTCGATGAAATGGTCACTATCATTAATGTCAAGGGCGCCAACACTAACTGTGGAGTCACCACACGTGGCGGCAAGGTCACCATTGCAGGGGCACCATCTAAGACCCCCACTTTAAATACAAAGGTCATTCCTTATGATTATAATTCCATCGACCAACTAAAGAGAACCCCCGCACTAATCTCTATCATGGAGCTGTTAAAAATTTCTGCTACCCATAGGTAAATTCTTGATGAAGCATTAGCAACATCCACTGTCTCCGCCACCCTTGACACAGAGCAGTTTCAGGCTATGATTGGTAACATCGTTACTCCAAATCTCCTTACATTCTTTGATCAAGACTTCCCCCCATAGCCATCTCATAATCGCGCACTTCACCTACAAGTGTTGGTCCATAAAAATAAAGTTAAAAGAGTCCTGGTGGATGGAGGTGTGGGCCTAAATTTTTTCTCTCTTAAGCTTATAAAGAACTTGGGATTCGTTGAGGATTCCATCAACAAAAACAACATCACAATAAGGGCATATGATGATCAAGAAAGATTATCTCAGGGCACTATTAAAATCCCCATCCAAGTGGGACCGACAACCACAGAGACTACCTGTCAGGTCCTTGACCTCGACTTACCATATAACATCCTCCTTGGATGTCCATGGATCCACAGAATGAAAGCAGTGGCCTCCACATACCACCAATGTATCAAATTATTGTACCAAAATGAGTAGGTCACTATACACAAGGATCCCGAACCATTTTCTTACTGCAAAAACTTGGAAGCCAAGTTTTATAAAATCCCCCAAGTACCAAAAAATGATGAAGGCCCATCCACTTCATACATCGGCCCAACTAACCTCACCTCCACTTTTGTGACAAAGACACCCGCCAACCCTGACATATTCAACATCAAAAACGTGATCCAGGGCAATGGATGTGGTGACTACAGAATGAGAAGGAATGCATTTGTTGTAGGAGAGTTACCACAATCTCCTAGGTTGCATGGGAAACCTCGACCAAATGAAACACCCATCCACACCCTTAGAACCAACCCCCTAGATTCTTCCATTTGGGAGACCTAAGTTGGGAAAGTATTGGTGACGAGGATATTTCAAGCATAATATACCATGATGTAGAACTTGCACCCACATTACCCATGGATGAGGCCAATAGAGGGCTACAAATAATGCTTGGCATGGGCTACAATAGAAATAAAAGCCTTGGAAGGAATAGTGATGGATGCCTGGAACCCATCATTGCAGAAAGAAGAGTGTGAAACCTTGGCCTTAGATGTACTCCTCCAAGTATAACCATACATGGCAGAGGTACTCTCAGTAGGGTAGTCAGGAACTCTCCTTAAGTATCAGCAACTACCCTTAGACCACCTATTTGCCTAGGTATCCCACTAGACAACTTCACCTTTGACATCACTAATGTGTGCGCTAGTAGTGACGATGATGAAACTGTAGCAGGCCTTCCCCGGCTCTTTGAGGATTCCACCCTACTAATGATTAGTGTCACACTAGCTGATTCAAACCAACAAACCCACCAAATCACCTTAGTAGACCCTCAACTCATCGATCACAACCAACAAGGACCCCCAATTCTAGACTCATTTGAAAATGATGAGGCACTCTTGGAATTCATGGGACTAAGGGATACAGTTCTATGTGGGGATCACAAAGTAGGTTTTGAAATCACTTTAGAAACCCAGGCATACTACAGGGAGACAATTGATTCCTTCAGTCAAAAAAGAAAAATATCGAGAAGAAACTCGAAGTTATTGAGTGAAAACCACACTGTGGCACTCTCTAACCACAAAACAGTAAAAATAAAGGACGCATCCAATGGTGAAAACCTCTCTGAGGAACTGAAGGATGGAGGATTCAATCTCCCCCCTACTTCTCTACATCAAGAGAAATCAACAGTCCTGGTAGAACACTGTAATCCTGTTAACTTGGGAACAGAGATGGAACCACAAATAACATTCTATGCTCAATCACTTTTGATAGAAGAACAAGAATTTTTGGTTGCATTCTTAAGAGAAAGAAAGGTAAACTTTGCATGGACCTATGCTAACATGCCAGGTCTAGATCTTGAAGTAGTGGTTCATCATTTGATCGTTCACCCTGGAGCGAAGCCGGTTAGATAGAAGTTAAGAAAGATGCACCCACATATAGCTTTGCTCATAAAGATAGAATTGAAGAAACTCTTAGACGTTGGCTTCATATGCCCAATTGACTATCCAGAATGGGTATCCAACCTCGTACCAGTCTCAAAACCAAATGGGGGCATCCACATCTACACAGACTTTAGAGACCTAAACAAAGCATGTCCTAATGATGATTTTCCACTACCCAACATTGATATGATAGTGGACATGGCAGCCGAACATGAAATGCTATCCCTAATGGATGGTTTCTTAGGGTACAATCAGATAATGATTGCAAAAGAAGACCAAAATAAGATGACCTTTACATGTCCTTGGGGTACCTACTACTGGAATGTGATGCCATTTGGGTTAAAGAATGCAAGATCTACATACCAAAGAGCCATGACATTGATATTCCATGACATGATCCACAAAATAGTTGAAGATTATGTGGATGACATATTGGCTAAATCAAAGAAGAGGCAAGACCACATAGCGACTTCAAGTTCAATTTTTGACCGATTGAAAAAATACAAGGTCAGGCTCAACCCAAAGAAATGTGTCTTTGGGGTACAATCAGGAAAGCTACTCGGGTACATAGTATCAATGAGAGGGATAGAAGTGGATCCTGCAAAATTAAAAGAAATCCTTGATATGGAATTACCAAGAACACTAAAATAACTCAGAGGACTGCAAGGAAGACTCCAGTCCATCCGGAGATTCATAGCATAGCTAGCAGATAAACAGATTGCTTATTCACATCTGCTCCACAAGGGAGTAGTGTATAGGTGGGATGAAAAATGTGAGAAAGCATTCAAAAAGATCAAGGAATACCTACTTACGCCACCAATGCTAATGCCACCGATCGTAGGGAAACCATTGATTATGTACATCTTAGCAACGACCACCGCCCTTGGTGCCCTTTTAGCCCAACATGATGAAAAGGGAACTGAGCGGGCCATTTACTATATCAGTAGAACAATGGTAGGGCATGAGCTCAATTACACATCAATAGAAAAATCTTTCCTGGCAGTGGTGTTTGCAGCCTAGAAATTCAGACACTATATGCTAGCTCATCAAATTAAGCTAATTGCCAAGATAGACCCCCTCAAGTATCTATTGTCAAAAGAAATGCTTACAGGCAGAATGGCTAAATGGGTTATGATACTATCTGAGCATGATATTGAGTATGTAGAGCAAAAAGCAATCAAGGGAAAAGTCATCGTGGATCAGCTAGCAGAGGCTCCAATATATTCAGACAACCCGCTCATATCAGCATTTCTAGATGAATCCCTTTTCAATCTCAATGCAGCCGATCATTGGAAACTATACTTTGATGGTTCCCACACACAACATGGATCAGGAGTGGGTGTATTCTTCATCACCCCTAGGGGGACTATATACCAAAATCCTATAAGTTAGCATTCCCCTATACCAACAATATTGCAGAGTACGAGACTTTAACCATAGGTCTCAAGATTGCAGCACAATGGCGAATCATGGCATTAAAGGTTTATGGAGACTCGAAAACTTATCATCAACCAAGTCAATGGTGAATACCAAAATAAGGATGATAAGCTTACACCATACAAGAAGGTGGTAGAAAGCCTCAAGGAATCATTTATCGACATCACCTTTGAGCAAATACTGAGGGAAAACAACAAAGCAACTGATGCAATGGAAATGATTGGATCCTTGCTAGATATCCCTCACAATGTCTCGAAACACGAATTCCTGGTAAAGAAGCTTCTCGTACCCACTTTCAAGGTACCAGAGTTGGAATACCCATGTGAACTCATTGGTCCCAGTGATTGTTGGTATCATGACATCTACACCTACCTAAGATTAGGAATCCTTCCAACCGACATTACCTCGAACCTCAAGCGAACCTTTGTCAAAAGGTCCTTACGATTTTCCATCTTAGGAGAAACCCTATTCCGTAAAAGCATTGATGGAACCTTGTTACATTGCTTAAAACCTGAGGAAGCCCTGACTGATTTGATTGAGGTAAACAATGGCACTTGCAGTTCACACTCGACTGGTATGACCTTGGCTAAGAATTTGCTAAGAACCAAATACTACTGACCAACAATGGAAAGAGAGGCACATGACTTTATCATAAGGTTTTTATAGTGCCAACAACACGGGGATCTCATTCATGCACCAGCTTAAGAATTACATCCCATTGTTACACCTTGGCCCTTTTCCCAATGGGGCCTCGATCTCATAGGTAAAATCTCACCCACCTCATCCAACGGCCACAAGTTCATTATCACCGCCACCAAATATTTCACAAAGTGGGTCAAAGCAATTCCCATGACCTACATCATTGGAAAGCATATATCCAAGTTCATCTTGAACTACCTCATTTGCCGATATGGTGTTCCCCATTCCATTATCCCTGATAATAGGACACCTTTCAAGAATCAGGATGTCCGCGAATTATGTGAAAAATTCAAAATCCAACACTGCTTTTCCACACCATATTACCCACAAGGCAATGGCCAAGCAGAAGCCACCAACAAAACCATTTTAAAGATCCTTAAGAAAATAGTCAATGACTCTAGTCATGATTAACATCTACAGTTAAATCCCACCTTATGGGCCTACCGCACCAGCATCCGCACACCAACAGGTGCCACCCCATTCTCCCTAGTCTACAGATCAAAAGCCATCCTCCCTATCGAGATCAAGATTCCGTCACTAAGGATATCATTGCAAAACCTCATCACAGATGAGGAATACAGGATTACAAGACTGAATGAGCTAGAGTTACTAGATGAACGATTCATGGATACCCTAAATCATCTACAGGTCTACCAGAATCGCCTGAAATGGAGCTACAACAAGAGGATAAGGCAACGCACCTTCCAAGTCAGTGAACTTGTGATGAAAGAAAACCAAAAGAATGTACCAAACTCAGATAGCAAAGGAAAATTTGAACCCAACTGGCTAGGACCTTTCATCATCACCGCAAGCTATAAACCAGGGGCATATCAATTGTCAACACCAGAGGGCGAGCCTCTGTAGGAGCCCATGAACAGTTGTCATCTCAAAAAAATTTATGCCTAAATCTTGTAAGGTATAGAATCAAAAAATACAAAAACAATCAGAAAAAGTCTTGAAAAAATAGTTACCTTGATGAAAATCTAGTAAACAACCGTCTTGGTGACAACAAAAAATACAAAAATCCTAAAAAAAATTCAGAAAAAGGATTGAAAAAAGCAAAGAAAAAAATCGTCCTCTAGTGGAAACCACTTCGGTGGCGCTTTGGACAAGTACCTTGGTGAAAACCTGGCAAACAAGCACCAAGTGTAAATAAAACACTCCCCATCCACCAGGATCTGCACGACTCACTCAGCCATTCCATCACATTTCATTAATCATCCATCCACCCATCCACTCGCATCCATACCCTAGCCCGAGCTGATGTCCATATCATATTCCACCATAGTACTACTTGGAATATTCCTAAGGTCAGTTTGTCCTGCCTTCATCGAAGAAGTCTATCACACCATGCTGGGGGCATGTTCCTATACCTGCATCGGATCGGATTTGTGTATATTCTCGTGATCTTCCTAAAGCATCAAAAAATCCAAAATCATTCAAAAAATCAATCTGAAAGTAAAAAAAATCCAAATCATCAAAAATCCAAAAACATGTCGAAATATCAAAAAATCTTCAAAAATTTCATCATTGAGTCTTGTTAGTCTTTCACCTTGTTTGAAATATGTCATCTCTAAGCTTGAACGTAGGCAAGGTTGATCTTTGATCATCCCCCAAGACAGTTAGGTCAGTCCTTTAGGCGTTTGTCGCAATAAAATGGCAATCCGTTTGCCCATCTATCTCATCATTGAGTCAAGTTTGTCGCCAGTCGAACTACGTGGTCTCTGCATGTATAACATAGGCAAGGCTAATCTATGAATCAGCTCCCTAGACCCCTAGGATAGGTCTTTAAGGTAGTCTCTTCATGATAAATCTTGAAAATACCAAAAGCATTTGTAAAACATCTCAAAAATCCTAAAAATAGCCTCAAAATATTTGAAAAACCCAAAATGGTGCATCCATTTCATCTCGCTTTCACCCCTGATTGTCATCACTCATAATAAAATCAATCATCACCTTCACCCTTTGGTGAGTCAGTCAAAAGCAAGTCTAGCAGGTTCAAAAGTGAACAACTAATAATCAAAGCCTTGAAAGTCTAAGTTAGTAAGCAAGCAAGCTGGTCAACTCGGAGTATCAATAGCCTATCATCCAAATCAGTCCCATCAAAACCCTGATCACAACATGTCCTAGGATGAATCCTTCCCATGATGGACATAAGCATCAGGTACCCCATAGTAGTTTAGTGTTGGATAGCGGTATGAAAAACACTAGCTTGTTTGGTTTGCTTTATTTTGGTCTTCTATTGACTTATCTTATTTTGTTTTCATTCCAAGGACCTCTCGATGATGCCTAAAAAAATCAGGTTTAGAGAGAAAGGAATGGGGCAATGATTATTATCTTTTTTATCTATTGTGCTTGCTGAATACTCTTGTAAAATAACTTAGTAATGCATGTTTTGTTTGGATTGTAGGGAGGGTGTTTTAGGTATCTTGTTGACCACATAGGAAGGCTTGCTTTTCTATGTTTTGGTTCGAGATGTTTAGAATATCTAAACTACATCATGAATAAGGTTATGTATGCTAAGTGTGAACAGGGATACTCCTATCTGATTGCCGAGTCAAAATCCATCACACTAGGTACAACGCCATCCTGGTCCTTTATACCTTGATGCATCATACCTATGTGTGTTATCAAACATAATGAAATTGGTCCCTTTGAAAATCCCAACTCCCTCAAAAGAAAAATTATCATTATCCTATCTAACTCATCGATTCTAAATTCTTCTATCTTCCTTCCACACTAACATGGTATCATGACAGTAATCAAAACATCGCCAATGCATACACCTTGCATCCACATGATCATTAGCATAAAAAACACATTGCATCATATCATTATCTTAAGTTATGAGGAATAATATAAATTTGTTATTCTAAGCATCTTAAGAAAGCATTACATCATGATTAACATCCATTACCATTTGCATCCATTTCAACCATCATTACATTCATAAGATCATCATTACAATGCATGAAAAAGATACAAAAATAAATGCATCCATTAGAAACATACATCATATTACATGGGAAAATCTCATAGCATCATAATAAAACTGCATATCATACATTTGCAAAAACATATCATAAAAGGCAAATCATCTCACATATATCATCAAAATACACTGTTATGATACAAATCGGATCAAGTGTACATTGGAACACATGGTACAATAGGGGCAACAATGTGGCCCATAAGATCAAAAATGCAAAACTATCTGTAATCAAAACGGCTAGCCCTATTGGTTGCTGCTCTCCCCCACCTGCCTATCACCGTGATCCTCTGATGGCCGCATCCCTATCTACTGAGAGAAAGCTGGCACTCAGCCTGCTGCTAGCACTACCTATAAGTAATGCTACCGATAGTACTCAGCCTCTCTAATAGCCTCTCTGTATGCTCGAAGATCAACTGATCAGCCCTGAGATGTGGAGGCTATGCTTTCTAGCTGTCTCTACCGACCAATCTCCTGATCCCTATCAGATCATGCCTGATCTCTCTCAGTGGTAACTGCTATAACCTGCTAATGGGCCTTATCTCTCTCTATGGTCAAGACCTATTCCTGGCCCTACAACTGCTGAATCAATGCATCCCGAGGATCTGGCTGTCTCATTGGTTGTGCTGCTGGCTGATGCTGTGGGACCACCTGGAGCTACCCATCCTGTCCTATTGCCTACTGTGCCAAGTCTCTCAGAGGTGTCTGCTAAGGAGATGGTACACCTCCCTGACCTCTACCTGCTACACTGCCCCTAGCCCTTCGATGAGGGATTGCTGCACCGAGAACTGTCAATGTTAATGGAGGTCGAAACCATGCCCTGTATGCTGGAGTGACCCCTGCATCTGCTGGCCCCTGATCATATGGCCATGGCCGGGCCACTAACTATCTAAATGAGGACACTACCTCGTCTGTTGGAATGGGCTGCCCCCATGCTGTCTCCTTCGGGGTATGGGCAAAGATGGCCATGTACTTATCATCGGGCCTATCCTGCATCTCACCAAACTATCTAGCCACCCTATCAGGAAGGTACCTATCTACCATAGTGTGCTCTCAGCCCTGCATAAACCTATCTTGGTGTGCAAAGAAAAGTTGTTGTGCATCATCATACCATGGGCCTATGCCCATCCACGACCTCTAGACAAACTTTGTCATCTCATCCAAAACCCGTCGCCAGTAAGCCATACCAACCGTACCCATATGGGTAAAGTCGATCTCTGCCACACCGTACCGCCACACAACAAGATCATCAATATCTATAATAACTGGTGTCACAACTGGGTGAAGCACTGGGATCCGCTCCCATGCCCAAATGTGTAGAAAGGTAACTCCGGCCCCGAGAGCCCGACCATCTAGGTAAGCAAACTCATGCAAATCTCTGTACAAAGAGGCCAGCAATACTGGTCCCCAAGAAAAGCACTCTCAGCGAACACACATCTGCTGCCATGCCAATCCCCAACTTGGATTGAAATATTGGCCACACCGATCGGGAGCTACAAGACTTGAAATAATGGCAGCCACAATCAATCTGTAAGTAGGAGCCATACCCCAATATCACTCCAAGTCTATCTGACCATCGCAAAGGATCAGCTCGTCAACACCCATAACATCAAAGCAAGCATCCCTACCCTCCTCCAAATCATAAATCACTCGGGCACCACAGATGGGTAATCAGAGGATGCGCCAGAGATCCTCGAGCGTAATAGTGGCCTCGCTAGTAGGAAGATGGAAGGATGACGTCTCACTATGCCACCGCTCGGCTAGGGCAGTCATCATACCCAAGTGTGCCTAAACAGGGGGAACATATGCAATGTTCCATAACTCAAGAATCCCAAGCTGCTCCTGGAGATATACGTGCATACCCTGTAATCTCTCGAGTACCGGCCACTGGTGCTCCCTCGAATGAAGTACCTCATGACTCTCCTGTGCAAGGAAAGGTTACGTGTCAGTTCCCCTAAAGAAAATCTGCTACCCGTATCATATTTCGCTTTTGGAACAACAAAAGTGGCACTATTCTCAAAAGCGACGTAGTTTGTAATGTTTCAAATTGTGTCGCGCGGTAGACTTTGGCACTCCCTTTTGACAAACTACGCTGCGCGACGCTACTTGTGTTTGCGGCCAGGTTTGGAGCTAAAAACCCTAATTCCCTAAACAACATCATGTGATGCTCTATGCATAAATGGTTCTATATAGAACTGCGTGGCCCCGGATTGGCATTTTTCGTAGTGCTATATAGAGCCATGCCGCCAAAACCAAATCTAAACCCTATTTAATGCACGAGTAACAGGAAAATTGAAAGTTGGATAGGGGTACATACCATGGGTCCTACGTCGACTGGTCACTAATGCTCTTGTACCCGCTTGACACGTGCCAAAGAAGCTACCATTGTGCCATCTTGACCAAGACTCAGAGCTCAAGGTGTCAATTTTTCAAAGGTTTAAGATTGCAAATGTATTGAAAGTGACCCCTCAAGGTCTATTTAAGCCTGAAAATTAGGGTTTTTTGACCTAATTTGACCTTCCAACTAGGGTTTTGGTCCCCCGATCTCGTTTTCATCCAATTGAGGGCCATTCTGCATCCTTTTTGGCATTTTAATGCATTTTTTGGTAATCTGGGGCATTCTGAGACTGTTTGGCACCTTATCCACCTTTTTTTCGTGAGATCATCCAAAAATTAAAAATTTTGTTCGATCTCTCGAGGGCGTAATATCCAGCAATATCCTTTTGCTGGGGCAGCAGTGAGGCATCTAAAAAATTGAGAATTTTTTTGAACTTTTGATTATAGCAGTTTATTCTTTGAATCAATGCAACAAGTACATTGCTTCAAAGAGGGGCAAAATATAGACATGGAAAATGTACATTTTCGGTTCGACACACTTGATCCTAATTACTAACATCATTTCCTTTGGAATCATACTCTCAGCATTTCATCATATTCTGCCTCTTAATTTAATGAATCATTATTCATTTAATTGAGTCTTCCTCTTCCAGTGATTAAATTAATCAATTAATTTAATTAATCTTACATCTCTGTTTAATTGAATAAATCATTTTATTTGATTAAAATCTCTAAAGTACTCTTATTAAATTAAATGAATTAAGCATTCTTTGATTCAATCTAACATATTCCTCCTTAGTTAAATAAATCAAGTCATTTATTTAATTAATCATTTCCTCTCAATTCTGATTTAAAATAATTCATCTATTTGAGTCAAAATTGTCAAATCATCAAATCTCCTATTAAATTTTTCAAAACCTTGATTAAAATAATCCCTCTCACTGAAATCCTCTAGAGAATGCAACTTGCACAATAAATCAATTACTTTGATTTATTTAATTCTCTATTTTCCCTCACATGGCATCAAAAGGGAATATTCCGTCAATTTGAATTCAAAAAGTCCAAGTGGACTTGGTCCTTCCAAAAAGGCATTTAAAGCCTCTTACATTTCCTTGGCCTTGAGCCAAGTGACATTAACTTCATTTCTCTTCCCTCTTCAACAAGTCATTTCATAAATTCAAATTCAAACTAATTGCATTTATTGGCACTTTGGCCAAAATGTGCACAACCATCAACCATTCACATGGTGACAAGTGGCACTCAACCATTCGATTGAAAGTTAGTCCCACATTGCTCAAAGCTTTTTCATTCTTCCAAATTCAAATCTATAAATGAGAGGCTTCTCTCTTCATTTCTCATCCACAATCTCATGTAAAGTTACTCTTTTCACATTGAGAGCTAATTTTTCCCATTTCCACTCAACCATTCACCATTTTCACAATTTGTATCAAGGTTATGCTCAATATCTTTTGGAGATTTGACCATTTCACAGATCATTCACATTGCAACTTAGGAGTTGGGAAAGGGCCAATTTCAACATTCAATTGGCACCAATTCTCCCATAGGATCATAAGTTTATTTTCTTAATTAGGATTTACATGTTGTTGTTATATTGTGTTCTTCATTTCCTAGTTTAAGTTTTAAATAGATGGATTTCATGGGGAATCTCTCATGCTTGTATGCATTTTGATCTAACAATTTAACCTTGTTTGTTGTTCTTGTGCATTTGCAGGTTTAGGGGTTCACAGATAGTGAAATGCAATAATTGTAAAAGATGTTAATGGGTTGTGAGGATTACTATTCCATGAGTTTTATGCATTGGGTGCGCTTTATTTTCTCATATTTAAATGTTTCAAATGAAAATGATTGAATATCTCCCTTATTAAATGAGAAATCTTTCTTAGCATGTTGTGAAAAATATAGTGGAATTACCCATATTGATATGTTGGTGAACATAAAAAATATAGTTGAATGGATATATATATAGAAAAACAATCTTGATCATAAATATGACTTCAGTAAGATGGGAAGTGTGATGTACCATGTGTTGTTAATTGTAAGAAAATTGAGTATTACATAGATTACAATTATGAATTAGGAGGCAATTTATAAAACAAAGTGAACATTATGTAAAGAAAATAAAGTGTGTATAGGTGTATCGAATTTTTTTTTAATAGTGTGGTGAACCATGAATTAATAAGTTCTAGGAAGATGGGGTGATATATCTAAGCTACAATTTCACCTCTTCTAGTTATTTCTTGCATTGATACAAAGCGAGTAGATATTCCAAAATTGAGACAAAAAGTGAATATTGTGAAAAGAAAATATAATAGGTGTAAGTGCATTGCTCTTATTCTATGGTGAATTTTGCAAAGTGTGTTGTGTTATGACATGTAAAGTGAATCCAGTAAATGTGTTGTGCCCCAAGTATGAGATACAAGGTATCCCACTTGGGATAAGGGTGACAGATGTCAAGTATGATTTCCTATGTGTACCCTTTGTGTAAGTTAGTTAATTGTGAAATAATCTAAACATGATATGTGTAGATGTGTGCCTATTAAATGAAATATGAAGTAATTTCATGTATAAGTCTTGTTCATATGTTAAATTTTTACCCCTAGTGTACGGCTCCCCTACGGGATTGAGATGCCTACTAGTGTAAATAGGGGTCGAGGGGTGAGAGAACCCCACATGGGAACTCCATGGTTTCCTTTGGACGTGTTCCTAACCTACTCCCCCATATGAGAACCACACTTGTTGGTTTATAGTGCAAACCCACTCCTTGATGTTTATTACCCATGGGTAAAGGATGGAATTACTTGGGCCATATTGATCACAGGTTTTGGATACTTCAGCAATGCAGGGCATTGATACTATGTTGACGAGTCCACCATGATATTGTACACTATCATATTTATGTAGTCAAGGACCACCAATTATTGCATGCTATTATACTTATGTGGTTAGAGAACCACCATTCCACTCCTCCCCTTTGGTGGCTTTATCGAAGTCACATGGTGCTCGTAATGTGAAAGTTTTATTGTTGAGATATGTGTTACCTATTTTTCACTACCAGCTCAAACAGGTAGAGCTGAATTGTAAATTCAAGCAAAGGTACACAAGTTGTTCAATTTTGTTTTGCTAAAGTACTCATGATGTGCATTGTTTCATTACAGTGTAAATTTCAGTGATATTATACTAAAAATATTCCAAAATGATATCATAAGTTTGCATAATGTTTTCTGTTTTATTCATAATGTATAAACCAGAATCCCACACAAGTCGTGGGAGTAACTGAATTTGATTTTTACAATCAAACAAAGGGTGCATGAAGAAGGGTAAGCTATACAATTGAAAATAAAGAAAGCATAGGGTAGAAAGTGATTCGTCATTGCCTAGAATGATGAATCGTTGACAGTTGAGGTCTTCAGTTGTGATGATAGCTCCGACACCAGCTCCAACTCCAAGCTCCAGTGTACCTATAAGTTGATGGAAATGTTGTTAGAGCAATGAGAATAAAATCCTATCATATGCCTATGCTACCAACAAAAATATAGAATATGGTCAGTCAGGCATCCATCAGATGATTACAAAAATTCAAAGAGCAAAAGGAAAAGAGGAAGCTTTCAGGTTCTTTTATTTTGCTAACATGTTTGTTCACTGTGCAGGAATAGGTTCATTATTTTTGGGATCATTTTATCAGATATGTGGAGTAAAAGGGCTCCCACAAGGGTTGAGCTCGACATATCAAGGAGGATACACTCTCAAGTTACATATGAGAGTTCATTAACATGGATAAACAGTCATTAAGAGAGTTGTTGAAACTAAGCTATAATCATACAAGCAACTTTCTATCAAAGAGATTCAGGAAAAGCAGTTTGAGCATACAACATAATTTTTCTCTTCATGTCAAGAAAGGATCAAAGCATATAGAGAATTCATAGTTTTCATTGGTACCCCTATTTTCAGCTCTACTTTACATTCACATTACATATAAATGAAGTATTGAACCTCTTTACACTGAAGAGAAACAGAAACAAAATATCGAGCATTCACCTATTTCATGAAGTTTTGAAATTTATTTCACAAGATACAATGAGGATTAACTGTGCTTGCACACATATGTTACAACCAGCTATTATTTTTCTTTGGAAATTTAATAGAGTGAGAGCATGTACAACACAACATTAAATATCATACAATTATCGGTACTGAGTATCTTTTCACACTGAAAACACTTTCCAGGTCAGAGGTTGTATTATGGTCTTTAAAATGCAGTAAGGAACTCATATTTCAAAGAAGCAAATCACGCTTTCTAGGTCAGAGTTGTTTTACATGTTTGAGAATAAATCTTCCATCAATAAAACTCCAGGTTAAATGATTAATGCATGAAGAATGCCAGGTGTAGGGAGGAATAAAATGTAAGGACAGTCAAGCATGTGAAAGAGCTTCATATTCTTATTAGAATGGAAAATGACAGGCACAGGTTTCTTATGGTGACCAATATGCAGATGATACAAACCAGATTGTTATCTCATCATGCAAACAACAATGAAGGAAAAATCTGAGCAATTTGAAGGCAGTTTTTCCTCATTGAGTATGATATTTTCAATAAGATGCACTGATAATGAATTGAGGATAATCAAATGTATGGTTGCCATCATTGTTTCGTGTCCTTGTTTGCCTTCAGAATAATTGTGTTGGATAAAACAAGTTAAGGATCAGACTTCATAGAAGACAACCCTCCTCGTTTTTGCTGAAAGCCTCATTTTTGCTGAAGAGTGGGTGGAAACAGTTCCAGAGTAAAGTGTTTAAAGATGCAGTAAATTGTTTTTTCAGTATGACAGTGCAAGGGTTTCAAATTGCAATGGATGTTGGACAAATAAAAAGTCATTTTGAGAAACAAATAGAAATATTGGCAAGCTTGCTATATGGTAAATGAAAGGGGTTTTGTTTATTTCTTCATAGAATAAATAAAAGCTACAATTTGCAGCCACATAAAAATTTACTTTCCTGCAAAATGAAAAAGAGTACCCTTACAACAAAAGACACAGTGCCAGGTATAGTAAGCTTCTCAATGAAGTCTTCTAAAGCATATTTATCTTACACAATACAAAAAATCTGCTGCTACCTACAGGAACATGACATGTGCAAACTTAATTTCCCGTGACAGCAAATGAAGAGCCATGAATAGAATATCAAAGCGTACAAGGAACAAACAAGTTTTCATTCAATAAAATGGATGCTACTTCAACGAAAATTTTCAAGTATTTTGGAGATACCAAAAGTTACAAGGTGTAGAATCTATCATAGATTTCTTTGAGCACAGGGGTATCTCAAGTTGCGGATGCGATGCAGTATATATACCTAGAAAGTCAAACGTTCTCAACAGTTATTTTGATGGTGGCAGCTAAAATACAGAGATACAGATATAGTCGCGGCCTATGGAGAAGAAGTGTATGGTAAATGGCTATATACCGGAAGAATAAATAATGAAATAGAAGGAGGTCAACCTCTAGTGGTGGCTAGGATTACAAGCACATAGAGCATTGAGATGCTTGTATTTTTATTCATAATATCAGATACCCATGTGAGGGTTTCGTGAGAAAACCACAGGAGAAAGTAGAATATCTATATGGAGGTTGTTTATGAAACTCAAATTTACCCATATCATAGTGGACATGTTGGTTTCCAATAGAGATTACAAAGTAGAGGTGTTTTCTTCAAAATTATCAAATACCCATATGAGATTTTTGCTTTAGAATTGTTTAAAAATATAAATAATCTCTTGGGTCGAGCCCAAAATTGTTGTAAGATGCCCAGTGGAGAAGAAGTGATAACAAATTCAATAGAAGCTCGCGCCATTATTTATTTTCATGTCAAGGGAAAGGAAATCAAACATTCTGATCATGGCGACCATAAGAGATTCATAGCTTGTCAAGGGAAAGGAAATCAAGCAAACACCCAAATTCTTTGAAGTAGGAATGGACTTTTATTTGAAAAATATTTGCATACAGAAAACAAAAGAACTCACCATGAAACACCTATTGAAGACCGAGTAATGGCAGGCCAGACACTCATAGAGTTATCAGATACATGGCCCGAGCTCAAACCATGGTACCCAAAAGAGCATAGACAGAGCATGGAGGAAAAAAGAAGTAAATAGCATCATAAATCTGATCAAGCCGTGGCTTGAGGGCATGAACAAGACTTTCAAAATAAAGAATATCAAAAGAAGGTTCCATTTTTGTGATAGGCAGTGAACCTACTCACAGAATTGCGTGCGTGGAAATCACCCAATAAACTTCAGGGAAACCCAAAATTCTCGCTTCAAAGCTTCAGAGACTCCTCCAATCATTCACCATATAGGCATCCAAGAAGGATTTGATATAGAACAACAAGGGAATATTGAAATTCGAGCCTCAAAACCCCATTCTCTACTATGGCAATGCCCAACAAGAGTAGAAGCTTCTCCAACAAGTATGAAATGAGAAAAGTGATAATTAGGGTTCACTCATTTTTAGGTTTCTTTTTGTTTCCCTTCATCATTTCTTTTGAATGATGAATATTGACTTCTAAGTCAATTAAAAAATCATGCAAATTTTGAAGGGGTTGAGTTTAGTATTTGAAGAAAATTTATGTATCATCATATAATATATGATATGCATAGTATAAGGAGTGTGCGATCATATGAAAACACTTGAGTCTTCTTTACCTGTAGTCGACAGTAATTATATACCTTGAGATATATGCTAGTATGGTGGCGGATTTTGGTTTTTTGCATGGGCCCGTGTTTTTGTAAAGTCAGGTTTTTATTTGCTATAGATCTTAATTTTTATGCTTGCATTAAATATTGTAAAGTAGAATGATTAAATGATAAAGTATAAATCATTTAATTATTTCAACTATTTTAGTGCAAGCATAAAGTATTAAGCAAAGATGGAGTTTCAGTTCGGCATGGGCGGATTGACACAAACGGGGTGTTTTTCGCATGCTTGGGCCCGCATTTTGAGGGATTTGCAGTTCAGTTGGAGTGTTGCATGTTTCAGTTATGAGTTGACAGCAAGTTTGGATCATCATGCGCTCATTTTTGCATGGATTTGACCCCTTTTTTTAGAGATATTTGCTTCTGCTCATAAATTGCTTTGGAGTTATCATCTTCTCACTGAGATTGACTTTCAATTCCATCTCCATGCCTTTTTGAAGGCTTTTGTATATATTGGAAAAACTTAACTGTTTTTTCCCTAGTTCTTGTTTTTCTCCTTTACATTTTGCAAAATGAATTATTTGTAACTTAACATCATTTAAGATTAATACAATAGCAGGTTTATAGGTTACCCTTGGTTATTGCATGGAGTTTTTCCTTTTATCTTTTCAATAGTGTCGAGTTTTGCCTTGAAGTTTTTAGGCATCATTCTTGTGTTTGATTTTTGATCGAATTATATTTATCTTTGGCATTGAAACCTTTATCTTTCTGTCTCAATCATAAGTATATGTATGCATTCAAGTTTAATTCATAGGTCATACACTGAGTATGTAATTTAAGAGCATCTTCTTCATTGTGAGAACACTGTTCTTTTCCTCTGAAAGAAGATAGTTTTATGAGCCTTTGTATGAAACATTTATATGAGTTCAAACTGTTCATATTTTTTCATGCAAATTAGATATATTGAGAATTAATTGTGAACCAAACTGATTTTTAGATCATCATTTTTAGGTGCAAGCATCACCGTAGTTAAAGTTTCATACTTCCGCATTCAAGTTAAATCTTTTATCCTTTTCCTAGCAAGTTACCCAAATATTAATCAGAAAAATTCGTAGGAACCAGCATAGAATCTGGAGGTCTAATTCCTTATAGGGTACCCACAACCTGGAATTAGTTCCCATGTTTCAACAGATTGCTGAATTTCAACATTTGAGCATTCGTGTGCAATCTGTTTGACAACAATATGAATTATTGATAATTTATTAATTGATGTTTTTGTTTTATTATATACCAACACTGTTAAATTTTATATTTATTTTACTAGGGCTACTTAGCCATTTGAAGGTTTTCATAGTCCATTGCCTCAAGGACTTATTTGATTTCTATTTTTGAATTAAGATTGGAATGTTTAAATGCAACTGCAATTGATCTTTATTTGGTTATTTTCTCAAATTTATAATTTTGTGTTTATTAAAATATTGGATTAGGGTTTTATGCTTCTTGATTTGAGGCTTCTTATTGTTTGCTAACTATTGGCAAGTGTGGTGTAATGTGTCATTTGTAAATCTAACATATCTTGGGGGGGTTGCCTGGCATGTTGTATAGGGGAGTAGATGCGCTGGGGAATTATGAGTTATTTAAAAGGGGTTGCAATGGGACCGATATGGGATGGTCATTAAATCCATTCTTCCCCTAGTTCTATGATTATTAACGATGGAAAATTTTGTTTGAGTATATAGATGTTTGATTCATGAAAGCGGTTTATTTAATGTGTGCTTAATGTTGAAAGGCTATGATTGCATCATAAAGAAAGTAAAGTAATTCATATTCTAATAGATTTATGTGCATTGTTGTATTAACACTACTTTTCATGACCTTAACTAATTCCAGGAGGAATTCGAAGCTAAGGAGAGGGAGATGTAAAACCCCACCCCATATGTACTTAATACACCATAATTTGTTATATGTTTTTCTTGAGTTAATGATTAGATATATTTTGGATAATAAATAAGGTGATCTTTTTGCAATATTCTTGCATATCATTTTGACATTGTGTTTTGTTGTCATTACCATGAAGGTGGAATGCACTTGCATACTGTGGAAATACAAATTGAAATTTTAAATGGATTATTATATAGTTAGAGCTTAGAATATTCAACCAACAAATTAATGTGATACACAATTGATAATTACGATTGTGTTGGTAATGTGTAGAAAGGTAATGATGTTAGTAAAAGAAAGGAAGATCTTTGAAAGCACATCAAAAAGACATCTCCAAGAAAATAAGGGTACAAGTGTGAGAAGGGAAAACCATTGAGAGCATATCAAATGACATCTCATTGAGGATATGAATTTGAACCTTTTGGGGATTAGAAATAAATAAGGTTAATATGTGGTAAATTAATATGGTAAGGGTTGATATTAAAAGGATATTAGATGATGTGTTATGTGGGTGTAAGTGGGGTTTGGGGTTAGGAAACCTTATTCAAGCATGAAACTCGGATAGATCCTTAAGTGGGTCTTTAAAGAGGGTTGTTGTCAATTTTCTTGGTTGGAATGCAAAAATAAACCCCCTGGGGTCTATACCATAGTGGTAGGGGTAAAATGGGCATGCAAGAGAGCCCCAAGGACATGATTTGACTCATGAAAAGTCCTCATAATGAGGAGTGACGAATTTTGAAGGAGGATAGGGGTGTAATAATTGAGGGGTTGTCCAAGTGCATGTATCCCTCTTTAATGAGGAAAGACCCTCATTGATGGAAGTAGGTACACTTCACACCTCCCCTCCCAAAGCTTGAAAGTTGAAACTCCTAATTTTTTTTTTTTAAAAAGAATAAGTGGAGTGTTACCCACTTATCCTTTTGGAGAACTTAGTGAAAATAGTAGGAAGAAAGAGAAGATGGGGGGATGAGTCTTTTTGGAGGAGATAGTGATCAGGATGTTTTGGAGAGGGAAGAAGGATAAAAGAGTAAAGTTCAACACCTAAAACAAAGAGATAAGTTATTTTTCTTACTTCCATTTCCCTTTGTAAATTTGTTGTAAGAAGGTGACATATTGTGAGTCGTGGTTAAAAATAGAAAGTAGAGAACTTAGACGCATGAAAATTGTGCTAATTTAATTCTTGTCCCTTCATAAGAACTATTGAAAAGACTCCATGCATCTTCTTGGGGCTAAATGAGTTACTTGCTCGGGGGTATGGCTAGAGTTCACGAGGCTCCATGACGCCATTATGGTAGGGTGGATAGCAAGCCTTCCTTACTTGTGTTGCTCTTGTATTTCTAGACTTTGCTTGTAATATGGAATAGCTAGTATTTTATTGTAAGGTGGGAAAAAAAAGAATGGAAAGAGAAAAGTTTACTTCATTTAAGGAATTATGTGCCTTATTATTGTGAAAAGTTAATTTCTTAATCTTTTGTATCAAACGAATCGTGGGTAGTTTATTTAAGGAATTATGTGCCTTGTTATTGTGAAAAGGTAAACTATTGATTTAGCCCTCAACTCTCTCTGAATGCAAGACCAGTAAGCAATTAAAATAAACTTGTGCATAATATTACTATAGGATTAGTTAGTTGTCATGATTATGAACAAGTTCAAAATGAAACCTTGTGTATAGCTACTAAAGGAAGAGATGGACTTGGAATGATTTCTTGTTATTGATAGCTTTGGAAATAAGTGGACTTAAGGGGAATTATGATTATACTGTAATTGTGATGCAACTAAATTATTTTTGTCTCAAACTAAAAAAGATAAAAACTAGAAATCACATTATCTAAGTATAAAATCAAATAGTTATGGCCATAGGTGAATTGGGTGTGGATGCACATACTTTCCCTCTTTGTCTGGAATAAAGCAATATTAGAGTTTTCTTTTCATTTGAAGATGGGATGTTTTGTAGAGATAAGGAGAATGAAATAAGAAAGAAAACAAAAGAAATAGATTTATTGTTGTTGTTCATTACAAGCTTTTTAGGTCTGCAATCATTTTTATAGTTTCGAATGAAAATAGAGAATGTGTCAGTATGATGTTAAATGATCTAGAATTCATGGTGGTAGTGTAGTTGTAGAAGAAGCCCATAGTAGGATACTTTCTTACCTGAAAGCAATTTTACCAAAACTATTGTGAGATCTACATAAAAAGCAAACAACAATAGAGAAAAAAAAAACAATAAAATAAAAATAAAGCGAACCAAGAAATCTGTTGGATGCTAAAAAATCATCAAATTAAGCTCTTGTGCCTATGTATTATGCAACAATAGAAGAGACAACATTAAATAAATAGCTAGATAAAAGAATAAAATATAAGATTCGGATTGTAATCTAAATATTTAACAAAAGAAGGGCGGTTGCGAGAGCATTGCACCCCTCATGCAGGCTGTGCCAAAAGACCACTACTAAGAATGCAAGCCAGATCCCTTACATAGGCTAGAGTTTCTAATAAATTGATAAGGGAACATTACTTAAAGAATAAAAATGAGAATTCATATCTTTTTTTTTTGTGAATAAGGACACAAAACAATACATTTAAAACCCTGCTCCTCTAGTGTTCGCTTGGGATAAGATACCCGCTTGCTGCTCACTCTTCATTTAGGTCTCTGCAATAGGAGATGGATGTTATCATTCACTTACATTTATCCTATAGTCTTAATTACCTTAGCAAGATGGTCTCCTCCCATTACCTGACCTTGCACAATAATCAATGGAGAGTTTTTAGGTATTGTGAGTTATAGACCAGTCATCTCAATAAATTAAAATTGTAGTTTTTATGCTATAAGGTCAGACGAATTAGGTGAAGGCTCGATGGTGAGATTAGACCTCGCTTTGAAAATGACATCCTTGTTTTTATAACCATATAGATTTAGTTTTAATTTCTCTTGCAAAAACCTTGAAGATGAATTTAGATGCAGTGTGGCAATCAGAACATACTTGAAGGTTCTTAACAACTCTAATAGTTGTACCGGGGGCCATGTTTAATAAACCAAATGCAATTGCTAACTTTTTACTAGGGTGGCAGATAAATGATTCTTTATACCCTGCTGCCTTAATTTGCCAAGCCAATTTCTCCTACTTTGCATAGCTATGCCATCTTTGTGGATGTGATCTATCTCCTACACAAAAAAATGTACCAGTTTATGGCCTTCAATCCAACTACATCCAGGTATCTTTTTAATTCCTCTATCTTTCATCAATCTCTTTACTATTTGAACCTTGTACAAATGTTTTAGAGAAGAACATAAGTTGCCGCATTTTTAGGATCCAACTAAAAAAGAAGTGTTGCTGGAAATACTTAGCATATATTCATATATGATCCACATGTACCACAAATTTAACTAGCATCTTAGTAATAATGTTTAGGGTGTCCTCAATATAGCCAACACGAGCATGAAGGTCAACCATGCACACCTAATGATCAACTATATATGCAAATTGTAATGCAATAAGGGTTACTGATGTGTGAAGTATGTGCAGCCCTCATCCACTAAACCTACATGACTGCATGCACCTAGAACCCAAGCAAAGATTACAATGTTAGGATGTGTTCCAAAGTGCTTCATTAATTCAAATATTTTGAGAGGTTCCTTGCAAAATCCATTTTGTGCACATTCTACAATCAATCATTTCATTCCATAAGATGAGATCTCTTTGAGGCATTTTGTCAAACAATTCAGGTGTTTTGTCTATGATTCCACATCCTTCATATATGTCTACTAGAGCATATCCAACTATAACATTTGACAAAAAATCCCCTACCATTATGCTTTGGTGCATGTTCATAGCCCATCCCAAAGCACCCATTTTGGCATAGGCTAGGAGGACTATGGCAAAAATTGGTTTTATACCTTCCAATTGCATTTGTTTGAAAGTTTTGAAAGCCTTTTCAACAATTTTTTTTTTGCAAAACCTGCAATCATTGCATTCCATGAGATGACATCTCTTTGAGGCATTTTGTCAAACAGTTCACATGCCTTGCTTGTGCTTCCATATTTTGCATGCATATCTACCAAAGCATTTCCAACCATAATATCTAATAGAAATCCACCTTCTGTTATGATTTTTTGGATGTACATACCCTATCCAAAGCTCCCACTTTATTACAAGTAGGGAGTATGATGGAAAAGTTTGTGGAACCTAGCTTTACACCTGCCAATTGTATTTGCTTGAAATTTTCTAAAGCCTTTTCAATAAATTCATTTTGTGCATATCCTGCAATGTTGCAATACATAGACCACATTTCTTATAGGGATAATGCCATGTATTTTCTATGCATTGATGGATATTCATATCTTGTTTCAAAGCTCCCATTTTGGCTTAGCCAGGGAGGATGTTGGCAAAGGTTGTGGAATTTTGTTTTACACCTGCAATTTGTATTCACTTGAAAGATTTTAAAGCCTTTCCACCAAATTCATTTTGTGCATATCTATTGTAGATTCCTAAATTTTGTCACCTTAGCTTTGTTGTAATCATCCCATTTAATCACCCTACTCTCATGCTATTGATTAACAGTCATTCCAATTGCTCAATTCTATCAAATAGCGTAGGTCTAAACGTGGAAGCATTCTATTATCTATGTATTTATCTTGTAATTCAAATGAGTTTCTTGTTTTATGCCATCCATATTAAAAGGGAAACCTTTGTTATGAAGATAATTTTGAAACCACAGGAGAAATTTCTAGCCAAGGCTGGTATTGTTTCACAACCAATGCCATTATTTTATTGTAATTTTGGACTTCTTTTACTTTCCTTTCACTATAGACATTTTCATTAAGTGGAGATCCTTGTCACTATCAGTTCCTTGAAAAACCTTCCATCTTCTTTTCCTGTTTCCTTTGATTCAAGGGTTTATGGGGTTTGGCTCAACCCTAGGATGTCTTTCATTGAGCTTTATTAGATGCCAATGCTGGAAAATTGTTACTCTAGTTTTTTTGTTTTCGTGTAGTTTCAAGCTCTAATACTTTTGTCTTTTGTCTCTTGTCTCCTATGTTGCAAAATTAATTATTTATATTGTGTTGATATTTAAGAATTGAACATAGTTTTCTTATTTTTTGGATGCTTCAGTAGAGAATATAGGTTATCCTTCCGTTTAAGGATTGAAACAAGATACAATGCAAGTACAATGTGTTATATGTCTAGATCCATTCAGATGGAAAATTTCTTACTTCCTGCGGATGGTGGTCGCATATGGCAATGGGTTTTTGGAGAGAGTGTTGAAAATATAAAATTCATTAATGTGGGATCCTAGGATAGCTTTGTTGGAGTGGCAGCACCATCTCTTTCTAGAATTCTTCTGGTATGACAAATTGGGTCCCTTTGTTAGCAAAGCATATATTATATGTGTATGTCTAGGTTTGTGTCTATTAAGTTAAATAAAATTCTTGTTCAAAGGTTATGTACGTAATACACTTGTGCCTTTGACTCTAGCAAAAGGATTGCGTAGTTTATACTTGATTCATTTGTATTGTTTGATAGTTTTGCACTACATATAGTTTTGGTATACAAACATGTCTTTGGACTATCAAAAAGTTGATTGCCCGAGTTGTTAATTTACTTAGCTTATGCTTGGTTTTGATTGGTCGAGTTGTTGATTATGATTGTTGATGTTGCAAGTTTTGAAAGTCAATTGGTTTCAAAGACACCCAAATGGGAATGACGAGGTAATGAGCTTATTTAATCTTCATCCCACTTTCTATGGCTATAAATTATTTAATATTCTCTACAATTAGTTGCTTCATTTGTGTAAGTTTTTAAAATATTCAAGCAACTAGGTCTTAATAAAATAACTCGCTTTTTCATAGTGTTCCATGCAAATTTCTTTGGATAGATGACATGTTGGTTTCTTTTTTTGAAAATAAAACTGATTTTGCGTTCAAATAAGAAATGCAAGAATGTTCAAATTAATTGGTTTGGATTTTCCAATATCTTCTATAGCATGCAAAATATATCCTTCAACATAAGTTGCAACATTTTTAGGATCCAACTAAAAAATCAATGTTGCTGGAAATACTCAACCTATATTCATATATGATCTACATGTACCACAAATTTAACTAGCATCTTAGTAATAATGATTAGGGTTTCCTCAATATAGCCAGTAGGGGAATGAAGGTCTACCATGCATACCTAATGATCAAATATATATGTAAATTGTAATACAATACGGTTTACTTATATGTGAAGTATGTGCAACCCTCATCCACTAAACCTGCATGATTGCATGCACCTAGAACCCAAGCAAAGCTTACAATGTTAGAATGTGTTCCAAAGTGCTTCATTAATTCAAATATTTTGAGAGGTTCCTTGCAAAATCCATTTTGTGCACATTCTGCAATCAATCATTTAATTCCATGATATGACATCTCTTTGAGGCATTATGTCAAACAATTTAGGTGTTTTGTCTATGATTCCACATCTTGCATATATGTCTACCAGAGAATATCAAACTATAACATCCAAGTATCTTTTTATTCCTCTATCTTTCATCAATCTATTTACTATTTGAACCTCGTAGGGATGTTTTAGAGAGGAACATAAGTTGAAACATTTTTAGGATCCAACTAAAAAAGGAGTGTTGCTGGAAATACTCATCCTATATTCACTATCAGACTAACATTGCTACATCGGGGAAACTCCCTTCATAGCTCCACCAATAGACTGGTGAAAGCATATCGAAAACACTAGAACATGCTAGTGGAAGATGACACAACATTCCACCGATGGGGTAATAGCATGATTAACCATGATAGCAATATAATAATCAAGTTAGTTAATGGGTCAGCTAGGTTCATTGATTATTTTTTTTTTTACGGATTTGTGGATGCTCAATTACTGTTCAAGCTCTTTGATAATATGACAATGATTTGATTCAAATATTCATATATGGATCAGATACTTTTTCAGAATTCTCCCCAAATGTTTGGAAGGAATGATGGATTTATATATTTAGAGGTGAAAATATGAATGGTTGATCAACCCTGCACACCTAATGATCACTATATATGTAAATTGTAATGCAATAAGGGTTACTAATGTGTGAGGTATGTGCAACCCTCATCCACTAATCCTGCATGACTACATGCACCTAGAACCCAAGCAAAGCTTACAATGTTAGGATGTGTTCCAAAGTGCTTCATTAATTAAAAGATTTTGATAGGTTCCTTGCATGAGGTCTTTAGTCTCTATTTCAATTTAAGCCCTTTGTAAAAGTATTGCATTGCATGTTTTTTTTTCTATAATATGTCAAAACCCTTTAGTCAAAACTTGTAAATATTGTGAGTCATGTACAAAAATATTTGTTTTTGCATAAGAGTTGCCCCTTCTCAAATTGTTTTTAATGAGTTTTCCAACACAGTCAGAGGAAATTGTTACTGTCCATTGGATAAGCCATATAAAAATTCGTTAGATAGAAAAAAGTGATATTTTTTAATGCTAACAACCCCCTAATGGTTTTAGTCCTTGTTTGGCCTCCCCCTTGGTGGCCAAATAGGTAGAGTTGAGATGAATTTTCTCATCTGACTTGCTAGCACTACTCTAGATGTCTATACAATAGCCTTGAAGTACCATGCCCTATGGAGGAGAATTTGACAATGCTGAAGCACCTGACTCCATGAGGCCTATGACTAGGTTTTACTCTTCCTTGATCTAATGAAGTTGATTTTAGCATTCTTAACTATTTTAGGTTTGGCAATGGGTATTTATGAAAAATATAACCTAATGGTCTAGTTCCTACATAATGTAATGGCTAGGATATTTCCATCGGGTTTGGTGCTACTTTCCTTAATTTTTTCTTTTAGACATCTGTCAATTATTTCATATGCTTATACAACACAGTACATCACATTTTCAAGCATAAACTCTACCACCAGAAATCTGAACTTGATGATTAATTATCACATCATGAATCATGAAACAACAATCTTTTGAACTCAAATATAAGAGGGTTGTTTCAGGATACCATGCAGTAATTGTCTTCCAATCAATGTACCATGACACAACAACCTTCTTGACCGTAACTATAACAAGAATATTTTTGATAACTACACATTACCACCTTCTAATTAACAACATTTTCAAAGACAAAACCCTTTTCAACCAACAATCTAGAAAATTTTGTCCTCTTAGCTTACTTAGCTATGTGTCGATGGTGCCTAAGATTTACAAAACACAATCTAAAATAAACATTGACTTACCACCAATTTTGAATATGAAAATACCATCTAGTAAAATCTGTGTCATATAACCTCAATAAGTATTACTAAATGGATCTCAATTCTACAAATTTAATCAATTTTCTCTATGTTCAAAGATCTAAAAGTTTATTTTCTCATTAGAACTACTAGCATAATGATCTTGTTAATTATGGATAGTTTTTAATGCTAACAGTCCCCTAATGGTTACCAATTCTGAAGACAACTTACAAGACTATTTTGAACTAGTAAGAACTTGTGTCAAAACTCATGTAACTTTTCATTCTAGTGTAACCTTATAATCCATGCAATATTAATGTGTTGGTGAAAACTCAACATTATGGTGAACAAAATATGCTTATACAACATACTACATCACATTTTCATGGTTTAATTTAAAATTCTTCATTAAAACCATCATTTAATATTTTCCATAGTAATGAAACATATATGAATTATGATGTTTTTTCCACAATAACCTATTGTATATATTGTGAGTTCTTATTGATTTTTGACATATTACCAGTTCTGAAGCAATATTAATGTGTTGGCGGAAACTCAACAACCTAAAAATTGTCTTCATTGTAAAAGTATGATACAAAGGAAAGATATTATGAAGTTTGTTAAGATGATGAAGAATAGATTGTTTGAAATACACCAGTGACAAGAGCTAGGATTTTATGCAAAATCAACAAAAGAAAGATTTTAGATTTAGGCATCAAGGTGAATTGTTAGAATTTCTGAGTATTTCAAAGGATTCACCATAATGCCTTGGGTAGCAATGAGGATGTAAATCCAATCCAACCAATTTAAAAAAAATACAAATTTCTCCATAGTTTTTAATGTCTAACTTCATGATAATACTACTTCTCTTTGTGTAGTTGATAGAATGAATGACTTCTTGAGTAATGACGACCTCATCGAGAATTGAACAACTTGAAATGAACCCACTTTGTTCCTCTGCTATAATATTTGGAAGAAAGAGTTCTAATTATTTTCCATTGCATTTGAGATGATTTTGTATATGTAGAAGTAAATTCTTTTTTTTTACATCATTAATAATTTAAGCATCTATAATGGGAAATCTCACAGAACCGTTGAAACAGGTAAAGGATTCCATATTGTAAAAATCTAAATGTGCTCATTATTAGATATTGGTTGTATTTTCATTTTAATAAACATATTCTAAAACCCTCATTGAAATCTTATTTTCAAGTTGTAGCTCATCAAATTGGAGAGGTGAACATGCACTCTTTACTTTTATCCAACCATGACCAGTGAGATTTCTAAATAGGAAGTTTCCATCCTTCTCATTTGAATCCTTCCAATCTTCTCTCAAGGGTTGTCCAGCTGGAATGGGAGGCCAAGGCTGCTCTGAATCAAACAATATATGCACCACAAATAATATTGTTACCTATTTTTCACTACTAGCTCAAACAGGTAGAGCTGAATTGTAAATTCAAGCCAAGGTACACGAGTTGCTTAAAAATTTCTGATAAAGTACTCATATCGTGCATTGATTTATTATAGTGTAAATTTTAGTAATGTTATGCGAAAAAAAATTCAAAAATGATATCATAAGTTTGTATAATGTTTGTTGTTTTATTCATAATGTAAGTGTAATACCCCTCCGTTTTGCTTCTTGTTCAAGTTGCTTTATGCTATGTTGGTTGCAGTTACCTTGCTTTTGGATACATTTTGTTATGATGTTTTGATCGTTACTATTGAGTGACAAATATTATTGTGGGATGTAGTTATCTGATTATTGTTTCACATGCATTATAGATTAATGTTGTTGTAGAGTTAACATGAAATGTTATTATGAGATTATTGGATTATGATGGAAGTGTCAGTTTCAATGAGTGTATTGGTGAAGAGGACGGTTTCGCATCACTCGTTTGCGAGCGCCCTACAAATCCGTAATTCCTTCTTCACGGTGTGTATTATATGCTGGATATATCGTATGATATTGTTTATTTGGTTGCAGGATTGCAGGTACATGACATCGACTCCACCTGGTTTCACAGGTTTGAGCGTGTCAATCCAACGGTTAAGTTGAACGGAGATAGTAGCTAGGTAACATGTGTCAAGTTTACACCCTAGCCTTAGTGTGTCGTCAGTTGTGTGGGTCGAGTCATTGTCTGTCTTACTTTGATGTTATTTAATTCTGAAGCATTCTTGATTTGGAAATAGATATTTAGAATAATTGCATTTAAATCATGTTGATGGTTATTTAATTTAAATAATGCAATGTGGATAAAAGTTTATACTTAAATTAATTAATTATATTTAGTTTATTTAATTAATTAAATTTGATCCAAGGGGTTGAATTTAGTTATTAAATAATTAAATTAATTAATTAAACGTGATGCAAGAGAATGAATGGAAATAAAAGAGTTAGAATTAATTTTGGAATTTAATTCCAAAGTGTGAGAATTAAATTAGAAATTGTAATTAAATGTTTATTTGAGAAATTGGTTGCAACTTTGGAAATTAATTTATTATTTGAAATTGCATGTTAAATTGAAAGTGGGTTTTTGAAAAGTGAAATTGAAATTGAAATTAAAATTGAAATTGAAAGTGAAATTGAAATTGAAAATTGAAAATTGAAATTGAAATTGAAATATCTAATTTGCATGTAATGTGAATTAGGGTTGTAAATATTGAAATTGAAATTGAAATTGAAATATCTAATTTGCATGTAATGTGAATTAGGGTTGAATTTGGTATTTTGATTTATAAGAATACATGTTTTAATTTTAGGGGAAAAAAGGTCTTTAGGAAAATTCATTTTTACAGCAAGAAAGAAATTTTGGAAAATTGGCACAAGGGTTTGAAGAAAGTTTGATTGTAGAATTGATAAAAGGAAAGATTGTTTGCATTTGTTTGGTTTTGGATTGGATTCATAGGAGGATTGAAGAAAATTCAAGAAATCTTTGGAGGAGGCTTGCATCAGAAATTCATCTCTTCCTGTAGCTTCTTATACTAGGTTTTCCTCTTTGTGTTTTATTGTTGTTGATTGTTTTCTTTAAAATAGTAATGATTAAAGATTTGTTTGTTAAATCTGTTTTAGAAAACAAATTTGATATTAGAAGAAAGAAATTAAACAAAGTTACAGCCTTTGCTTGTGAAAATTCTTGAGTGAAAATTGTGAAAACCTTAGTTGAATTTAAATTAATTGGGAAAATTGATTTTGTTGTTACTGAAATTAAACATAGAGATTGAACAATGCATTTAGAATGTTTTTAAAAAATGAAACTTTTTGTTTATTATCAAAAAACGGATTTTAAAATCTGCAGCATAGTTATATTTTCATGGTAAAATGGTCTGATTGCGTCACCTATAACTTCACTTTTACAAACTGGGTTTTCAGAAAATTTAAAGGGTTTTTGTATTTTGAAATTTTCTTACCCTTGTCCAAAAATTGTAAATACCCAGATCGTAGTTTTTGAGTTATGCTTGAAACATGAGACTGCTGTTAAATTATTTTTCCATGGCTGTTCTGAAAATAAAATAATAATAAATTGATATTTATAAATATTAATATTTTATGTATTGTTATTATAATATTAAAATATTATTTAATAATATTTTATATTATAATTTATAATACTAAAATATTATATTTATTTATATTATTTTAAATAAAATTTGTATATTAGATTAGTGGAATTAAAATTATAAACATATGGGGAAATTATTGTTTAATTTAAAATGGCATGTTAAAGTTTAATTGAAGGAGTTAAATATTTGATTTAAACAATGCATAATTTAAAATTGAATTGTGAAATTTAAATCCATATGTAAAAGGTCCAATTATTAATTTGATTTAATTGGAAAAATATATTTATATTTTGGAATATTGATGATAAATGATATTTTTATTTTGAATTAATCAATTTGATATTTTCTAAAGAATAGAAGATATGTTAAGGATTAAATATATTTAAATATATTAATTTATATTTAGTATATGTATATTGAAGGTATTTATCCATTTGAGAGAATAAATAATATTTTATATTATTTTAATCTTTTGTTTGCAAATTGAGTATTATTAGTGTTCTAAAAGAAATAATTAGCATGTGTAGAAAATGTATAGAGAAATATACTTAAATATATTGAAGAATTATAGAAATATTTATATTTAAATGTTTGTTTTATTTAATGAGATTTAATTAGAAACAATATGAATGCGTGGCCAAATAGACAAGTCAAAAGATATTTTTATACATTGATGAAATTGCATGTTTTTAAATGGATGGTTGATGAGACATAGATTCCGGATAGAAAATTGGAAAAGATTGTTTGCAATAGTGTTAGGTTGCACTAGAAGTAAATTTAGGAACTATCTCTATTGAAAAAGACAAATAGTTATTATGTTTTATTTCCATAGAACAAATTAATCGTTGTAATTGGAATATTAAAGAATCTATATAATTGAGTTTATTAATATATATGTTTGGTGTATATATAATATGGAGCATGTAAAATATGTTAAAGGTAAATTCATTATCGTATTTCGTTTTTATAAGATGTATGCAATGTATTATTGAATAGATATTTAAAAATGGATTGATTAATGTATATGGAAAATGGATAGAGAAACAATATGTTATTATATTAAAGTGATTGAATGTTTTAAATAGAAAATTGAATGAGATGTAAGATTTGGTTAGGAAATGGAAGGAGTTTACTTGCATGGATTTGGGTCGATTTAAAAGTAAATTAAGAAGTAGTTTTATTGATGAAGCAATCAATTATGTTATTTATTAATTTCTATTTAGATTAATTGAATCATTGTGATTGAATTATGAAAGAGATATGGATTTAGTATATCCAAAAGTAGTATATTCCTCATGCTTATCTTAAAGGATTTAATTCTTTGTATTCAGTAAAGGGAAGTAAGTTTAATTGTTTTAGATTTCCAATAATGAAAAGGGAAATAGGGGTTATGATTATTTTAGATGATCTACTTATCATGTCTTTGATTTTGTCAACACTACCTATTGAATGAGTATGGATTTAGGAAATCCAAATATTAGATTTGATTGATGACTTGAATGCTTTTGTTGTTATGTCATCAAGTTGCATTGTTGGTTTTGAGATTTAGTGTTAGTCCTAAATTATAAGTCTTCCAGAAAACTTAGAGGATAAGGGTTATTGAATCTTTATGCCATCCAGTTGTTTTCCCTTGGGTAGTGCATGACGTCTTTTCAGTTTTACCTAGTTTTCATGAACGGGAATGTTTGCACCTCCTTGATTTAGGAGCGGATTATGGGATCCGTGTCTCCTTGTATGGAGTGACCTTGTTATGTGGTTTCATCTTGTTGCCTCCTGTGAAAGGAGTGGACTATGTGTTGTTTCCTCCAAGATGTTTGGAGTGAGTTTCTATTATTTGTATCCTCCTTGTGTTGGAGTGGATTATGATACCTAGTTGGTATGCACTTGTGGTTCCCTTGGTGGATTGTTTGGGTGTGTGTTGTTGAATAGAAGAGTGGCTTCTGTTAGGCACCAGAGCCCAAAGAGGTAAACTGGATAACCTTCAAGAGTGATTTAATCAAGTGATAATTTAAATAATGTACTTAGAAGATTATGACTAACTTCTCACATTAATCAAGATAATTTAATCCTCACTCATAGACACAAGGGCTTGTTTAGACTTGGGATGAGTGAGAAGGCCTGGAATGGCAAGATCAACTATCTTGCTCTTGCGAGAGGTAGTTGATTCCACATGAGTGAGTATGAGTGTCGGGATTCGGTTGAGGCCACCAGGATTAATTGTGCCGGAGCCTATGAAGAATGCCCAGAGGAGATCTCATGACAAACCTTGCGATGACACTCTATCTATGACAACTATTGTTAATTGTTTTATGTGTATGGTTATTTGAACATACTTGATCTATTTTATGTCTAGAAGCAATGTGACCTATGTCAGTGATGTTGGAGTTGTACTTGCATTGTACTTGATGTGTACATGTATGGTATTTGATTTGTATTTGTATTGTACTAGATTTGTACGTGCATTGTATTTGATTCGTACTTGTATGGTGAATGAGTTGCATTTGATTTGTACTTGTATAGTGAATGAGTTGTACTTGTTAATTCATTTGATTGGTTATAACAGTATAAGTCAGTATGAGTCTTCCTTTGGTTAGTGGTTGTAGATCTTAGTCCATGTTACTTTGTTACTATCTCCTAGCATAGGGGGTGGGCCTTCAGGTACCACATTGGTTGGGTGGAACATGCACCAAAACCGTTGGGTCCCCATCTATCTTCAGTACTTGGTGGCGAGACATCCAGATGGACAGATCGTGGTTCTTGTTGTAATTTCTTGCATTGTAATATTTTAAGTTGTATAAGTTATTTTATCCCTCTGATGATTATGAGGTGGAGTTATGTAATTGTAACACATTTGTACTATTGCCTCATTCTAGGAATGAGTGATGTAACTATTGGATTAAGATAATGTTTATGAAATTGTATCTTGGTTGATTATCTTATTGTGTTATGTGGTATTCTTATGATGTATGATGTTTATATCATAAGGTTCATAATGATATGGTTATATGTAATATGTATGTGTGGGTTTTAGTAATCCTAACTTTGTAGCCTTAGAGGTTGTTGTTAACTAGTAAGTGAATGTGTATGTTAAATACACTTTATAAAAAAAAAATTTGGTTCGCTTATGAGGTTAATTGCAACTTCCTTTAAGGTTATTTGGCGGGGCATTACAGTAAGAACCAGAATCCCACATAAGTTGTGGGAGTAACTCGTTTTGATTTTTATAATCAAATAAGAGGTGCATAAGCAAAGGTAAGCAATACAATTAAAAATAAAGAAAGCATAGGGTAGAAGGTGATTTGTCATTGCTTAGAATGACAGATCGTTGATAATTGAGGTCTTCAATTGCGATGCCAGTTTCCGGCTCCAACTTAATTTCCAGTTTTAGCTCCAACGTACCTGTTGGTTGATGGAAATTTTGTTAGAGCAATGCGGATCAAATCCTATCATATGCTTGCGCTACCAACAGAAATATAAAATACAGTCAATCACGCATCCATCAGATGATTACAAAAATTCAAACAACATAAAGAAAGGAGGAAGCTTTCAATTTCTTTTATTTTGTTAACATGTTTGTTCACTATGCAAGAGCAGGTTCATTATGTTCGTGATCATTTCATCAGATATGTGGAGTAAAACGGGCTCCCATAAGGGTTGAGCCTGGCATATCAAAAGGATACGCTCTCAAGTTACATACGAGAGTTCTTAAATATTGTCATAACAGTCATCAAAGGAGCTGTTGAAACTAAGAAGATAATAAAAGAGCAGTCTTTATTTCAAAAAGATTCATGAAAATCAGTTTGAACATACGACATAATTTTTCTCTTCATGATAAGAAAGGAGTAAATAGTGTGAGAATTCATAGATTTCATTGATATTTTGTTTCAGCTCTACTTTACATTTTCAATATACATCTAAATGAAGTATAGATATGCTTTAAATTGAAGAGAAACAGAGTATTCGTACATTGAAATGTTTTCATAATTTCAAAAGGATATAACAGTCTACAGGAGGAGCAGTGATGCATGATAGGTATAGTTGCTCATCAGTTGTAATGGCCAAGAATCATAATGATGAAGTTACAACCATGTCTAGTTTAGAAATATTATGCTCTTTTTCATTTACAGAGAAAGCGGTAGTAGGAACAGGTAGGGCTGCTCAAGTACTTAAAATGGTGTTATTGAATGTATCAATGAATAGTGACATTGTTTCAACAGGGTGCAGTTATGAAAAGATAACAATTTCTAATGCAAACTGCATATAGTAATGATCAACATAGAGTTTCATTGCATAGTAATTATTATAGCCAACAGAGATATATGAAGGCTCACAAATAAGACAAAGCCCATAGCTATTCATTCATGACCTTGAAACAAAAACAAAACATTCAAATAACAGACCTCTATTCATGATATCAATTCCTTTGAAAGAACAATACCAATGTAAGGCTAGGCATGATCATTAAAATAAGGAAGCAAATCTTAATGGACTGTCAACAACAAAAAAGCAATAGTTTTGAACAACATCTAGTAATAGCAAAGATGCAGAAAGTTCGTGGATCTTCAAAGTTTCTATATGATGGACAAAACAGAAAAATCAGCATATAGCTATTTCATGGAGCAAGCAACTTAACTTTTTAGAAGGTTAGTGATAAGAACAGGAAATGCATAAAAAGAGCTTAACTGGTGTTGGTCTTACCATGAGAGATATGACCAAAGTGAAACTCAGAGGGGTTGTTTACAGTATGAAGGCTTTTTTTTTTTAAATAATAGTTAATCACATAGCATAAAAGCAGAGAGACAACATTCATAGTCCTGGTATCGTTCACAAATCTTTTACAGTCATTTGAAAAAGGAACAACTATCAATAAGGAGAACATTTAATTATGGGTCTTTCGAGATGTGATTTTATAGAAAAGACAGTGGAATCAAACAAGTCGAAGAGTTCTTTTGCGCAAAGAAATCCAACAAGATAGACACACTAGTCGTCCAAACAAAAAATTGCAAAGTTTCATCTCATTATATAGATTTTATCTTCAAAATACTGGTATCCATATGGGGTTTTTTCAGCTAAGAAAGGCAGACTAGTATACATGGCATGACCTACATTTTTGGCTTCTACAAGCTCTTGTTTAGGAGAAAATACAAAGAGGATCTTGGTCAACAAAGGTTCACTAGCTCATTCAAAATGTGTAGGATACCCAAAATCCATGGCGACCTATGGAACAAGAAATACCCAAATCATAGATCATGGTGTAGAAAAGCTGCAGTTTGCAGAGAATTCATTAATTTTTCTAGATACATAATTACAGGATATAGTATAAGATCTCTGTAAAGAGTATGAAGTCTTGGCAGAAGCAAAGGCAGACCCATTTATGCCATTTTCAAAGTAGGGAAGTGATAAACCTAGAACAGAGGAAGAGCTCACAGAAAATACGTAAAGAAGCTTTACATGGTGCGGCTTGTACAGTGGGCTTTGTTTCATTTTAAAGATTTATAACCATTCTTTTACCAGGTGGGAGTTTCTTGTATTTTTCTGATTAAATGTGAATATGGGTAAGTAAGAGTTATCGTGTAAATTTGCTGAGTAACCCATGCTGCAGCCAAATAGTTGGCAGAAATATAAGCAAAGGTCAAAGTTTCTAGTGATGGCGGTGCTCAATCATTGAAGTCAAATACCCATCATGAAGCAGGATAGGGATCATGAATAAATGAAAGTCAATCTTAGTAAATTTTCTACAGAATTCCAAGAGAAATCAATAGCATAGCAGCTCACAGTCAAGTGCGCAGGTCATCAAGCAACTGGAAACTTACAACTTCAAGTAGAAACCCTTCCTTTCCACCATGGCGGTGCAGCAGAGCAAAGCTTCTTCATGTAGTTTCCTTTCCAAACATAGATCAAGTGCGAAATGATTAAGTGATTAGGGTTCACTCATTTTAGGTCTTTTGTTTCCCTTCATTATTTCTTTTGAATAGTGAATATTGACTTCTAAGTCAATTAGAAAATTATGCAAATATTGAAGGGGCCGAAATGGCATTTGAGAAAAATATATCTATTATCATATAGTATATGGTTTGAATTGCATAAAGGGTGTGCAACCTTATGGTTAGACTTGAGAGGCAGTCATCGAGTGCTAAATATGCTGAGTGGCCGACTATATAATAGAGATAAAAATAAAACGTATGCTAAGAGTAGTGGCAGACTTTAGAATATGTATGGGCTCATTTTTATATAGTCAGATTTATATTTTTGATAAGAATTAATTTTTAATTTTTTGCATAACCTATTGTAAAGTTAAATGATTAAATGTGAATTATAAATCATTTAATTATTTTAACTATTTTTAGTGCAAAAATAAAAACATTAAGCAAAGATGGATTTCTATTTTTACTTGGGCGGATTGACACAAATGAGGTGATTTTTGCATGCTTGGGCCCACCTTTTCAGGGATTTCTAGTTTAGTTCGGGTGCTGCATGTTTTAGTTATGACTTGATAGTGAGTTTGGACCATCATGCACTCATTTTTGCATGTTTTTGACTCCTTTTTTCAGAGATATTTGCTTCTGCTTGTATTTGGCCTTGGAGTTTGACTTTCAGTTGTATTTCCATGCCTTTTGGAAAGACTTTTTATATATATTAAAAAACTTAACTATTTTTTCCTTAGTTCTTATTTTTCTCCTTTTCACTCTGCAAAGTGGATGATTTGTAACTCAGCATTTATTTCCAGATTAATACAGTAGCAAGTTTATAGGTTACATGGAGTTGTTCCTTTTTGCTTAAAGGATTCGAGTTTTACCTTTTCATTACTGAGGTTTTTGCATTGATGATTGATCTGATGAAATTTATTGTGTTTTAATAAATTAGAAACCTTTAAATTTTGTCTCTTTCACTGATATGAGTTCTCAAATATAATCAAGTTTCAGGTCTTAAGTTTTGCTTGTATTCATCTATTCAAAGTTGTGAAACATAGTTTCCTACCAGGCGAGATTAGTCAACCTTCTTTCGAAACACTTTTGCAATAAGATTGTCATTAATGAGTTGTTTGAAGTATTCCTTCAAAAGTTAATTGTGAATTGGTCTACCTTTTAGATCATCATTTTTGGTGCATCACCACAGTTAAAGTTTTACAGCTTAGGTTTTAGACTTAGTCTTTTTATCCTTTTCCTGACAATTTATCGAATTATTAATCAAAAAAATTCATAAGAACCAGCCTAGAATATGGAGGTTTAATTCCTTATAGGATACCCACAACCAAGAATTAGTTCCAATATTTCAACAGATTGTTGAATTTCAATTTTCAAGCATACGGGTGCAATTTGTTTGACAACAGTTTTTGGCATGCTTGGTGGGACATAATTGATTATTTAAGCTGTTGTTTTGGTATGTACAACATGTTACAAGATTTTTAGAAGAGCTATTTTGAAATACCTAGTGACTCCGTATTCAAGACTTAAAGTAGATCAATAGCAAGCTTATGCGAAATAAGACGATAAGAAGCTCTTATCTGTTCGAGTATCTGCAGCTGTCTTCACCAAAAAGAAGAGGAAGGACAACAAGAAGAATCTCTAAAAGGACTTTAAGAAACCTGTCGGTTTCTCCAAGTTTCAGAAAAGAGACAATTGCTTTCACATCAAGGAGAGGCAGATCATCAACAAGGCAGCAAGGCTTGCATTTAGCTTCACCAAGCTATAGACAATCTACATCACTTGTACTTGTTTTGCAAGCTGCAATTTTTGGAACACCAATAGCTCCGATGGCCAGAGCGCATGCGTTCATACCATTCAATGGTGGCAGCCCATTGAATCTAGTGCATCATGATGATATTCCTGTTGCAACACTAAAAAGTTTACCATTTTTCACTGGTGAAGATCAAACAACACCAATCGAGCATATCAGAGATATGGCTTCGCTATGTGGAGTTCACCATGTTACGCAAGCGAACGTCACATTGAGATTGCTAGAAGCATCTTTCAAAGGCAAAGCGCTTCAATGGTTTCGTGGTTTTCTTGTTAATACAATAACCACATGGGATGATCTTGGAGACAAGCTGAGCAAGCAATTTTCAGACAAGTCCGATCATCTATCTCTAGTTGAACAAATGACGACTATCAAGAGAGCGCCACAAGAACAGATGATGGATTTCAACTTCAGGTTTCAACGAACCTGGAATAGGATTCCAGTAACGGTAAGACATACTCCTGATCATGCTTTTTTGTATTACCTTAGGTCATTAAATAGTGACATAACTTTAATGATCCAGTCAATGGGGGCTTTAACACTGCCAACAACCTATGATATTGCTATTAGAGTAGAAAACAACCTTATACAGGCTGGTAAAATTTCACCAAGGCCACCTATGCCTATATTTCTAGACATTCACCCCTTAATGCCAATTAATTTGCCACCAATTGCCTCAATTCCAGTAGAACCAACCTTGGGCTATCAGCCAATTGTTCAAAATAGTACTTTTCCAGCACAATCTAAGTTTCAAGAGCTAAAAGGTAATCAACAAGAGATGGATAATTTATTGCAGACTATTAGCAATGACTTGGTTAGTCTCAAAAGACAACACAACCAAAATTACAGGCCTTACCAAGCACCCTTTCAGCCTAACAGACCTCCCTATTAGGTTGATAATCAAGGACAGTGTAGGAATTTCAATCCTAGGCCATCATATAACCAGAACCAGTAAGCTGCTAGCTCATCAAAAGAGCTTTTTCCAGTTCAAAACAATTTAGTACATGATTACGTATGGTTTTACCCATGTAATCATCCTCACAATCAGGCTACTTGCATGAATGGCGTTATTAATCAAGCTCTTATGGTACAGAGCACATATGCTGCAACAAAAAATACAACAAAGGATACAAATGATCAGAGTGATCAAACACAACAAAATGACATGGATGTTGCCATGATGAATTGGCAAGGCAATGAATTTTGTGGAGTAAATCAGTTACAAGGTAAAAATCAGTCTGATGCATCTATTGTAGCAAATACAAGGTCCAATAAAAGAGTGATAGATCTGAGACAACAAGCTGAAAGTGACAAACAACAAGTTGATAAGGTTAAACAACAAGTTGTTCCATAGAAAATTCAAGTTCTAGTAGCTGATAAAGACCATTCACGGCTTCCTTCTTCACCAAATGTTCAAATTTTACCAAGGAAGCAACTTGAGACTGCTAAAGAACAATAGAAACAAGCTGAACCCATTAAAGAGCAGCAAAGAACTCAACCAAATACAGATCATATGAAGAAAGCAACAGTTAGCATCACCATGTTGGATGCGTTACACTTACCTAGGCAGAAAGAAGGTCTGCAAGAAGCTTTGGCCAAAATTTCCATTTCTGACGAAACAACCAAAGAACCAAGAGTTTTTGCTAACAGTTCAGACAACAAAAAGGGGCAATCAACTCAAGTGGTAAAACCACCACCTTTTTATGTTAGTCTAATTATTGGTGATAACATAGTGCATAATTGCATGATAGATTCAGGAGCTAGCAGCTCAATAATGCCTAAACAGCTTGTAGACAAGTTAGGTCTTGAGTATGAGCCATTGTCAAAAGGGGTAGTTTAGTTAGATGACACAACCATTAAGTCTGTAGGAGTTATAAAAAAATTGCCCCTTACATTACATGCTTGTCCTAATTTTCAAGTACCATAGGACATTTATGTTATTGATCTCCCACCTTATTTTTCCATTTGTTTGTCTAGAGATTTCACTACAAAGTTAGGTGGTTATCTGTCATCAGACTGGTCTCACATGTTTTTTAGAACCAGATATGGTACCAGAGTTACCATTAAGTTAGAACCATTGGCCAAAGACCATATCGAGCCCTATGTGCCAAATCCTATAAACACAAACCTAGCTTTCCATGATCAGGAGGATCAATCCATGACCCTCGCCCCCACTGTACCTATAGAAGGCATACCAGATATAAATTTAGATGAGTGGACAGCCAAGAATCATGAGATTGACCCGTTCAATCTCATGGACAAATTAGGTTTGGGCATTTATATGATTCAAGAGCCCAATATGACCATTCCAGATCTGGTCAAGGAGGAAATAGAGTTAGAACAACAAACTGATTAGCTTTGGAAGCTATATTTTGATGGTTCTAGGAGTAAAATTGGTGCTGGTGGAGGAGCAGTGCTCATATCACCTAAAAATGACAGGTATTATTCAGCTTTTAGATTTACTTTTAGTTGCTCAAATAACATTGTTGAGTATGAAGTGTTGATACATGGTTTAGAGTGGGCCAGAAAAAGAAAGATTAAGTGTTTACAGGTGTTTGGTGATTCTGAATTAATAGAAAATCAGGTTAGAAATCTGAATTTAACTAAAAATGATTTGTTGAAACTATATAAGCATCATGTTTGGGACTTGATTGAAGAGTTTGATGCGTTTAATCTGCAATCAGTACCCAGAAATTAGAATAAGCATGCTGCCATGGGATCACAATTTAACATCCCAGTTGAAGTTCATATGTGTAGGTACAACAATATGTGAAGGTAGTTGTTAGACCTTCAGTACCTGATAATAATGTAAGCTGGCAGATTTTTGACAGTGATGAACATATATGCCATTTTTTGATGGAGGAGGCAAAGTTTTCTGTTGGAAACCAACGCAAGTTTGATCAGCAATATAGCAATCAAATCATGCAGTTAAAGTCTAATAAACTGCCAAAAGGTTTGGTGATTCTTGAGTCTATTTTTAACACTGATGACCAAGTTAGAAAAGAAAAATCCGGTATCACAGTGAAACAAGAACATTATGAACCGATAGAAATATTTAAAGATAAGCTTCTCAAGCTTGGAAAAGTCTGTACAAAGGAGGAACAACAAGATTTTATCTCACTTTGTCAACAATTCAGCGACATCTTCGCTTGGGAATATGGTGATCTGAAAGGTTTTAACCCCGAGTTAGCTCAGCACACAAATGAGCTAGAACCCAATGCGGAACCATTCAGACAAAAGCAAAGGCCCCTGAATCCAAAACTAGAACACTTGATGAAAACATAATTGAACAAGCTGATTGAAGGGAGTATTATATTTCCAATCAAGCACAATTCTTGGGTATCTAATCTGGTGCCCGTCAGATTGAAGAATGGAGAGATAAGATTGTGTGTTGATTTTCATGATCTAAATAGAGCTTCACTTAAGGATCACTATCCGCTACCTTTAATGGAGCAGATATTGCAGGTTGTTTCAGGATTAGAAAGGTTTTCATTGCTAGACGGATATTCAGGTTATAACTAGATATTGGTTAAGGAGGAGGACCAGTACAAGACAACCTTTACCACCAAGTGGGGTACTATGGCTTACATAAAAATTATGTTTGGATTGTCAAACGTAGGAGAAAACTTTCAAAGAGAAATGGATATGGCTCTCCAAGGTTTGATAAATAAATTTTTTCTTGTTTACTTAGATGATATCATTGTTTTCTCACGAAAAGCAAATGAACATTTTGGTCATCTTAGATAGATTTTCGAGAGATGCAGAGAATATGTAATATCTTTAAATCCAAAGAAAAGTATTTTTGTTGTTCATGAAGGTAAGTTGTTGGGTTACATTGTTTCAAAAGACGGTATTTCTATTGACCCATAACACATTACAACCATTCTGGCTTTACCACTTCTTGCTCACAAAAAAGGTTTGCAAAGCTTTTTAGGAAGAATAAACTTTGTTAGAAGATTCATTCCTAACATTGCAGTGTTGCTGCAACCTCTCACATCCATGCTGAAGAAAAACATGCAGTTCAGCTAGATGAAGGAGGGTAAGAATAGTTTTGAGCAGATTAAAGAGGCACTTGCAGTAGCCCCGACACTAATAAATCCAAACTTTGATAAAGATTTCATATTATATGTGTTTGGTAGTGTTGATACAATTTCTGCCATGCTTTGTCAGCAAAACGATCAAGGACTTGAACAACCCATTGCATTCTTTAGTCAAATTTTACACGATTATGAAACAAGATATTCATTTGTTGAAAAGCACATGCTTGCTGTAGTAAGGAGTCTCAAAAAGTTTAGACATATGTTGTCTAACAATAAAATACATTTGCTGGTAGCTCACCCAACAGTCAAGGAATTTCTGTTAAATAAGGACATAAATGACAAGCGTGCAGGCTAGATAACCAAAGTCATGGAATACGATATCAACATAAAGGTTACCAAGCTTGTCCGAGGTAAAGGACTGTGCGAACAGCTTGCAGAAAATGAACAGAACAACAATGAAGAAGTCATAACAGTTCTAAATAATGAAGAGGAACCTGTTGTTTCAACTGTTCCAGTTGATTGGATTCATCAAATGATCCATTACTTGCATACTAGAGATTGCCCGAAAGGTATGGACAAATCTAAACAAAGGTATTACAGATTACAAGCAATTCCTTATGCAGTAATAAATGATGTTTTGTATAAAAAAGAATTCAATGGAGTATATCTCAGATGTATAAGCCCTAATCAGATTGAAAGAATCTTAGAGGAATTCCATGATGGACCTGTTGGAGGTCACTTTGCACCATGTATTACAACTTTAAAAATCATGAAAGTAGGGTATTATTGGCCAGACCTTTTCAAAGATGCTTATGCTTATATCAGAAAATGCGCTAAATGTTCATTGTTTGTAGGAAAACAAAAGTTAGCAGCTCTGCCCCTGAATCCAATTCAAGTTGAGCAAGCATTTGGAAAGTGGGGACTTGATTTCATCGGTCCTATTAACCCACCATCAAGTGCAGGGCACAAGTGGATTTTAACAACAACATATTACTTCACGAAATGGACAGAAGTAGTCACTTTGAGAGATTCAAATGAAACATCAATCCTAAATTTTTATCAAGACATAGTTTCTAGGTTTGGTACACCTGAGTCCATTGTTTCAGATAATGCTTTAGCCTTTGTTGGCTTAAAAGTTTCAAATTGGTCGATAAAGAATAACATTTATTTGAACACTTCGTCCAATTATTACCCCTAGGGTAATGGACAGGCAGAATCGACAAACAAGAATCTGATTAAGATCATTAAGAAGACAATTGAAGATAATCAAAGGTCATGGCATGATAAGCTTAAATTAGCTCTTTGGGCTGATAGAGTTACACCAAAACGGTCAACAATTTTTTCACCGTATGTTTTGGTTTATGGTAAAGAGGCCAAGCTACCTATTGCAATAGAATTCCCAACTCTAAGCTACATAAAGGAACAAGAATTACTCAAGGAGAAGCCAATGCAAGTTAGGCTTGCTGAATTAATAGAGTTGGATGAAACCAGGAAAGAAGCTTTTAGAAAGCTTTAGATTCATCATTCTTAGATGAAAAAGACATTCGACAGGAAAGAAGTCGCAAGAGTCTTCAATGAAGGTGACTTGGTTTTCAAATGGGATGAGTTGAAGAGCAGGCCTGGCAAACATTCTAAGTTTGATGCCATGCAGGATGGCCCATACATTATAACAGAAAAGAAAGAGCATAACGCTTTCCAGCTCTCAAGGTTGGATGGAGAAGTGTTGCCAATCCCTGTTAATAGGATCCATCTCAAACAGTGCTATTAAGCAATTTTAATTGCTGCTATACATAGTAGTTTGAATTTTCAGTTCAGTTTGCTTTCAATAAGTGCTCATTGCACATTAGTTTCATTCATTTTTTGTTTCACTTTCAATAAAGTGCAGTCATTGCACTGGGGTTTCAGATTCTTTCATAAATAGAATTGCAGTAGTTCCTTTCAGTTTGTTTGTGTGAAGCTGAGTTACAAATTTTTTTAGAGAAGGTTAAGAGCAACAACAGACTCCATGCCCAATGGATAAGCTACATAACTGGTCTATGGTGTTTAGCAAGCAAACACTCCGCAGAGGTCACCAATTTGTTACCTATTTTTCACTACCAACTCAAACAGGTAGAGCTGAATTGTAAATTCAAGCCAAGGTACACGAGTTGCTTAAAATTTTTGGCTAAAGTACTCATATTGTGCATTGATTTATTACAGTGTAAATTTTAGTAATTTTATGCAAAAAACATCTCAAAAATGATATCATAAGTTTGCATAATGTTTGTTGTTTTATTCATAATGTACGAACCATAATCCCACACAAGTCGTGGGAGTAACTCGTTTTGATTTTTATAATCAAATAAGAGGTGCATAAGCAAAGGTAAGCTATACAACTGAAAATAAAGAAAGCATAGGGTAGAAGGTGATTCGTCATTGCTTGGAATGATGAATCATTGATAGTTGAGGTCTTCAATTGCAATGCCAGTTTCCAGCTCCAACTTCATTTCCAGTTCCAGCTCTAGCGTACCTGCAGGTTGATGGAAATGTTGTTAGAGCAATGCAGATCAAATACTATCATATGCTTGTGCTACCAACAGAAATATAGAATACAATCAATCACGCATATCAGATGATTACAAAAATTCAAACAACATAAAGAAAGGAGGAAGCTTTCAATTTCTTTTATTTTGCTAACATGTTTGTTCATTGTGTAGGAGCAAGTTCATTATGTTCATGATCATTTCATTAGATATGTGGAGTAAAACCGTTCTCCCACAAGGGTTGAGCCCGACATATCAAAAGGATACTCTCTCAAGTTACATACGAGAGTTCTTAAATATTTTCAGAACATTCATCAAAGGAGCTGTTGAAACTAAGCAGATAATAAAAGAGCAACCTTTATTTCAAAAAGATTCATGAAAAGTAGTTTGAACATACATCATAATTTTTCTCTTCATGATAAGAAAGGATTAAATAGTGTGAGAATTCATATATTTCATTGATATTTTGTTTCAGCTCTACTTTGTATTTTCAATATACATATAAATGAAGTATAGAGCCGCTTTAAATTGAAGAGAAACATAGTATTCGTACATTGAAATGTTTTCATAATCTCAAAAGGATATAACAATCTATAGGAGGAGCAATGATGCATGATAGGTACAGTTGCTCATCAGTTGTAATGGCCAAGAATCATAATGATGAAGTTACAACCATGTATAGTTCAAAAAGATTATGCTCTTTTCCATTTACAGAGAAAGCGGTAGTAGGAACAGGTAGGGCTGCTCAAGTACTTAAAATGGTGCTATTGAAAGTATCAATAAGGAATAGTGACATTGTTTCAATAGGGTGCAGTTCTGAAAAGATAGCAATTTCTAATGTAAACTGCATATAGTAATGATCATCATAGAGTTTCATTGCATAGTAATTATTACAGCCAATAGAGATATATGAAGGCTTGCAAATAAGACAAAGCCCACAGCTGTTCATTCATGACCTTGAAATAGAAACAAAACATTCAAATAACATACCTCTATTCATGATATCAATGCCTTTGAAAGAACAATACCAATGTAAGGCTAGGAATGATCATTAAAATGAGGAAGCAAATCTTAATGGATTGTCAATAGCAAAAAAACAATAGTTTTGAACAACATTTAGTAATAGCAAAGATGCAGAAAGTTCGTGGATCTTCAAAGTTTCTATATGATGGAACAAATAGAAAAATCAGCATATAGATATTTCATGGAGCAAGAAACTTAACTTTTTAGAAGGTCAGCGATAAGAACAAGAAATGCATAAAAAGAGCTTAACTGGTGCTGGTCTTACCATGAGAGATGTGACTGAAGTGAAACTCAGAGGGGTTGTTTACACCATGAAGGTTTTTTTTTTTTTTAAATAATAGTTAATCACATAGCATAAAAGCAGAGAGACCACATTCATAGTCCTAGTATTATTCACAAAGCTTTTACAGTCATTTGAAAAAGGAATAGCTATCAATAAGGAGAACATTTAATTATGGGTCTTTTGAGATGTGATTTTGTGGAAAAGATAGTGGAATCAAACAAGTCGAAGAGTTCTTTTGTGCAAAGAAAGCCAACAAGATAGACACACTAGTCATCCAAACATAAAATTGCAAAGTTTCAGCTCATTATATAGATTTTATCTTCAAAATACTGGTATCCATATGGGGTTTTTTCAGCTGAGAATGGCATACCAGTATATGTGGCGCGACCTGCATTTTTGCCTTCTACAAGCTCTTATTTAGTAGGAAATACAAAGAGGATCTCGGTCAACAAAGGTTCACTAGCTCATTCCAAAATTTCAGGATACCCAGAATCCATGGCGGCCTATGCAACAAGCAATACCCAGATCATAGATCATGGTGTAAAAAAGCCGCAGTTTGCAAAGAATTCATTGATTTTTCTAGATACATAATTATAGGATATAGTATAAGATCTCTGTACAATGTATGAAGTCTTGGCAAAAGCAAAGGAAAACCCATTTATGCCATTTTCAAAGCAGGGAAGTGATAAACCCAGAACAAAGGAAGAGCTCACAGAAAATACGTAAAGAAGCTTTACATGGTGCGGCCTATACAGTGGGCTTTGTTTCCTTTTAAAGATTTATAACCATTCTTTTACCAGGTGGGAGTTTCTTGTATTTTTCTGATTAAATGTGAATATGGGTAAGTAAGAGTTACCGTGTAAATCTGCTGAGTAACCCATGCCACAGCCAGATAGTTGACAAAAATATAAGCAAAGGTCAAAGTTTCTAGTGATGGCGACGCTCAATCATTGAAGTCAAATACCCATCATGAAGCAGGATAGGAATCATGAATAAATGAAAGTCAATCTTAGTAAATTTTTTACAGAATTCCAAGAGAAATCAATAGCATAGCAGCTCACAGTCAAGTGCGAAGGTCATCAAGCAACTGGAAACTTACAGCTTCGAGCAGAAACCCTTCCTTTCCACCATGGCGATGCAGCAGAGCAAAGCTTCTTCACGAAGTTTCCTTTCCAAACATAGATCAAGTGCGAAATGATTAAGTGATTAGGGTTCACTCATTTTAGGTCTTTTGTTTCCCTTCATTATTTCTTTTGAACAGTGAATATCGACTTCTAAGTCAATTAGAAAATTATGCAAATATTGAAGGGGCCAAAATGGCATTTGAGAAAAATATATCTATTATCTTATAGTATATGGTTTGCATTGCATAAAGGGTGTGCAACCTTATGGTTAGACTTGAGAGGCAGTCATCGAGTGTTGAATATGCTGAGTGGCCAACTATATAATAGAGATAAAAGCAAAACGTATGCTAAGAGTAGTGGCGGACTTTAGAATATGTATGGGCTCATTTTTATATAGTCAGATTTATATTTTTGATAAGAATTAATTTTTTTTATTTTTTATTTTTTGCATAACATATTGTAAAGTTAAATGATTAAATGATAATTATAAATCATTTAATTATTTTAACTATTTTTAGTGCAAAAATAAAAACATTAAGCAAAGATGGATTTCTATTTTTACTTGGGCGGATTGACACAAACGAGGTGATTTTCGCATGCTTGGGCCCACCTTTTCAGGGATTTCCAGTTTAGTTCGAGTGCTGCATGTTTCAGTTATGACTTGATAGTGAGTTTGAACCATCATGCACTCATTTTTGCATGTTTTTGACTCCTTTTTTCAAAGATATTTGCTTCTGCTAGTATTTGGCCTTGGAGTTATCACCCTCTCTTGGAGTTTGACTTTCAGTTCTATTTCCATGCCTTTTTGAAAGGCTTTTTGTATATATTAAAAAACATAACTATTTTTTCCTTAGTTCTTATTTTTCTCCTTTGCACTCTGCAAAGCGAATGATTTGTAACTCGGCATTTATTTTCAGATTAATACAGTAGCAGGTTGACAGGTTACATGGAGTTGTTCCTTTTTGCTTAAAGGATTTGAGTTTTACCTTTTCATTACTGAAGTTTTTGCATTGATGATTGATTTGATGAAATTTATTGTGTTTTAATAAATCATAAACCTTTAAATTTTGTCTCTTTCACTAATATGAGTTCTCAGATACAATCAAGTTGTCGGTCTTAAGTTGTGCTTGTATTCATCTATTCAAAGTTGTGAAACATAGTTTCCTACCAGGAGAGATTAGTCAGCCTTCTTTCGAAACACTTTTGCAATAAGATTTTCATTAATGATTTGTGTGAAGTATTCCTTCGAAAGTTAATTGTGAATTAGTCTGCCTTTTAGATCATCATTTTAGGTGCATCACCACAGTTAAATTTTTACAGCTTAGGTTTTAGACTTAATCTTTTTATCCTTTTCCTGGCAATTTACCCAATTATTAATCAAAAAAATTCATAAGAACCAGCCTAGAATTTGGAGGTCTAATTCCTTATAGGATACCCACAACCAGGAATTAGTTCCAATGTTTCAACAGATTGCTGAATTTCAATATTCAAGCATACGGGTGCAATCTGTTTGACAACAAATATAACTACATTTACTATATATTTTCATGTATTTTCTCCCTTCAATGTTTGTAACAGTTTTATCATATCTTGGATTTACCTTCCATGGCAACCAAGAGTGCAATGAAGGATGTATTTCTTGGATCTTTGTTTATGCATTTGTATGCTATTTGTAATTCCTTTGGTTATGTAGCTATTTGTTGTTTGTATATTTTTTTTTTTCATGCAATACAAAAAAAACATTTGAATATCTATGATATTTGAGCTTTATATGCATAAAGTTGTTTGTCGATTGTATTATTTTTTTTATGTTAATCCAATACAAAAAAAATATTGGAATATCTATGATATTTGAAGTTTATATGCATAAATTTGTGAGAATTAATTATGTTAGATTTGATTTATAACTTGAATCATTGATTCACTCAAATAAATGACTACTATGACTAAAATAAATGAGCACAATGACCAAATATATGACTACAATGACTAAATATATGACTAAAGTAATTACTAAATTAATGACTAAATTATGTGACTAAATTAATGACTAAATAAATCACTACCATGACTAAATAAATGACCAGTTAACAACAATCAAGACTAAATTAATGATTAAATCAATGACCAAATCAATGACTAATTAATAAATGACTAAAATAGTTTAGTCATAAATTTGGTCATGTTATAAATGACTGACAATAAACTACTAATGGTCACGTGATCAAAATCAGTCATTTATATGCATTTTTTAGTAATTTATTTAGTAATATATTGTTGTTTTTCTACTAGTGATAAATAGCTAGATAAAAGAGTAAAATATAAGATTAGGATTTTAATCTAAATATTTAACAAAAGAAGGGTGATTGCGAGAGCATTGAGCCCCTCATGCAGGCTGTGCTAGAAGACCACTACTTAGAATGCAAGCCAGATCCCTTACGTAGGCTAGAGTTACTAATTATTTGATAAGGGAACATTACTTTAAAGAATAAAAATGAGAATTCAAATCTTTTTTTTTTGGTAAGGACACAAAACAATACATTTAAAACCTTGCTCATCCAGTGTTCACTTGGGATAAGATACCCACTTGCTACTCACTCTTCATTTAGGTCTCTGCAATAGGAGATGGATATTATCATTCAATTACCTTCAACCTACAGTCTTAATTACCTTAGCAAGATGGTCTCCTCATGTTACCTAACCTTGCACAATAATCAATTGATAGTTTTCGGGTATCATGAGTTATGGACTAGTTGTCTCAATAAATTCAAACTGTAGTTTTTATGCTATAAGGTCAGACGAATCGGGTGAAGGCTCGATGGTGAGATTAGAAATCACTTTGATAGACCCCTCCCCCTCTTTAATACTTCAGGGAAGTAGTTTGGCCCTATGCTTTTGAGGAAAATATTAAATTTTGTTATTAGCATGAAAGATATGGCATAGATAATTACTCTTTTTGTCATACTCGTCAAATCGACAGTACAAACTTCTTGATATTAGCTAAAGTTGACAGTGATATTCCATTTCTCAGAATGGAAGCTCCAAATAAGATAAATAAGATAAATGAATAGGAAGAATATGGAAAATGTGTGAAAGATTGGCGAACCTAGCACTACGGTGAGGTTGTTCTACTCGTTGTCTACTCACATCAAGACCATGCACAAAAAAATAAAAAATAAATTAAATTAAAACTTGCGTTCATGAGAACTCAGACAAGATGAGATTTGAGTGAGAAGGTACACATCTAAACACGCATTAGGTTTGTCGAGATTTTTGCAAGGATTAGGTAGAGATGGATTTGGCAGAAGACTGTTGTATGGACAATAAATTGGAAGACTGAAATGTACATATTTGAATTCAATGAAACGGCATTAAATTTTAATAATTGTTTAATTAAAGAGTGTGAATGGGATCACGTAATCCTCATTAGATAGCTAAATTGAGGGGGATTAAGCTACAATATTCCTCATTGCCTCCCTGACTGACAACAATTAATTCCTTGACAAACAGAGTAAGGGCCATCACCTTCTGGTCACTCATTTATTCAATTTTTTGCAGGTAAGTCAAACAAGTGGGAAAAGCAATGCACACCGTTATATTGTCAATTCTGTTCATACAGTAGAACCAACGTTTTAATTAAAAAATTCAAGGTTATAAGTCCAATTTCTGCTAATTTCAATTCATTTGCATTGCATCTCCAATATTGTCCGCACATAAAGGAGCCTTTCTTAGGTTAAACCATGATTCCATAATTTAAGACTTGCTTTTGATGGTAACCCTAAACTCCCCTATCTAGAATTTTAATAGTAAGCGAAACTATTTATGTTCATCCACATAACGGTATTTCAGTAATGATTTTAATCTTGTTTGATCGTCAAAGGAGAAAAGCATTAGTATAATGACTTGGGGAGAAATTTAAATAAAATATCTTTAGCACCTTTTGGTCAAGTTTAATGTGCAAGTCAAATGAAAGAAAAAAATAGAAACTACAAAACCACGAAGGTAAGTTTCCTTGGTAATTTTAACTTAATAGAAGTGGATGGGAAATTTCCATTTTGGAACTCTGCGCTAACTCCATTCACATTAGCCTTAAATGATTCTTCAACTCATTTCTTACGTTTGAATAATTCCCCAATAAAAGAAAGGAGAATATACCCCACTCCCTTAATAAAGATCTTATTACTTTAGAATAAGTGTATGCATAAAGGTAAAGATTAAGTATTCAGTTAAGTGTCTCTAGTATTCGCTTTAAAAAGAAACCAAAAAAAAAGGGGGAATATTCTATTATTTATTTTAGGTTCTTTTAAAGTAAATTAAAGTATTTAGGAAGTGATTCATTTAGTAGTAAAGAAAAATCATAATTATTATAATTTTAAATTATTTCATAAATTATTTATATATAATTTCAATTATTGTAATTTTAAATTATTATATTTAAGGGATGAATTAATTTAAATAAATGATAATTAAACAAATAAATAAAATAATAATAATTTTTCTTATCTTTTGGGTTTTGATGAATGTTAGTATCAACAATTATTTTATTGGTAATATTAAGGATTGATGCACTAAGAATAACGATATTGTGAGATGGCATAATTGAAGTTAATATAAGTAATGGTGTTAGTGAGCATGAAATCAATGCTAAATGTCATTTATACGTGGTGATTATATTCAATGATTAAAAATTGATAAAAATAAATATGATCAATGTGGACATTATTAATGGTAATAGTCAATATAGTAATATCATTAATATCAAGAGAAATATCCACAATATATATAGTAGCATTAAATTAAGTAGAATCTTAAAAATCTTAGGATTAGTTCTAATATTGTCACTATGGATGATATTATTATGAATAAGGGATTTGTCAGGTATTACTAGTGGTTTACTACCGTTCCATATATAACCTTGATTAATTCATTAAACAAAAGTATTGAGTAAAGGCTAAAACAATGTTATAAAATTTTAGCATACTAAACAATATTGAGTAATAAAATAATTCAATAATAGAGAAAGTATTGTAAAAAAATATTAAATCCTCATGATATTAATACTATTATCATTATCACTTAAAATAAGGAGAAAAAAAAAACCTAACGCAATTGGAAGAAACATTAAGATTGTTACTTTAGGATGAATGTTGAATAGTAATTATTTCACTCATGTTAGAAACATTATTATCATCAATAGCATACTTACTATGGAAGATTGTAGTCAAGAAAATACTAACATTGCTTCTTTTTGTTATATATTAACATATGAGTTATTTCTCAGTCAATATAGTATCCTCAAATAGTGATAAAATTTAGCAGCTAGGTAATTCCATGGTGGTGTGATGTGTAAGATGTGTCGAGTGAGTTGGCCACATAAAAAGTGGGCATGAAAATTATAGTGTTAAATAACCTAATAATTGATTTTCAAAAAAAAAATTGGTTGCATTTTCTAGTGAATTTTTTTTAGGCATGACAAAATATGAGTAAAAAACCATGCCAAAAACCATTTCATTCTGTCTTAAACTTCCAGCTCTTATGAGATCATTGATACAATGTAGCCTAGAATGATTTGCCATGTTGGTGTGCAAAATAGGACCTTGTCTAGCATAAACCCGCCCAACTAGACATGTTGGAACTATTGGTTTGGTCACGTGATGAATAAAATGAAAATTATGCCACCTTACAACATTAGAGTCCATGCATCTGACACTTTTTGCAATGTGCAAAAAATTGTCACCACGGGAAAATGGATTGGAGATATGAAAAATTGAGAGGTTATTGTAGAGGGACCTTATGTGACCTTGTACCTTTATAAAGAATGGTTGTAAGTGTCACATTTTCTAAGAAAGAGCTCGTCAAATTATGTAGAGCAGGGAGGCCTTCAATCAACTAAACACAAATCCATCTGATACACCAAGCCTTTGTTCCTCCAAACCCTATCAAGGATGATTCTCCTCAAAATTCACCATTTGTCTTGTAGGTCTGCAAACCCAACTTCTTGACCTTATCTTGCAAAGATTCCTACCAAATCTCAAGTCACTCACCTTTTCAAACACCCTTTTAAGCCTTCAAAAACATATCACAAAAACACACCAGGTCACTTTGGACCAACACCATCAAAACAAGGCTACTACACTATCCTAATTGGCCAATTAGGCCAAATTTTCAAAGCAATTATTCTCCAAACTATCTGCCCATCCCAAATAACTATTGATAGTCATTTACCAAACTGCAAGACCTCCAAATCCATAATTTTTAACCTAAGAACTACTCCTTTAAGCCCACTTTTACAAAAACCTCATTTTTAGCAAGTTTAGGGTGGATTGAAAATCCTATTCCCACAACTCATCACACCTTCCCAAATCATAAAAAAATCTTAAAATTACCTACACATGCTTAAAATTCCCTCACAAACTATTGTCCCAAAGGATCTCAACCATTTCCACTCTCAAATCACTCGATTTCACCAAAACTCATCAAATTGCCAACTAGGGCATCACACCAAACCACTCAACTCACCTCCTTTACTCCTGAAACCATGCACATATGTTCCCTACCCCTAATTATTCCATTCCATTGAGTTACAATACAATAATACAAAAACAACAATATATGACTAAATAAACTACTGAAAATTGCATATAAATGACTAATTTTGGTCACATGACCATTAGTAGTTTATTGCTGGTCTTTTATAACGTGACCAAATTTATGACTAAACTATTTTAGTCATTTATCTAGTCATTGATTTAGTCATTTATTTGGTCATTGATTTGGTCATTGATTTAGTCGTTAATTTAGTCATTGATTGTTGTTAATTGGTCATTTATTTAGTCATGGTAGTGATATATTTAGTCATTAATTTAATCATTGATTGCTGTTAACTGGTCATTTATTTAGTCATTACTTTAGTCATATATTTGGTCATTAATTTAGTCACATATTTAGTCATTACTTTAATCATATATTTAGTCATTATTTTAGTAATGATAGTCATATATTTAGTCATTGTAGTCATATATTTAGTCATTTTAGTCATATATTTCATCATTGTATTCATTTATTTTAGTCATAGTAGTCATTTATTTAGTCATGGTATTCATTTATTTTAGTCATAGTAGTCATTTATTTAGTCATGGTTTAGTCATTTATTTGAGTGAATCAATGATTCAAGTTATAAATCAAATCTAACTTAATTAATTTTCATAAATTTATGCATATAAACTTCAAATATCATAGATATTCAATTTTTTTTTTGTATTGTATTAACATGAAAAAAATATATACAATCAACAAACAACTTTATAATATAAAGCTCAAATATCATAGATATTCAAATGTTTTTTTTTGTATTGCATGGAAAAAAAGAATATACAAACAACAAACAGTTGCATAAACAAAGATCCAAGAAATACATCCTTCACTACACTCTTGGTTGCCATGGAAGAAAAATCCAAGATATGTTACAAATGCTACAAACATTGAAGGGAGAAAAGAAATGAAAATATATAGTAAATGTAGCTATACTATTTGTGGTGCATAAATTGCCCGATTTAGAGCAGCATTTCCCTCCCATTCTAGCCAGACAAACCTTGAGAGAAGAATGGAAGGATTCAAATGAGAAGGATGACAACTTCCTATCTAGAAATATCGCTAGTCATGGTCATATGAAAGTAAAGAGTTCATGTTCACCTCTCCAATTTGAGTAGCTACAACCTGAAAATAAGATTTCAACAATAGTTTTAGAATATGTTTATTTAAATGAATATAGTTATTAAAATGAAAATACAACCAAGATCTAATAATTAGTACATTTATATTTTTACAATATGACATCCTTTACCTGTTTCAATGGTTCTGTGAGATTTCTCATTACAGTGACTATGGTAGAACACTAATCTACAATATGCCTGTGAAGTTGCTCAGTAATGGATTCAATGACATGATAAGACTAAAAGGTGCATCATCAGCAACACTACCACTTGATACAATTATATTTGATAAGGCACATTCAAAAGCTATCTAAATGTTTATTTGGGAGGAAATGCATGTGGACTTATGATAAAACTGGAATAATGCCTTCAACTATCATTTGTCCATTATACAACTCTTCCCATGTGAAACAAAGAGCTTCTAACGACCACATTTTATCCTTTATGATCCTCCATAGCTTGCAATGATATTGTCTAACGATGCATAATTCTTACAACTAGAACAAAAGACCGAGGGTCATATGCTTGCAATGATATTCTTTTTGTTCCTTCTTTGATGCATGTTGTAATCTACAACAGGTTAAAACAAAGCAGGTTACAAATTGAAAAGAAAAAAATTGATATGAACATAAAATAGTAAGGCACTAGGAATTTCAAGAATTACGCTAAGAATGAACACAAAATGACTACAAAGAATAAGATAATGCACCACTATGAAGAGTATGCAAAATGGACAAAAACTGCTTAGAGCTTTAGTTGCTAAGAGTGTTAGAAAATGAGATGAGAAAAAAGCAATTAGTACAATGTATCATCTTAAGATGTAAAAAGGAACCCACCCTAGGACCATTGGCTCCCAGTAATTGAGCACTCATTCTGTTTATAACCTTAATTGATATTCCTGTACCATTAAAAGAAAAAACTCATATAAGACTTTGGCATGGTTGTATAAGAACAAAAAACAAACAAAAAAAATCATAAATCTACATCTTCTCTTTCACACCCACCATGTTACAATTTCTCTAATTTTTTAAGTTTTTACCTAAACCTATATATACTACAAAGTACAAACAACCCTTTAAAAGAAAATATAACAAACATTCAAGTGGCTTGAGAATTGAAAAAAAAGATTAGCCGGTGACTTCTTCCTATATTTTAGATTCTTTTTGCTTGCTTAAACTAAGCATCATATACAATAAAAAAAACATCAGAAAATAAATTATGCACCATAAAAATATAATCCTTTTATACAACAAAAATTTAGAGGGTTTTTCAATATATTCACAACAAAAATATTAAAATCAACTTTGTACAACACAATTGCATGTATCAGAACCACTAAGTAGAGAGATAATGAAGCATTCTCCAACTCTTATTACAACAAGAGATCATAACCTACTAGATCCTCCAACAACTATAAATGTAAGGCCACACCCAACTAGCTCCTGCCTCAAAATGCCTTGGCATTACAAAAGCATTGTTAAGTAACATACAAAAACAACAATTAGAAAGTTCATATCTCTAAGAAGAAATTAATATAAGAAAATCATTAATGACATATAATGCATGAGTGTGAATAATCAGCACTGGATTACCTCACCACCAAATATCCCAAGATGAGCTCTCCTACTGACCATAGTTGTTACTGTCACATCATTAAGTGAGAAAATGAATGCATTTGGCTGCAGTGATCATTACACAAATTCAGTTTTTTAAAACTAGCATAACAACCTAAACTGAATCCAAAATATATCCAACTTAAGATCAACTTGTTATCAAAACATAAATAAAAGTTATCTGACAAATAATTTCTCCATTGAAAGTGGCTAGGTCAATCTATAAAAGTTTCCACAAAATAGAAATTAAAGGTTATTCATTGCTAATAGAATTCAACTCAGATCTAAGAAAAAATAAGCATTGCACTCCCTACTATGGGGAGAACAAGTATAGATGCAGGTAGGTTAAGATCACATACTGAAAGAATTCTAGAAAGAGATGGTTTTTCCACTCCAAAAAATCCATCTTGGTATGCCACATTAATGAATTATATATTTGCAACACTCTTTCCAAAAACCCATTGCCACATGCCACCACCATTCTCAAGAGGTAAGACATTTTCCATCTGAATGGGTCCAAACATATAGCACATTGTAATTGCATTGTCTCTTGTTTGAATCCTTAAAGGAAAGGATAACCTATATTCTCTACTAAAGCATCCAAAAAATAAGAAAACTATGTTCAATTCTTAAACCTCTACACAATATAAATAAGTAATTTTGCAACATAGGCGACAAGAGACAAAAGAAAACAATATTAGAGCTTGAAACTGCATGAAAACATAAAAACCAGAGTAATAGTTTTCTAGAATTGGTATCTAATAAAGATCAAAGCAAGACATCCTAGGGTTGAGCCAAACCCCATCAATCCTTGAATCAAAGGAAACATGAAAAAAAGATGGAAGGTTTTTCAAGACATTGATAGTGGCAAGGATCTCCACATAATGAAAATGTCTATAGTGAAAGGAAAGTAAAAGAAGTCCAAAATTACAATAAAATATGGCATTGTTTGTGAAACAATACCAACCTTGGCTAGAACTTTCTCTTGTGGTTTCAAAATTATTTGCATAGAAAAGGTGCCCCTTTTAATATGGCTAGCATAAAATAAGAAACTCATGTGAATTACAAGAGAAATACATAGATAATAGAATTCTTCTAGGTTTAGACCTGCACTATTTGAGCTTCTCCACCCAATATCTAAAATGGTGTTACTATTGCTTGTGCACTTTGTAAGAAATTTTTTGGTTGAGTCATTTCACAAGTCAACTTTAAATTTTAATTTTTTTTGTGCAAATATCATAAAAAGAAAGTGAAATATGGTACATAAAAGTAAAATCATGGCACAAAGGGACATCAATGCATGTTGAGATAAAATATTAACAAGAAGTTAAATAGCACATTCATTAACCGAAACTTAAAATAACATAGATAGATCATTCAGGGGAAAATACCCCATAAAAATGAAACATAATCATTACTAAAGAAACAAAGGTCACACACAATGTCAAGAACAACCTTATGGTGAAGGATATTTATTTTTCACTTCCTTTTCACAAACAAACCTTTCAATGCTAGAGAGAATGTTGACAAACTCTGGTTTTTATTCACCCAAATATTAGTTGATAGAAGCTACTTGACATTTTTCCTACATGTAAAATTCCCAATATAGCTACGTTTCTTCCTTGCTTGCTCCTTTTTTTTCTTTGTTCAAAGATATTTGCTGATATTAATTTTTTGATAAAAATTGCTATTCCTCTCCCATATGTCTGTAGGCTTCATTTAGGCCTACTAAAGTTGGATTCACAAAGACTTGCCTAGTAAATGGTGAATCTGGTAGCTATGATACAACAAGATTTTGCGTAAACCACAAATAGTTCAATAAAATATGTTCATGCTGAAAATAAATGATAGTACCAATCCATGAATTGTAATTACTAATTTATGTTCAATTAGAATGGCCTAGTATTAGTTGGCATGCAGTTTTGATGTCAACCAGAGAGGAGTCCAACAATAACAACACCAATCCAACACTATTCAACAAGTATTGAAAAATTCAAATCCTCATAAGGGAAATTCTTCACTCAACACCTTTCCTCACTAGTAGGTGCACAAACCCAAAAATTTGAATCTAAATCACTCAAAACCCTCTCAACCAGCCAATAGTTTATTGTTTCAGACACCCATCAAAGTCAACTTTAACATCCCTCAACATCTCATGCAAGTATTTTGGAATAACAACTTCAAATCATGCCTTCTACATTGACCTATGCCATGAATTAGGCCTCTTTTACAAAGGGACACCCCTTCAATCTTGCAAAAAACTCAAGAAACTACCAAACAACCTTCAAACAATCTTCAAAACTTTATATTTTCCAATCCTTGAGCCACAACTCACCTTCTAATACCCTCTTTCACATAACCCTCACTTTTCTCATAATAGCCCAGGGTTTATTGAAAACCACATGTCCAAACCTCTCACCACCTTAAAACCACTTCTAAAAGACCTTATTCTTCCTACACGACTTAATTCAATCTCAAAGTATGTTGCCCCCAAGAATCTCTCACACTTCCTTCACAAAACCTCTTTAATTCACTCTTTTCACTCTTTGTCCAATTAGGGCTTTGTACCCAATCCTATCTTGGCCAACCTTCAAAACATATCAAAATACCCTTACACACATCAAAACTAACATACTCTACCTTGTTCTCAGTCCACTTCCTCAAGTTACCAACTCTAGCCTTATTCTTAAGGCCTAAAATCTGAACTTTTAAGAGGACAGCATGGAGAAACTCTCACAAAATATTTTCCAATCCTAATTTATGAATCCTACACCTACTCCTAAACTAATTGGGCCCATTCCACCAAAATAAAATAGGCACAAAAAGGTGGAATGGCCTGTTAACACATTTTCCCCCTCAAAACCTCAAACCCCTATTTTCAGACCATTTGTAGTAATGTGCCCACCAAATGCTTGAAACCTTACAAAAACCACTCAAATCAACTTTAAAATGGATTTAACACATATTAATATGGATTCCACTATAATTTATACTAATGGAAGCTTTTACGGAACTGTACACAGGCTGGTTTTGATGAATTTACATAGAAAACAATAATTTTTTTATTCATTTTTCTCCTTCAAATTCCTCCACACCCATCTCAACGATGGATTACACATATTTAAACACTCTCCTAACTATTCAAACTTCCTAAAATACATAAAACTGCCCTTCAACTTCCCATGACCATTGGGATTCCCTCCAATATTGAAATTTTGAATTTTTACATTATTCCTCATGACAACATTTTGTAATTTTGCAACATTTTACTTACTGACCACACAATGACTCAAAAGACCACAAAACATTAAAAAATGGCCCAACATGGCCTTATTTGATCTTATCAAGACTAAAGAAACCTAACTAGACTCCTTTCATCAAATGGAGCAACAAGGTGCTCTGCACCATTCACTCGGCCATAAGATTTCTTCCAAGTCCCTTGGAAGTCTGCATTTTTTGAACCTGCAATAACGCTTTGATTTGTATTGACCAGATTCATCCATTTGCTTGCACCTTGTTCTTTCTCTTCATTCACTACAAAATAGCCCTCACTTTTTCCCTCTTCTTTCATCTTGACCTTTGGTATGATCCTCATCAAAATCAGTATCAAAACAAGGATTTCTGCCTTCTTGAATCTATTCCACCAAACATTCAATTTCAACTTATCCTTTCTCTTCCCAACCTTCTCAAGGTTCTCCAGTTTCTGAACCTCTATGCAATCTGATTTATCAAACTTAGCCATGAAAACATTTGATTTCCTTCCAATCACTTTTGACAACCAAGGACAACTCATTGCCCTTACCACAACAACATCACTCTTCTCCATTTCAATTATAGATTCCACAAACTCTCTATCTTTAGCCCTCTCTCGGCCAATCACTATCAACATCACATCATTAGTCTCTTCCAACATCGAGACCCTCTGCAAACACTTTTCTTTCACAACTTCACCTCTTGGGGTGACTGCAACTTTCATCCTCCTCTCAACCTTCACAATTCCTTACACTAGTCTTTTCCATTTCCCTTGACTCATTGTCTTCTCTATCACCTTGTCCTACACTAGACTCTTTTTCTCTGCCAACACTATCTTTTCAGGTTCATCAACTACTTGTCTCGTCAATGTACACATAACTTTACGATCTATGTTCTCAATTTGTGTCTCTTTCTAATGTTGCCTTCCTACAACCAAATCATTCTTAACCATCTCTATATCAGGTTTCAAACTTTTATCCTCACCTTCTACCTTTGTCATCTTGTCATCCTCAAGTCACTTTTCTTTATCCCTCTACACAATATCTTTCCTATTCAACCTCACTATTTTTTCTTCACTCTTGAACTTACTCATTTTCTCTAGTCTTCCACCTTGGGTCACCTCACCTCTTGCTTGCATCGCTATCCTTAAACCATCTTCCCTTATTGCCTCTACATTATCAAACTTCCTCACCTTTGTTATATCAGTATTTAACTAGCCCTTGTCTTCTTTTACTTCCAATGGAAAATTCAGTCTCCCTATGATGACCTTTGCATATTTCTCAAGCTCCTCTTGGCTTTCTACCTCCAACTCTATCTTATCCTTTCCTCTTATCTCTGTTGCTCTAGTATTTTCCTTTTCTTCTTTTTTCCCATCTAACTTGTTCATCACTATTTTGATAGTGCTTGACTATCCTACATCCTCCTTTTCCTTTGCTTGAAAAAATTCCACCTCTTTCTCGACTTTACCATGCCTTTCTAACCTTTCTTGATTCTTCATAGAGAATTATTTCATTATCTCTTATATCCTTGCCTTCCTCATGCATTATGAATTATTTTCTGCCATACATTAGTACTCTTGTTGTCGTAATTTGTCTCTTATTCTCTTCCACCAATGGAAATAAATTAAAAGTAACTCCATTCTTCATAATCTTATAACTATTATGCCTTCCATCATATAAAGAAAATATTTCATATATCCATGGTATCCCTAATAACAAATGGCATATACTCATAGAAACCACATCACACAAAATTCTATCTTTATATGCACCTATATGAGACTCAGCCCAATATTTTGCCTTGACCAACAAAGTATGTTCACCATTCAACCAAGAAAAGAAAAGGTGATTTATGAGGAATCCTTACTAATTGCAACTTATCAACCATCTCCTGAGATACCATATTATTTAGGTTACATGAATCTACCATTACAGTACATTCCTTACCTTGACACTTGCAGGTGTTTTTAAAAAGTGCATTTCTTTGTGTTGCTTCTCTAATTTCCTTTGCCATGGTGTCCTATCTTTACAACTTCTAGTTGTCCTTCTATGTAGACTTCAACCAATCACCTTCAAATATCTACTAATTGAGCTCTGATACAATTTGATGACAATCAAGGAGGAGTCCAACAATAACAACACCAATCCAACACTATTCAACAAGTATTGAAAACTTCAAATCCTCATAAGGGCAATTCTTCACTCAACACCTTTCCTAGCTAGTAGGTCTGTAGACCCAGAAATTTGACTCTAAATCACTCAAAACCCTCTCAACCAATGAAAACCTTATCATTTCAGACACCCATCAAAGTCAACTTTAACATCCCTCAACATCTCATACAAGTCTTTTGGAACAACAACTTCAAATCATGCCTTCTATGCTGACCGAGGCCATGAATTAGGCCTATTTTACAAAGGGAAACCCATTCAATCTTGAAAAAAACTCAAGAAACCACCAAAAAACCTTCAAATAGCCTTCAAAACTTTAGATTTTCCAATCCTTGAGCCACAACTCAAGTACCTTCTAAGACCCTCTTTCACATAACCCTCACTTTTCTCATAATAGCCCAGGGTTTATTGAAAACCACATGTAAAAACCTCTCACCTCCTTAAAACCACTTCTAAAGGACCTTATTCTTCCTACACAAACTTAATTCACTCTCAAAGTATGTTGCCCCCAAGAATCTCTCATACTTCCTTCACAAAACCTCTCCAATTGACTCTTTTCACTCTTTCTCCAATTAGGGCTTTGTACCCAAACATTCAAATGAACACTCCTATCTTGGAAAACCTTAAAAACACATCAAACTACCCTTACACACATAAGAACTAATGTTATCTACCTTGTTCTCAATCCACTTCCTCAAGTTACCAACTCTAGCCTTATTCTTAAGGCCTAAAATCTGAACTTTTAATAGGGCAATGTGGAGAAACTCTCACAAAATCTTTTTCAATCCTATTTTATGACTCCTACACATAATACTAAACTAGTCAAGCCCATTCCACTAAAAGAAAACAAGCACAGAAAGGTGGAAGGGCTTGTTAATGAATTTTTCCCTCAAAACCTCATTTCAGACCGTTTGTAGTAATGTGCCCACCAAATGCTTGAAACCTTACAAAAATCACTAAAATCAGATTTAAAATGGATTTAACACATATGAATATGGATTAAACTTTAATTTATACTAATTTCAACCTGTATAGAACTATACACAAGCTAGGTTTGATGAATTTACACAAAAATAATAGAAAAAATTGATCTTTTATTGATTTTTCTCCTTCAAATTCCTCCACACCCATCTCAACAATGGATTACACATATGTAAAAAATATATGACTGTTCCAACTTCTTAAAATTCCTAAAACCACCCTTCAAATACCCATGACTGTTGGGCTTCCCTCCAATATTCAAATTTTGCATTTTTACATTATTCCTCATGACAACATTTTACAATTTTGCAACATTTTACTTACTGACCACACAATGACTACAAAGACCACAAAACATTAAAAAATGGCCCAACATGGCCTTATTTGACCTTATCAAGACAAAATAAACCTAACTAGACTCCTTTCATCAAGTGGAGCAACAAGGTGCTCTGCACCAATTTTCCCCAAGAGCAAGATGGGCTTGAACTCTAACATCTAAGTCATTGTGTGAACGAAAATGCATGCACAAAAAAAGTAGCAAGAACAATAACGTAAAAATCACACTTAAGTCATAAACTTTGGAATTTTGATGGTAAAAAATAGATTGATATTGCAATGAACTGTAATTCATCACAAACTCTTTAAATAATAAATACTAAATAGATTTGTGTGTGCGTCTAGAACAAATAGTAACTCAGAAAGCACATAAGCAAATTATCAAGTAGTGCACAAGCAAAAAATGAACTAGTCACTCTGTCGAGAAGCAACCAATTCAGCTATGTATTGACCTGAATGATTGACAACATCCGTAAAGCAAGTAAATGACAATTTTGAATGAATTTAATACTAATTGACTTGACCATAGGATCATCAAAACAGATGGCATCGGTAAGGTATGTTGAGTGTAGCTTTGACTGTTATGATTCCTGCAACATGCACCTAATAGTGTTGTAATAAATTAAGAGAAGATATTTTCAAGTTGGCTTCATACAAGTTGGCTGATATAATTATTTTAGGATTCTGGTTCATTGTATTAAATGTTGATACAAAGCCATAAAGGCAATTTTGTAACTCCCGAGCTATTAGCTTGACATTTTTAGTCGGTTTAATCTCTACATGATCCATGATTGGAGTCCTTAGAGGCCACACCTTTAGAGAATCGTAGTTGGAGTTCTTCAAGCCTTGGCTCTGTAATAAGCTTTTAAGGCTAAGATCAATATTGTTTGTTTATCATATGATTTATTGAGGAATAATGATGAGATAGGTTGATTGTAGTTCCAAATTAATGATTCCTTCTCAAAAATGAATGTAATGGTTCAGTTATGCTCATCCATCACACTTAAGCTCTAAGATTTATTTCTTAAATTCTGATAATTATTTTTGAGCTTTTTGTATATTTTTATTGTGTTCAGCTCACTGTAAATGGTATGATCCATAATAGTGTTAAATTTTTCCTTTCAATCCACACTAAGGAAAACAATAGTAAAAGTTTGACTTTTTTGAGGGGCACCTTGGGGTCTACATACCTCCATGAGGCTTTGGTGAATCTTGTTTTATTTTTCAAGATGTTTGTGGTGTAATAAGGTCCAAAGGACCATTCTTAGCAGTTTAGAATGAGTTTTCCATCATTATAATGGGTTTTTAGTGGTTGAACTAGGTCTCCTCCTCACCTTATAAACATGGTGCATCTAAGCCAAATCAAGAAACAAGGTGCCATGATGCAACCGGGTAATAGAGGGGATATTATTTGATGTTTGATAGATTTAGAGGTGTCTTAGACATCTTTTGAATTTGAAATGGAGTCGATTTTATGTGTGTAGTGTTAAGTTATCTTAACTAGGCAACTTGGTTTGAAAGTAAGTTTATTAGTTTCCAATGGCCTTTAATTCAAAAAATAGTTGAGGGACATTGGGAGGGGGGAGAAGATGTTTAAAAATGCCTCTCTTGTTTGAGGAAAAAGTTGTTGTTGAGTTTTTGAAGGAGATCTAATAAGAAATATTACTCTATTCTTTGATTTTTTTTATTGTCTGTTGATCCCGTGCTTGGTACGAACTATAGCTTGTCTGTACTGCTATAAGGTTGATATGGATTGAAATTAGGATGAGTTAGCTTCCTTTTGGTGGTGTTTTTGTGAAAAACCATAAATGAATAAATAATTTCTTATCATTTTATTGTGAATGGTCAAAAACACTCCAAAACTAGGGTTTTGTGTGAGAATTCCTTATATCTTCCATGTCCACCATGTATGAATGATAGAATTGGGTGGAATGGAAGAGCCTTATGTATGTTTAGGTTCCCAAAAGGTTTCAGAGGGTGGATTGAAGGTTGGAGGTATATCTTTGGAATTCTAGGCTTGGCATCTCTATGTGACAGGCCTGATTTTTGGGTAAAAACCTGATTTTTGATTGTTTCATGAGTTTTTTGTGATAAGGGTGCTTGGGAGTGTTTGAGATGTGGTTGATAATGTTGTAAGAATCTTATTATAGCTGATGGGTGTTGGGGTGAGCCAAGATACTTGATTCCTTGTGTGGAGTAGCCTAATTAGGCCTACCTTGTAGCATTTTGTTTTTGACCTGTCATGGCCTTGTCTTTTGTTGTCAAGACATGGGGCTTTGAGGTCTTGTAGAGATTGGTGTAAGATACCTAAAACCAGTGTCCTTAGTTTGGTTAATGTCTTTTGAGTGGTTCTTGTGTTGACTGTCCTAGTTGGATAGGTTGCAAGGGATAAGAGGCCTAGTTTGGAAGCAATAGGTCAAAGGTTGTTCCCAAGCATAAGGTGAGTTGTGTTGAGTTGATTTGGTCACGTTGGGAGGTTTTAAAGTCTATTCAATTTTTTGGTCATGTTTGGTTTGACAAATTCCTTATTGGGTAGTTGAGTTGCTTTTTGAGTCAAGTGAATGTTGATGTCTTTGTGGGAATATTTGAGAGAAGTTGTGTCAATTTTTCCCTTGGGTTGACCCACTCTGCATCACAATATCTCATGTTAAACACTCCATAAACTAAATGATGAAACCTATAGAATCACAAATGCAATTCGAATCCAAATATATGGAAATTTGCTAAAAACAAATATGTAGTAGGTTATGACTGAATAAAAGCTTGAAATCTTCCCCCATCCTCTTCTAGCCAAATAGGTCTAGAATAATAATTTACAATTATTTGAAAAAAGTTGGTAGAGGATATCAAGCATGGCTGACATACTAAATCATCATTCTCAATTATGTGAGATCAAGAAAGAGAATAAATCTATTTTTAAGTGTTTTTGAGTTTTGGGGACAGGGAAGGGGAGATGCAAGAACACAGTTTCAGGTAGAGGAGGGCTGGTTGTGGAGATGACCAAAAAAATTAGGAATTTGGGGACAATAGGGGATTACTAAATGTAAAAATTAATATCTAAATTTTTAAAAAAGAGAGTTAAAAAGAAAAAATCAAATTAACTCTATCAAACTCACAACTACACCAACACCCACATGTCAGATGCATCAAATACTACCTACTGAAAATTATCATCAACTTTGTTAAGACAATGATTTAAAACAAAAACCTAAGACACACTATACATAAACAATCAAATAGACATGGAGTGAAAATGAAAAACAAAAAAATTACTAAGCCAACCTCCAGTTGTTGCATTTTTTTGAGTCAAAAACTAGCAAATTTTCACAATGTCAGTCAGAAGACAAGCCATGATAAAATTCATCATCCTTGGTGACAACAGTTATTTTTTGTTATTTCTTAAACTACGGGCTGTTGAGGACATCCCAACATTCCCTATGATGCCAAAGCTTCCCCTTGGCATTCCATAATGGGGTGGTATCCCTAGAAAAGTTCCATAGATTGAGGGGACATCTTGTCACTTCTTTTTGGAGATAGAGTAGAGACATTTCGTCCCCATCCCTGAGTTCCTAAAATGTTCTTGTTTCTAGGGATAGGTAAAAATCCTAGGGACGTGTCCCTAGGTACACTACTATTATATCTTTGTAGTTCAAAGGATAAGCTACTCAGTAGTTCAAAAGAATTCATAACAAATTTGAGGCCAATGAAATATCAATCAACACTTAGGTCAGATTCAAGGACACATTGTTAAAATATTTGCAACACAAAATGATTCTCTAGATGCCTTATGGAAATTCTGAGTTGTTAGGTTATCTATAAAAGTGGAACTAGTAGATAGGAATCTTTCTCTTCTAAGAAAAGTGCTAAGGCATCAGGTGAACATAATGACTTCATTCATTACATCTGGAAATCTATAATTCTGAACAGTTTAAAAGAGATATCTTAGGTCATATCACTAGCTCTCAAAATGAACAATTGATAAGAAAAATTCAAAACCTAACCCTAACATTTTAAACCCCAACCTTCTAAGTCTCAATTCTAAAATACAAACAACCCACACATAAGCCAATAGGAATATATTCAATAATAGACATGTCAATATTCTAGTTGAAAGAGATATCAGTTTGGATAGTTTAAGTTAAAGGACAACCAAAATAAACCTCCCAAACAAACAAATTAGAAAAATTAGCATTGTTTGTAAAGATAAGACAAACCAATGATATTAAACCTCCTGATATCAGTATGAAATCTTCCAAAAATGTTTAAACTACGAAATCATTTTTTCAGTAGATGTAAGGTGAATAGTGTAGAAACTCATAACTTTTAAATCAAATCATAATGTGTCTACAAATTTAGTAACACTATCTGGCACTATTTGGCCCAAAAATTCATAATTCCAAGTGAATAAACTTGAACTAATACAATCAAAAAATTCATAAAAGGAACACTTTTATTTCCAACATAAAAAAAAACCCAACAATATAGTAATATCAATAGGTAGACGAGGTTGATTGTAACAATATCTTGAGGCCTACAAAGATCAAATTCTCCATCTTTAGAAAGATGGTATGGTTAAATTTATGTCAACACAAGACACTCCATATATGCCTTTGGCCTCAAGAATTTAATCAATAAATGCGGTCATTATGGTGTTGTCTTTGTTCACAAACAAAAATTGAAAGAAGAACAAAATACTTTAGACTGATTTGAAATTCTTCTTCAATCATTAAAATGATGAATTTATCAACAACCAGCTACCAAGCTTATCTGAGAGATTACTTCATAGTTATTACTGTGTCCAACATAAGATACATTTGCTTCACAGTTATTCTTGTGTCCAACATAAGATACGTTTGCTCATTTAAATAAATTGTTGATTCTAGATGAAGATCATCTACAATAATATAGTTTGTTTGGCTATATATCAAATATTCAAGCATGCTAGTTCCTACCAATTGTGTTTAATCGTAAATGAAAGTAGAGTTGATGTTTTTAAATTTCAAAACTTAATTCGGTTGTTGTATAACTATAGTGTTGCATATAATCTTCTAGACTGTACCAAGTTCTTCATCCTTTCTTGAAATTAGATACATAAGAATTTTCTCATCATCTTCCTATATAGAATTAGCTCTTGAATATAAAATATTTTCTTCTTGATACATAAAACTCTTGATACATGACAAAATTCTTCATATTCTTGATACTTAAAAATATACTCTTGATAAATAAATATGTTCTTCTTATTGAATTTATTGAATGAAATACATATCAACAAGTGGACTTGAATTTATTGAAGATGGTGCACAAGTAAATACATAAGTAAAGAAGATGGTGCACAAGTGGACCTGAATTTATTGAATGAAATACATATCAACAAATTAGTTAGTACTGGTTAGTAACAAATTTTAGGTGAATTTTATGTCAATCTAAAAAATTGGAATCCTTTGGAATATATGATATATCAAAAAATAGATCCTTACATTCTATCTAGCAGCATTAGCAATGCTCCAACTTAAAGCAACAAAACATTCTTCAGTTGTTTGAACTCTAAAGAAAATAAAATATTTTATGGACAGAGTACAATATTGATAAAATGCATTATCTAAATGCAAGTTTTCAGGTAAATCAAGCTTTGAACCCCTAACATTTCACAAGTTCGATAAGAAAAGGTGCAATTACCGTGGATCTATTGGATGAAGATCTACTGATTTCACACATTCAGATATTTGGGAAATTTTCCTCTAACAAAAAAAAAAAGTAAAGGCACATACTCATTAGTAGACATTCCTGAAAAATTTAAATAAATGCTCTTCTCTTAACTTTGTTTTTTTTGTCATTTTCTCTAACAGCGCACCAATGTGCAGCAAACATCATATATCCATTAAATCAAACACATATGCATATAGTCATTAGCATACCCAATACAACATTAGGAACTAAAGTAGAAACCTCACACTTTCTAGTTTATATGAAGCTAAATACTCTACACATATAATTGACTTGGTTGGGTATGGATATGACCTTTGAAGAAACTTAAAAATGGTAGGCCAGTCAACATGCTTTATACACAAATATAAAATTAAGAAACAATCTACACAATTCTTCAAATGTCGATGCAACCAAACACAGGTCAAGAAGTGGAGATCCAAGATATGCACCAAGGAGGCATAGAAGCAAATAATTCACATATAACAAATGAATAAAGTCACTGAATAAAATTGAGATTCTTAATATTTCCAATCTTATCAGGTTGGATGTGCATTTTGGGATCAAAATCTCAATAAAAATTTGCCTAGGTTCAATCCCCTGTTGCATAGGATTTCCTTGTCACTACTAAGTGCTAATAGAAACCCCTAAAATGTAGGCCAGATGGGCAAGGAATCCAAAGTGAATTTTCATGGAAAATATACGTTTCAGATGTGGTTAAGAAAAGCATTTTTAAATATTTGGTGGCACATTTTTCATTGCATTAAATATGGTGTAATATCATTAAGTTTCCCAACATTATTAAGTAGAAAGAAACACACAACAATGAAATTTGTAGTGTCACATGCTTGACATTAATTTACTAAAATTTCCCTCCATTTTCAATGCATTAAAATTTTAAGTAGATAGCATGTCATGAAGTTTCCCAACATTACTGAACATAAAGAAAAGAACAACAATGAATTTTCTATGGAACATGCTTGACATTAATTTTCTAAAATCCCTTTGCCAAGCAAGCCCATCATTTACAATACTTCATAAATGGAAGTGAGAAATAGACAATCCTACAATAAATTTCTCAGTTTCTAGTGTCTATAAACAACTCACTAATAGCATTCAAATGTACATTAAACCTTCAGCCCCATCAAGATTGATTGAAAAAAATTCCATCTCAATAGAGAGCTCGAGATTCTAGATCAAAAGAAAACTACTATGGAAATACATCAAAATGGTTGTAGGAAGGTAAAGAAGAACCTAAGAAAGAAAAAATTCTTAAAAAACAGGTTATTGAATTTTATTATCCTTTGTTGTTTTGTTTATGTTAACATAGATTTGTACAGTTTGCAGTGTTAGGAGGAGAAGCCAATACATAATTCAGATGAATGAGTTGTGATAGTGATTAAAAGAGTTAAGGGTCATTTATTGAATGATAAGGAGCCCACTTGATGTGACTTTCAGAGTAAAAGTTTGAAGAAAAAATAGACAACAAGAAAAATGTATTATGACACATAGATGCACCATAAGAAAATGAGTTAATGCACAAGTTTTAGAGAAACCCTATTTTCTTACAAAAATAGAACCCCCTCTATTAATTACTTTTGAAAAGGCTACCCATGTCATTCAAACACCTGAAATGAAACTCTTAGGCATTAGCTTCAGCACATACTAATGTTTTTGTTGTATTTTGGTTAGATGACTTGACTCATTAGGCATGGGGAACCCCAATATAGGCTGCCCCACTCCTATTATTCCTCCCCTTCATACTTCACCTTAAAGGAGTAAGGTCACTTTGATGGAATCCCCCTGCATTCGATGCCGAAGAGGCTACCACCATGATCGGAAAATCAGACATAAAGATGGAATTAGTAAATGACCTTCAAGACATATCTCTCAAATAAACTAGAAAAACAAAAAGTAAACCAGATCTTGAGATTCCTTTCATAAAGTAGAAGTATCGTAAATGATACAAACTATTATGCTTTCTAGAATGTAATTTTACAAAATTTGCATCAAATATAGGATAATTGCAGTGCATGATACAAGTGCAAAAAACCACTAAATCTTCATATTATTTTTGTTAAGAAGGTAATGTAATGGATTTTAATTAAAGAATTGAGTAGAATTATAATTAAGGAGATTAATCTACTTAATAAAGTTCCCCACAATGTTGATGAAGAAATTGTTTAATGTTCATTCCCCACATGCCAATTTTCACAGCCATAAATTTGAAAGCAAACTTTTCAGAATATTTAGCCATGCAAAAGCTATGATGACATTCAAACTCTTTATTTTTCCAACAAGAAGAGGAAGTGATTTGACTATAATTAATTGCTTTACGGTTGCACTTTGATCCTTTTTAATAGTAACCATTCTAATAGAACCATTTGTTTTTTTGTATTCCTAAGCCTCTATATAGCCATTTTCTTACAATAATTCTATCTCATTTATTGAGTTAACTTGTTCTGGATGTTTTTCTTTGGTTGTTCAAACTTGAGAGGATCCCTTATTTTCATTTAGTTTTCTCTAGTTGTGTGGATTCCATTTCAAGATTCATACTTAGTAGGATCTATTTCCTGACAAGTTCTCTTCTTATGTTTTCTTTTGTGATGAATGCAATTAGCTAAATACCCATATTGGCTACAAAACATTAATTTCTCTCATTTGCCTCTCTATTCTATGTTTTTTGGGTAGTGCGATAAGAAGTTGGTCATTTGTGATATTTATGTTTTTAAGAATCTCCTAAAATTATTCTCAAACCTTTTCAAATCCCTTGTAAATCTTTCGATGAGCATTATTACTCTATTTTCTTGTTGTTTAGGTATTCTAAAAAGTGGTAGACTTTGAGAGTTAACAAAATTACCAAGTAATGAGAAATATGATTATTCTAAGTGATCCTGCAACTTTAATTTTGTATCAAAGCCTAAAATGTGCCCACAGGTAACCATGCTTTTGAATCTACAAATTCTCTTTTTGTGCACACAGAGACGAGACTATTATGCATTTACTATTTGTAGGGATGTAATGATTCCTCCTACATTGGATGCAAAAACTAGATCACCCAGATTGCTTGGCCTCAATTGACTAGTCCATCTCTCCCTAGTTTGGAATTTTCTCTGTAACCTAGATTTGGACTCGGGAATTCTAATAAATGTAGGTTAGCATTTGAGCCTAGATCTTACCGGCTCAAAATTATTTTCAAGAGAAACCAAATTTATCAAGGTTTGTGCCCTCTTACAACCTGTGGACAGTGTCAAGAATCTAAATGTCTGTAAATTTCAGGGTGGTAATGGAGAGTTGATTCTTGGTCCACTCCATGAGGATTTTTACTAGCAAAGGGTCTAACCACCTCATCCCAAATTTCAATTAGAATCCATTAAATAAATGAAGAACTTTAAAAAAATTGGGAGGAATACAACTCTAGAAAACACACAACTAAACACGTATTCACAAAAAATTCATCAAATTCTTGGAGACAAGGCAAGAAATAAAAATAATAAGATCAACCTAAAGTTTCTTGGACACCCAAAATTAGTAAACCAAATCATACACAAGAATGACTAAGGTTAGTTGAAACTTACAGTCAAGTTCAATTAGGATAAATATCACGATCAAAAATTTATAATGGAGATGCATACAAATCTAATTTCAAAAACACAAAGAATGAATTTGAATTTTACTTGTAAGAAACTTGACAAGTCCCATGAGGTTGTAAAAAAGTCCAAATAGTAGAAGTGCAATCCCAAATTATATGTTGTGCAGTACTAATAAAAGTGTGACATATAACTATGAATAGTTGTAGGGTAACCACAACAACTTGAAGGGGTGAGCACAAGAAAATAGGGGATAAGATATGGGATAATCAAAGTGGAAATAGTGATCAAGGACATGACTATGGGAAAATGTGGAGACTAAGATGAAGTGAGTGGAGGAGGATACTTACCAAGGTAATGGTGATAAAACTTTAGTAGTTTATGTATGTACCTTAAGTTTTTTGTTGACAAACCAAGGCAATCAACATTGAACTAGAAGAAGTGCATAAGGGCTAGTTTTTTGGGATTGTAGTAATAAATATTGGCACACAAGTTTGACATGAATTTTATAGTGATGAATTTAATGAACTAGGTCTAGGATAAATACCACCATGTAGGTTGCAAGACTTCAACTCGAGGATGTAAAATATCAAGCTTGGTCATAAGAAGACACATTAAACATTAAATTTGGTCTTTCAATTTGTCATCTTATGAAAGTTTCGCCCTTTTGTGTCTATCTATTATATGTGATGACTCTTGTGAGTATATTAGATATTCTATTCTTGTACTGTGAAGTGTCTTTGTTGCCTTCTATTTACTATCATTTGTATGACTATCCTCTAATCTTTATATGTAACTCATTGACCTTGAGATCTAAGGAATACCCTCTTGAATCCTTAAGGAGTATCTTTCCTCTTCTAATTTCACTATAGTTAACTAAGATCTGAAACCTCTTGTGTAATCTTCCCTTAATGGCCATGGGTGTGTGCACTAACCTGTGACACTAAAAACGTGCCAAATTATGAAAAAATACAAAATAGGATTTTTTGCATGCGCGAAATATAAAATATAAATTAAAAAATCAATATTCAAACCTACATTTCTACCCTGACCATGAGTTTTCTCTGCTCTTTTTCACCTCTACAACTTTTTCTCACCAAAACAAGACCATTTTTTGCACTTTAAGATTGTGATTCTTCATGAGAATGCCACCAAGACGTTGTAGAGGTGAAAAAGGTACACATTTTTGTTGTTTTAGTTTCAAATTTGAATTAAATTGTAGATTGAATTAGACATTTTCTAATTAAACTTTATTTTAATTTCTAGGAAATAAATCTCCACCTCCAAATATAGAAAAAAATCACAATCACCTCCTCATGAAGACCCTCATGAACAATAAGAACATCAAAATCCTTCCTCAATTCATAGACATCCTACAAACACAAGAAAATATTCTAAATCAAATAGAAAACAACAAAAGAGAGCTTGAATAATTGATTGCAAGATTAAATAAACATGCTACAACACACTCTCATAGGAGAGGCATTGTCGAATCCCTACAATTAATTGTATCTCATGTAGAAGAAATGAGTGCACAAATTAATTTTTGGTCAAAAAATAGGGAGGAATTAAAACGATTTTATACAAGTGGACTTTCCTTATATGCTTAAGTGAAGAAAGAGAAAATTGGCAAAGTTGAATTGTGTGCCCTTTTCATGGGCCCAAGAACCAATGCACCTTTATACTTGCAAGCAGGAGGTTCCCCATCCATTGGTGCCACCATGGATTAATTAAAATATTTTTTTGGAGAGATTGTGTATGGTTTTTGACCAAACTCTATGTAATAATTATGAGGTCTCATAGTATTTTTTGATGACAATCTATTGTGAGTTTGTCCTCAATAAGATTCCAAATTGTTTTGACTATCTAGACTTTCAAGGTAGAGGTGTGGGATCCACACATAATAGAGCGAGTGCATGATGTAATATGTAGTTGGAACTTAGAACCTTGGTTAAAACTATGGTGGAGCATGTGATTGTTCCTTCCATTGTGAAGGATAGTGTTGAGGTGGACATTCTAGACTCGATTAGCTCACTCACTTAGAGCCTCATGTAAGCGATTCTTCTAGGCCTAGAGTTCCAATCCACTTTTGTCACTCTTGTGGAACTATTTGCACATATGATGGTGAGAGTGCTTGATATGAAGCTACATAAGGTACATCAACTGCAGAGCAGATATTATGACAGAAGCCTTGTTGAATGAAATATTTGACATTGACACTCAAGTTCATTTAATTTTGTTTATTAAATTTTAGTCTGAAATAAAAGAATAAATAAATTAGTATAATGAATATGATGAAAATTTAGGGTCGAAGTGTTGATGATACATGCATCGCTCCTGCATACCCCTATATTTTTGTATCGTTGAGTCCACATGTGTGTAACCAATATTAAAGAAATAATTATTACATGTGAATAGTTGAACCTTATACGAATGATTGTCTCATAACACACTTTGAATGTCAAACAGTTTGCTTCTATCCTCTGAGGTTCTATACAGCTCCTTTGGGCTTGATTTTTCTTAATTTGATATAGAATAAAAATGGCCTATCTTTCTTTGCTCAAAAACCCTTTTAGTTTCATGGTTGTCCAAATTTTGATGTTAATCCTCATTCAACCAACCATATTTAAGAAGATCCTTCATATCATTGGTCCTTGTGGTACTTCCACCTATTTTGTAAGTTACTCCATAATCTATATGTCCAAATATTTCATTTTATTTCCTATGAGAAGCACCTACATATAAAACTGTATTTACACTGTTAATAACATCTATACTTAGTACATGGATTTCACCCATTGCAAGTGTGTTACAAAACAACATTTAGGAACCTAAGAATACCTATTTTTAGAAGGAACTACTATAGTACATGACTTTGATAGCCCAAAATTGTTTATACCTTGGTTTGCTCATATAACTTGAGCATTTGGTTATTGATTTATTCCAACTATAGTCTAATCACATCAAACTCCTGCCACCAACTCATCTTCGTTAGAGGGCAACATGACCTTTAGGAACTTAGAAATTAGAATAAATCAATTAAAAGTAATCACTAAATTATAAAATGTTAGTGGCTAACAACTATGAATTGGCACTAGTAACTATAATAACATGTCTTAGATTGATATAATGTGATAGACCTACAAAAGTAAGAAGATAATCATTAAGCTTTCAATAAAGTACTCTAAATAATTGAGGATGTTGTTGTTTTAATGTTGTATCGATTTGAGTATATGAACACATGTTCCATGTTTGGAAAGAATTAAGAGTGGCAACATTCAAAAAAAAATTGAATATAAATGTAGGAAGTACAAATTCATGTTTAAAAAATTATAAATTGGAATCTTTTTGGCCTAGAAAGAAATATTCTAGACTAAACAGAAACAACATTTGCTTAAAAGGATGATACAAAGTTAAAGGTTGGATTTTCCATAGAAAATTCACCCAAAACAAAAGAAAAATGAATTTCTATTACATTTATAGTCTTATTATGGTTTAATGCTTTTATTATTGCAATAAATATTTAAACTTAAAACATTAAGACCTTAAAATTGCTTGTTAAAAATTTACCAAAAATAATATGGATTGGAAGAATCATATCCAAAATGCTTCTAAATCAGTACTACCATTGAATCATGATTTAAAGGTGAATGGATTTCCTTGATTGTTTATAGAAATTAGTTTGTTTTAGAGAAGGGAAATATTACCCAAACAGACATCTCTAATATCTATAGAAAGATAAATTATAAGTCCATCTCTAAGGAAATTTAGTTTGTAATAGAACCATTCAAATAAAATTTATATAGTGTAATAATCATCCCTAGCTACTAATATTTTCTTTCTTTCTATTATCACATTACACCTTAAGTTCTAACTTTATTGACAAGGTAACTTCTATCTAATTTAGAATTTTCAACTTCATAACCTTACCAATGATAGTCGTGACAAAAACCCTATGCCACAATATTACATATTCACACTAAATATGATAAGCTCCCAATATTCGGGTCATTCCAAGACCCAAGCCTATACCTAGAGGATTCATTTATAATAAGCCTATGCCTAAACCAAACCAAGCTTTAAAGATGTCATGCTTTCTAAGTTGAGAAAGGAGTCTTATTTCAAATATGTAATAGTATGTACAACCTCTACCTAGTATTTGGAGTCCAATTGTTCATGGTACAACATTGACCTAGTTGCATCGAGGTTTTGTTCTCTTTGAGACCCCATTTTTCTATGTTGCATATGAAGTGGTATATTAACTTCAAATTCCACTTTCAAGAAAATAATTAAATTTTTTTTGAGATATATTCTCCCCAATTATTTGATCCCAAAATTTTCAATTTCCATCTAGTTTTTATTTTAATTAAACAAAGAAACAAAATGAAAGTCATAAAAAAATTCATATTTTTTGTTTAATTTTTAGATGCTAACATAAAAAAACCCTAGTGATGTTTGTGGAACAATGGACCATGGATTTATTGCAATAGTTGCAAGTTTTGTTCCTTTGACAAAGGTATGCGATAAATTAGTAAATTTGACATTATATTTGCTCTTTTATTGGTCTAGTATTGAAAATTTTATGATACTTGTATGTAGTTTAATTTATATCTTGATGCTTGCTACATGTGCTTGTAACTCTAGATTTTCAATGTGTTGTTGTGGATGAGTGTTGATTATTTGTTTGTGGTAGGTGACTATTATGTTATATGTCATTCCATAATTCATTTTTTATATATTAACATATATACTTCTTATTATATTAGTTGGATCTCCAAATGAGTGAAGAGAGGAGGATGAGTGAGTTCATTCAAAAGACAATAACATCAAAGGAAACTCCATCCAACCAACAATCGAAGGCAACACACAATCTATTTCCTCAAATGACTATGTATTAGGGTTGTTTGTTGTATGGCTATGTGGCATTTTTTAACATATGTTTTGGGTGATCCCACAATACTGGTTTACAATTTTTGGCCAAACTAGACACTGAACTGATTTTGTCTAACTAAATCTTCACTTCCGGGCACCTATAGCCGTTAAATCGTGAGGAATTTGAAGATGATGCAAACTAGTGATTTGTGAAATTTTGTCTATAGATTCTAAATATTTTTTTTTCATTTTTTTTGGAATCAGATTGCACTTCTTTTTCCATCTCCTTCAATGAAAAAATAGTTTTTATCAGTAAACACCATTTTTAAGGAGTGATGCTCACCGTATACAATATAAATTTTTTTCTATGAAGGATAAAATTCTATTTTTTTTCAAATTTAGATTTCTAACTATGGTATCTAACCATTTTATTTGGTTTCATAGTGTTTTATTGAATATTTTTTCCTTAATCAAGTTTTGAAGTCAAATCAATTACAATTCAAACATAGGCAGACCGTATAAAACATAAATTTTTTGTATGTATCAAAATTCTTTTTTTTTTACTAGATCAAGGACATCAATACCTAGCCTACACATATTTTTCAAAATTTTATTTTGATAATCTACTATGTTTCCACATGTGCAGAACAAAGACCATAATTTTTGATGAAAAAATTATGTTTAATGAAAATAAAAAAACAAATACATAATAAAACCAAAACATATTAAAATTATATTTGATGGATAGCTCATTTCGAGGACTACCATCATCCAGTTGGGTTTGTCAAGTCTCCTCCATTTCATCCTCAACTCGAGCTTCGAAGGGATTTTTTTGGAGATTTTTGGTGCCAAAGGGGGAGAAGGGGGGAAAGGGGGTTTCAAATGAACCTAGGTTCCAGCGAATCCCCTTGGAGGTTCGCTCAAACCTGGGTTTATTCAAACCCTAGTTCGAGTGAGCCCCCCTTTCTACAAAGATTCTCTTTGTTTTCTTTATTTCACGAAATGTGAAATATTTGGGACCCAAAATTTAATAGGGTCCACTTGAAGAGGAGTTCGAGTGAACCCTTATTGGGTTCATTCAGACCCTAAGTTCGTCTGAACCCCCAAAACCCAAAAAAATTTCATGGGGGAATTTTTTTCAATTTTGTTGAACCTTAATGGACTTTTAAACCAATTTTGTGAGATCACTCTTTTGTACTATCAATATGTGACATTTTATGTCTATTTTGTGGTTCTGGTTAAAAGTAATGATCTCCTTCAAATGGCCCCCTTTCTGGATTCTCTTATTGAGGTGGGGCTATCTCCTATTGAGATGGAGATGGGTCATGCTGAAGGGGCTTGGTGGTGCTACTGTGGGCTTCTTCCTACTTTCTTTTTTACAATGTTGTCTAACTCCTCTTTTGAGGTAAAGTATTTTGGGAGGCTAGTTTGTGTTTGGGTGCTCTTTTTGCCTTCTTTATTTTCCCTTTCCTGGATCATATGAGGTGTGGTCTAGGGTTGGGTTCATGTTTCTCTACAACAACTTGTGTTTCTCTCCCCTCCTTTGGTAAGAAGTTGTTAGGAAATTTTTTTCCTAATTTAAGTGGAAGGTTTGTTGCAGTCCATTTGTTGTAGGTGATGTGTGGCCTCATCATTTTTTGTAGTCTTTTGGGCCTATAGTTTTGTTGGTTGGTTCTTGGTTCTATAGGACTAGTTTTTGTCCTAAGTGTTTAGTTACTCCTAATTGTGGTGTCAGGTCTGGGTTGTTAGTCTATCTTTGACCAAGAACTATTGTTGGTTTTGGGTGTTCTATCACTCCTAGTTTCTACTAATCGAGTGTTGTTTGCGTTTTTGTTGTTCTCCTATAGTATCTCTATTGGTACTGTTTCATTAGAAAAATTTGAGACTTTTTAGTTTGGAAGTGTCCTTCTCTTAGCTTTGTAAAAGGTTTTGGGTCCTTTTAAAACCTTACTTACCTTATCAAAAACATTTGTACATGTCTCTCAAACAATTGTGATGTGGCTTCCTTAGATGAAGATGATAAGGTGACATTAGACTTCCTCTCACTAGAGGATCATCAAAATAAGGATAAGTCTTTTGAGGTTATGAACATTAGATATCCCTTGAGTCCTCTAATCATTAAACCTCATACAAGTACTTTAATTATTGGACCTCCTGATCCTCACCTTATCCTCTATCCACCCTGACAATAACCACAAGTCCAAAAAAAACCCGTACTTATCTTTAGACCACCTCAACACAATGTTTCACATCAACCAAGTTATAATATAATTTCTCACACATATAACACAAGGAATACTAAGAAATCATAAACCATACCTACTTAATTACCATTACCCCAAACTATTCTTCTTAGTGCTCCTCATTTTCCTTTGCATAGTGGAAAGGAGTATGATCTTACATGGAACAACTCAAAAACACTCCTACTAAGATTTATTTATGGGATCTTATTCAAGCTTCACATAATTACCATAGCATGCTTCAAAATGATTTAAAACAAGTTATTATCCCCCCTAGTGTGCAACCAAATGATGTAGAAACCCTAATTCAAGGAATGAACTCAATCAACTTAGAAATTACCTTTCATCAAGATGAGTTATCTCCATTAGAAGTGTAAAAAAAATGAAGCTTTCATGGTAATGGTTGTCATTTTAAAATGTAGAATAAAATAGACTATCATTGATAATGGTTCAACTCTTAATGTGTGTAGTGTGAACCTCTTAGATAAGATTGGAGTGGATAAGGATATGATTGAACCTGATTCTTTATTTATTCATGGATTTGACAATGTGGGAAAACAACCACTTGGTGTGATAATATTGCCTATTAGAGTTGTAAAGGTCACATTGCAAACTGCTATCCATGTCATGCCTCAAGATCTCTCTTATAATCTCCTTTTGGGTAGACCATGGATCCATGAAATGAATGAGGTACCTTCAAATCTTCATCCTTGAATGAAATACATCTACAACAACAAAGTTTATATTGTAATTAAGGTTGACCCTCACCTAGAAAGTTGTTTGCACACTAAGAAAGATAAGGAAAGTCCTCTGAAAATATTGATACCAACTTCAAAAGTAGAACCCGTGCAAGAGGAATAAAAAGAGAAGAATATTGAATAATTTATAAAGCTATTCTATGATGATTGGGGTTTATTGGATTTCACAACTACATTCATGGGAGAATACAAGATTACACACAAACCAAGAAAAGAGAAAGAAACATATATAATATCAACACAAGATGAGTCATCTAAATCATGTGATTCCACAACCTTTAGCAAAGAAGAGGAAAGCAACAATTACACATCCACATATGAATAGTGTGATCATGAGAAGCCACCAAATCAGCAAGAAATGGAAAAATTTATGGAAGAGTTTATGAGATTTCAAAACAACTTTGTTATAGTGGAAAAGGATGTGGTTCTATAGAACAAGTAATATGTATCCCTATAGAGCTTGACATACAAGAAACAAAAAGTGGTCTTGGATATTGCCCTTCAAGTATAACAAAAGAATCGAAAAATCCTCCACTCATTACCAACACAAATACAAAATATTCTTCTAATAAAAATTTAACCTTGGTGCATCTTGAACTGATAGATACTACATGTGGCAATATCTCATTGGATATGCATAAAATTTATACTTTTTCATACTCATTATAATCAATAACATTAGTTTCTACTCCTTCTCATGTGGTAGTTTTAGTATCATAGCATATTCACTACCATGCATGAGGGTATAAACTTGGATTTATGCAATCATATTTCTTTTTTTTGCAAGGATCAACATATCATCATCCATTTTTGGCTAACCTTTTTCCCTTGGGGGGAAAGGGGTTAGGTATCCTTGTCCTACTATTTCACTTGACATTGTCTCTTTTGGCTAGTTGACCGCCTTCCTTGTATATATAAGAGCAAGCTTGGGATGTGGATGGAATTCCTTAAGTTGGATCACATGTGAGGTAATTTTCTTTCTATTTCATTTTGGGGGTGACCCCTTTTCATGATGTATCTTTATTTGGAAACATATGTTTGGCATAAGGATTTTTGAATAAAGCTCTCATATATTGGTATTTATTGTATTCTACTTTAAAGTAATTTCTCATAGCATAGTGTTTAGCAATTTCTTTAAAGTGAGGGAATACATGTCCCCACTCATTGTTTGCTTCAAAGTGTGGTCTTCTTACTTCACGTGATGTTGTAAACTTTCTTGGAATATGACATTCCTCTTAGTGGTGATGCTATGACTTGCATTCCATAAGTTGTGAATCTTCTATCCTTGAATATTCCTCTCTTGGAGACATTACACATGTTATTCCCTAAGGTGAGACCTTTCATGAACTAAGAAAAATCCCTTCGAATGTCCTATTGCATGTATCAAGGCCACCAAGCATAACACAACTTTCTTGCCAGTGGAGCCATTTTTATGAGTGCCTAGCATAACAGAGCTTGCTATCCTTGTGACCATTTTTGTGGCACCTTATCAAAGTTATCAAGAGGTATAACTTTGGTATGGTTTGTACAATAGGAGCCTATAGACCTAACATGACTTCCCATTAGCCACTTTTTGGGTCTCACCTAGTGGAAAATAAATTTGACTATCCCATGTGAGTATATTTTCTTTACATAGTGAAAAACAGGTTTGCACTTGTGAACGTTGTTTTTAGATAAATAGTTGAGTCTTGATCCACCCCCCTTTTCTCTTCACATTAATTTTCACATTGTATGTTTGTGCATCTTGTCTTGCTAATTCATATCATACATTCATGTGTGTCCCTTTGTGCTAATGTTGTTTTCACATTATATTTGGGTGCCTTAATTTAATTGGACTTAATTAAGCCTCTAATTGAACCAATTGTAAATTTAAAATCCTAATTAATCCCATCTTCTGAAAGAGAAACTTGTATTAAACAATTGCAATCATTAATTAAATCAAGCCTTGAAATTGGTGTGACCCATTTTCCCCTTAAGTTTACGACCCCAATTTTTAATATGTTTTTGGTGGAAATTCTATGATCCAAATTCAAATTTCAAATGTCAGCTTGTAATGTTTAATTTTTAAGAAATTAGAAAAATAACTATAAATACCTAGTCTTTTTATCAATTCAAAACATCTAGCAAGAGGGAAAATTTCATATGAGAAAATATTATTGTCAAGAGCATTGAAGAGAAGATTTATCAGTCATCTACAACAAAATTTCAAGATCCTATCATGATGTCAAAATTTATGTGTGTTCATGCATGTTTTTGGAGCTAACATTGTGATGTAGGTTTCAAGCATTCAAGTCAAGATTCAATCTATCGAATCAAGTATCTAATCAAGCCATCCATGCAAGATCAAGACCTTGAAGAGATGTGTTAGATTTAAATCCTCTAAGGATCTCCATTCAAGGGTTTGGTGAGTTGCAACATATCATTGTTCATTCACCATTCCTTCCATTAATGTTTCATTTCATTTAGAGGTTTAATTACCATAACGGGGTTTAGCCAAGGCAAACCATCATTTAAAAAAATAAAAAATCCCTCTCTTTGTGTTTACAGATCTTAGGTTGAAGAAGGATTGAAGGTTGATCAAAAGTAAAATTTTGCGAGGTTGTCAAAGTTGTCAATATTTTCATCAAGATATGGAAACTTAGATCTTGAATGTATTTCTGACTTTCTGATATTGAAACTTGGAGGAAAACAGAAGATTAGATCCACCTCTAAAGGACCCTGAAAGTTGAGTAGAAAATCCCTACAAAGAGTCATTCACCCTTAGGAAAATGTGTCCTAAGTAGACACTCAACAAAGGATTTTGGTGATAGGTACATAAATTCATAACCTTCTTAGATCTACTGGAAGTTTGTTGATTATGCTAAATTAAGGTTTTAAATTGATGTTTCAAGTGTTACATTGTACAATTGGGTTTCTTTACTATTTTTAGTTTTTCTCCCAATAGTGCACTTTAGGATGATTTACCCTATCCTCAGTCACAAGGAAAACAACAAAATCTCCATCAAGATTCACTCACCTAAGGGTTGAAAGTCAATCTTTCCCTAGTGGATCTCTTTTTCCTAATGAAATAATGAAGATAGGTGCTTGCCCCTATTCAAAACCTATCTCACCCATTTTTCTATGTTTTATTAGGTATTTAAAAATAATTGCTAAAAATATCTTTGTTATGCCATAGATTGATGTAAAGACTCCTATCTAAGGACATACATCTCTAAATAATGATGAGCATCATAGGAAGTAACTACTAGACTATCAATATACTATAAGTGTGTTTATAATTTTATATCATTCTAAATAATACTTTTATCCATAAAGTTTACCATGATTCATCTAAATATTTGAATATCTAACTTAATTTACAATCGAATAGTCAAATGATGTTATTTCCTCTTAAAATATATGCATTGGAAATAAAAAATTTTATCAGTTAGTCAATTGTATGTGCTTAAAATTTGGAATTTATGCCATATCCATAGTTGAGGCTTTATTAGAGTGTTTTGGGCATTATATTTGGTATCAAAGCCTAGGTTGGAACATTGGGAGCTCTAATTATGTGCATGCATATTTGATGAGCCTTGTGTTTGTTATGTGTGTAGGACTTTGTATGTGTGAAGCATGAAATTTATTTTTTTCTTTTCTTTTGATGTTAGGACACTCTGTGTGGGAATGGCTAAACCTTCACCCTTATTTTATCTAATTATAATTATATTCATAGGGTGTTCCTCTTGACACATGGGTACTTGAGAAGTATACTATGTATGGCTAAAAAATTAGTGAATATGGGGGTGATGTTTGTTAACATAAGCCACCTTGTGGGATTATAACATGAGAAGAGACATTTAAAATCTTTGTGAGATATTATATACTTTCTTATTCTATGATGCATAAATGACATTGAGATAATGGTTGTTGATCATAAGGATAATTTTCATAAGAAGCAATTATAATTGGAATGTTAAACCTGTAGTAACTCTTACAATTAAATCTTATAAGGATTTATTTTTTATGTGCATGTGATAGGTGCTTATATAATATATAAGAATTTTTTTACCATTAAATGTGTGTCGTTTGAATGTTAGATGATACAGGGTTCTTAGGGTACTTGCTTGGTTTGATAATATTAACATATAATGAATGTTTGTCATCTAGATGTGAGATTTGGGATATAAATCCACCTCCTTGAGCATATTGTTATTATGATACCTTAGGTTGGGTCATGATTTAGAGTATTAACGCTACCATCTCAAAGTAAGATGACTCTTTTCTCATTTTCCCATCTTACATGTTTTATTAGTATGTCATGACATGATGGTAACTAGATATAGAACCTACTTGGCACAATTTACATATTGTGAGGTCTTGCATATTGTCTTTGAACAAATTAGCAATATCATGTTACTTCTTGTGTTTAAGCATGATAAATGGTAATGGTTTTATGTATTATATTGTAAATGCATTTTACACAAGATTAAATCATGTTTGAGATTTCAATGTTGAAACTTGGATAGAATGTAGAGAAAAAAATAAAGTTGGGACTTCACTTATTTCATTTATCCTTATTATGTGTTATATTGCACATTTAAGAATAGTGAAGAAGCCCAATATAGATAATGTATTAGGAATGCATAGTAAACATGTAGGCTATAAAACTTCAATAATTTTTTACTAAGAAAATGTAGTGTATGGTGAATGAAGAAACCATGGTTGTGTAGATATAAAACATGTTATAATTAAGAAAAAATTATGGATGGACCAAGCTATAAGAGTAAGTGTAAGTTGTGCATGTTTGGCTCATGTGGAATGGATTGATAAAGTACATAGAAATTTTATGTGATTAAACCACTATGTCCTAGATTGTAGAGGATAGGATACACGATAATTATGTTTTAGTTTTTTCCTTTATAAAAATAAAATAAAATGTGTAAGTCTCTCTTCACGTTCTTTTGTATTGTATGGTGCAATTTTCTTCCCTAGCATACTAATGGCTATATACAAAAATATGTGACACAAAAAAAGATGCCACTTTATTTTTTATTCTTGAAATGAGCATTTGTGAGTGTCAAATTTGGAACTTGGCAAATTCAAATGATGTCATAAAATAAAAAACAAAACTTCTTGTCATTTTTCTAATCTTTAACTTGCGACTTGCATATTTTTTGCTCCTCAACCCATGCTCACCAAAATAAATTGATTTTTTTTCACCTTGAGATTGTGAAATCTTCATCAAGATGCTACCAAGACACCGAGGAGGTCGAAGAAGTAAGTATCTTTGATTTTTAAGTTTTAATTTATATTAAATTGTAGATTGAATTAAGTTTATTTATTAAATTTTTTTTTAATTTCTAAGAAATGATATTCCACCCCCAAATGTTGAAAATCCTCCATCAACTCCTCATGAAGACCCTCTTGAATGAGAACCACAAAAAACACCTCCATCAATTCCTAGACATACCCCAAGAACATTAGACAACATACTAAGGAAAATAGAAGACAATAGAACATAGCTTGAGGAATGGATTACAAGGATGAAAGATCCTATTGCAACAAACCCTCATAGGAAAATCCTTCCTAAATCCTTGTAATTTATCGTGTCTCATGTAGGATCAATGAGTGCGCAAATTAATTTTTGGTCCAATAAAGGGGAAGAAAAAAATAGTTTTATGCAAACAAACTATTCTTTGAGCTAGTAAAGAAAAGAAATTAATAAATTTGACTTGTGTACCCTCTTCACTGACCCACAAACCAATCAACCATTAAAAACCAGATGTAGGAGGTTTTGTATCCATTGGTTCCACCACGAAATGATAATGAATAATTGTTGGGATACATGGTGGATGGTTTTTGGCTAGCAAGTCCTTGTAATAATTACGAGGTGCCACAATACATTTTAAGGAAACTCTATTGTGAGTTTATGCTCAATATATTTCCAAACTATTTTGACTTTCTAGATTCTAGGGTAGAGGTGGGGGCTCCTCACATGATAGAGTGGGGGCACAACATGGCCTAAAATTAGTACTGAGACCCTTCTGTATACCTATGGTGGATCATGTGACTGTTCCTTTTGTTGTGAGGGACAATGTCAAGGTGACACCTTGGACTCTATTAGCTCTCTCACTTATAGTTTTGTATAGTATGTGAGGCCTCTAGTATAGAGTGATTTGGGCATGTCTTCTAGGCCTCGAGTTTTAGTCTATTTTTTTCAATCTTACGATACTAATTACACTTATGATCTTCAAAGTAGTTATGATGTAGCTACATATGATACATAAACTATAGAGGGGGTGGTTATGATATAATATTTGTTGAATGAATAGTTTTACACTGATACTTAGGTAAATTTCAGCAATTTCATTTAATTATGCTTATTAAATTTTATTCTAAAATGTAAGAATAACTAAATTAGTAGAATGATTATCATTAAAAATTAGGGTCAAAGTGTTCATTCTATTTGTAGCATTACCCCAACCCCCTATTTCATGATGTCATCGAGTCCAAAGGTATGTAACCAATAAAGAAATATAATTATTACATGTGAATAGATGAACCTTATATGAATGGTTTTCTCATAACTCACTTTGGATTTCAAATAATTTGATGGTGGACATTCAACATTGACACCTCATAAAAGTCATCATCGATGAAATTTTACCTAGGTAACCTTTATTCATAAATGGTTTTGTAAAATAATGCTAGGTGGTTTTGGTAATTGAACAACATTTGTTGATTCCTTTTAAGATGTTGACATCAGATACTCAGGTCCTGATGTTTATGCCATATTGTATCATGGTGTTGCTCCAATAGTAGAAATTTCTACTCCTTTGACATAGGTATGAGACATATTACTAAATTTCACATTATGTTTGTTCTTTTATCAATCTATTATTGAAATTTTTAATGATACTTGTATATAGCTGAATTTCTATCTTGATGCTTGCTACAAGGGCTTGTGACTCCAGATCGTGAATGTGCCCTTGTTGTGGATGAACACATTAATTATTTGTATGCAGTAAGTGATTATTATTTTATATGTCATTCTATAATTCAATATATATATATATATATTTTATTATATTCGATGGACATCTAGACAAGTCTAGAGAGGAGGACAAGTGAGCACACTAAAAAAAACCAGCATCATATCCATCTCCATCTAGTTGATAGTCAAAGGTCGCTCATGATCTATTTCCTTCCCCTAGTGGGAAATAACTACATCAAGGTCCTTTATTGTATGCCTAAGTGGAATTTTTAACATATATTTTGTATTATGAGTATGCAATATTTTATGTCCATATAGTTTTTTTGCAAGCCTATATAACTATTAGATATATTTTATACTTTTATTGACATATAATGGTGTATTGACTTATGGATATTTGGTTATGAAACATAGAAAAAGGGGGGAACCTTTGGGTTTTCAACTTAGGGTTTGACAACTTTCCCTAACGTTCATTTATGATTTGGATGGAATGAAGGGGAGATGAAATGGTTTAGAAATGAAAGGGTGAAATGAGGGTTTCATGAATTTGGATAAGGTATGTGATTGAACTACAACCTGGAAAGTGTTTCAACCAAACCTTGACCAAATCTAGGATGGATTTAGGAATGAAATGTAACGATTTAACTAGTCTAATGGTGCAATTTACTATTATGATGCAAATATAGAAAAAAAAAAATTATAGATAGATTCAGACAAAATAAATGAGTAGAATAGGACACTATGCACCTGTGATTTAAATTTGGGCCTAAAAATGGAGGACACAAACACCCAAGGTGTGAGTTTTCTTGTAGTTATTTTTTAGATTTGTCTTCATAGTCCTTTGTTGTTAGGTTAAAGCCTTCAATTTTTTCTTGCAGATCTATCAGATTACTATCAAGTAATTTTGTAGGTGATTTTTTGTGAGTTGATAAGATGTAGGTCTTCAAATGCTACAATAAAAAACTTGTCTCAAGATTTCTTCAATCCTCACTAAACCTAAAATATATGCATTCACAAAGAGAGAAAAGGTTGTGCCATTTAGGGGTTTTCCTTAGTCAAACCTCGTGTTAGTGTTTCCACTTCCACAATGGCCATATCAATGATAAAATGATAATGGATAGGAAGGAATGATGAAATCATAAAGTGTTGCAACTCACCACCCTTCAATGGCTTCCTTGAAGGATTGAAGTTATGCACATCACTCCAAGGTCTTGGATCTAGCTTTCTTGATTTTCTTGAATGCTTGAATTTCTTGGAGACCTACAAAAGTGTTAACCCTTAAAAAACAATGATAATATGAACACACATGAAGTTACATATGGTTTGACATGATTTTTGGATCTAAAATTACTACAATAAAGCTTTGAAATGCTACTATTGACTAGCTCTTGAATGCTCTTAATGATAGTAATTATTCTTAATGATCACCTCTTTCTTATTTTTCTCAGTTAATGTTCAAATGATGCAATAACTAGGTTTTTATAGGCATCTATTCAATTTCTCAAAAAATAAATCCTAATAGTTGACTTTAAACAATTGAATTGCAAATAATAAATTGTTGACACGAAAATATTTAAAATTGGAGGGAAAATAGGAGAACACTCATTCCCAAGGTGTGAGTGTCTTGGAACAATTTTATAGGATATTTAGGTTTGCACGCAAGGTCTTAGATAAATGCATTTGTTTTCTTCTTTAAATTCATCGATAATTGTTAAAAATGGGCCATAGAATGCATAATTCGGGAAATTAAGTACTCAATTAAGTCCAATAAGTTAAGGGGGGACAAAACATAAGGTAAAATTTTCAAGGGTGATAGTTTATGATGGTACATTTAGTCACCACTTTAGTGACAGTATGAATAATGTGTGGACTCACACTAAAGTATAAAATATGTCAAGAGGGTTCTAATTGTCCAAAATTTTAAGAGATAGGATGACAATGAATCTAGGGGATGATCAATGTAAGGAAGCTAAGGTAGTAGAAAAACTTCCTACAGTAATCTTGGGAGGAGGATAATATAATTTTTTTATAGATCTTTAATAGTTACACAAATTTAAATAGAAATAACCATAAATGTCATGTATACCACAACATAGTGATTTATGTGGGGAAAAACCTTTTGGGAGAAAAACCCCACAGTCCAAATTTCACCCAATATATCATTCAAAAATCACAAAGATTATAGTATACTTGCAAAGAAAGCTTCTCATAGGAGTATCACCAACCAAAGATCCAGAGGCAACACAACTGCTATTAGAATCTTAGAATACATCACAATACACAATCGTTATACAACGCCCTCATAAAATAGGGTTTCCTTCTAGGGAAAGTCAAGCTAAAAAAATATTTTCCTTTAGATCTAAGACCTAATGGTGAATGGTCCAAATTTACAATAATAAAATTTGAATAAAATTTTCCTTTCAAGGGTGTTGCCCTTGAGCCCTTGTTAGGATGCACTGCCCCTAGACCACCAGTTGGGGAGGATGACCCCACCACACCCCTCAAGGGGGGAAATCACCCTATGTCCCCCATCTCCAATTTATCAATAGTAACTTACATATCAATAGTACTTTATGTAATTGCAAGGTTGAGATGCTTTATCCCATCAAATCTCCCACTTGTTGAACACCTTGTAAAAGAAATGGGAGCTTGTATAAACATCATCTTTTAATTGCTAAGGGCCGAAAGGTCCATAGTCTTTGAACAACATATGAACTTCTCTATGATCCCAAGCTTAGTTAAATAATCAATAACATTAATCAAAGTATCTACCTTAACTAGCTTCACCCTGTGATCTTTGACGATATCTCTAATAAAATGATATTGTACATCATTGTGGTTGGTCTATGCATGAAATGTTGAGTTCTTAGCTAGACATATCACAGTCTAATTTTCATAATAAATTATCGCTGCACCTTATTTAATTCCAATATCTGAACACGGTCTCTTAATCCAAATGGTTTTTTTGCAAGCATGAGCAACTACCATATACTCTACTTTTGTAATGAATAAATAAATCACAATATATTGCTTAGTCATCTAGCTAATTGCACCACCAAATAAAGTAAAAACATAAGAACTGGTGGATTGTCTACTATCAACATCACTTGCCTAGTTTGAATCCACATAACCATGAATTTCAAGGGAAATATTCTATTCAATCATATTACTATGATAACACAAGGAATAGTCCGAGGTGTCGTACAAATATCTGAAATCTTTTAATTGCATCCCAATAAAATCTACCAGGATTGGACATATATATGGAAATAAATCCCACTACTTGCGAAATGTTTGGTCTTGTACAAACTATAGCATACATAAAACTTCTAACTACACTTTGGTAAGGCACTCTACTCATATCTTTCATCTTTGACAGGGATGTTGGACAATCTGAAATAATAAATTTGTTCTAATTGAAACAAGAGTGCACAATGGTCTACAATCCTGCATATCAAACCTTTGTAAAATTGAATCAACACAATTAATTTGTCCAAGCCATAGCTTTTTGTTTACTCTATCTCTTTTAATTTCCTTCCCAAAAAAAAAATTAGTTGCACAAAGACCTTTCATTTCAAATTTAGCAGCAAGTTGAGATTTTAGTTCTAAAATCTGAAATAGATAACTTTGTTCTAGCTAGCTAAAATAGGAACACATAATGGTCTACAATCCTTCATATCAAGCCTTTGTAAAATTTAATTGACATACTTACTTTGGCCAAGCCATAACTTTTTGTTTACTTTATCTCTTTTAATTTTCATCCTAAGAATGTGTTTGGCTGCACCAAGATCTTTCATTTCAAATTTAGCAGCAAGTTGAGATTTTAGATCTAAAATCATACCTTTCCCTCTACCAATAAATATCATATCATCAATATATAATGAAATAAATAGGAAACGATCACCATAAATTTTATAATAAACATAATGATCTGATTTAGAATGCTCAAATCCCAAAATCAACACATATGTATCAAATTTATGGTACCACATCCTAATACTCTATTTTAAGCCATACAAAGATTTCTTCAATTTGCAAACCAATTTACTTTTACCTTTCACCATGTAGTGCTCTAGCTATGGCTATCATATAAATATCCTCTTCTAAGTCACCATGAAGGAAATTAGTTTTCACATCCATTTTCTCAACCTCTAAATCATAAGAAGAGACAATTTAGAAAGAAAAAATCTAATGAAAGTCATCTTTGCAATAGGAGAAAATATTTTACCATAATCAAGACCCTCAACTTGAGAGTAACCTTTTGCAACCAACCTCACTTTGTACTTCTCAATACCTCCATCTAAACCAATATTTTTCTAGAACACCCATTTGCAATCAACAAATTTTCATCCTTTAGGAGATGGTACAAGATCCCATGTATCATTCTTTTTCAAAGTTGTCATTTCTTCATCCATAGAAATCTTCTAAAATTCTGCATCATTTATACCTAATGCCTCTTCTACCGATCAAGGTTCAAAAATCCCAACAACCCACAATTGAAACCAAAGGTGATCATGCTCTGATACCACTTATAAGGAAGATAAGGTAGCGAAACAACTTCCTACACTAATCTTGAGAGGATAATAGTGTAAGAATTTTATGAATATTTAACAATTACAGAAACTTAAACAAAAATAACCATAAATATCATTCATAACACAACATAGTGATTTACATGGGAAAAACAATTTCAATAGAAAAACCCCGCATTCCAAAATCTGCCCAATATATTATTTAGAAATCAAAAATATTACAATATACTTGTAGAGCAAGCTTCTCATAGGAGTATCACCAACCAAAGATCCAAAGGTAATGTGACGCTATCTAAGTCTCAAAATACATCATAATACACATCTGTAATACAAAACCCTCATAAAATAGGGTTGCCTTGTAGGAAAAGTCAAGCTAATAAAATGCCAGTCTTCATATCTAAGACCTAATGATGAATGGTCCAAATTTACACTAGTACAAAAACAACAATATATGATTGAAAAAACTACTAAAATTGCTTATAAATGACTAAACTTGGTCACATGACCAGTAGTAGTTTATTTCCAATCATTTATAACACGACCAAATTTATGACTAAACCAATTTTAGTCATTTATTTGGTTGTTTTGATTGATTAATTTGGTAGTATATTTAGTCATTGATTTATTCATATATTTAGTCATATTATTCACTGAGCTTGGTCACGTGACCATTGGTAGTTTATTGCTAGTCATTTATTTGGTTTTTTTGATTGATCATTTTGGTAGTATATATTTATTCATTGATTTAGTCATTTGTTCACTGAAAACTGTCGATTGGTAGTATATTTATTCACTGATTTCTATCAATTAGTATTATATTTAGTCATATATATTCATTGATTTCAATCAATTGGTAGTATATTTAGTCAATTGGTAGTTTATTTAATTATTTTTGTCATAGATTATTTTTGCCCAAAAGTGTTAGAAATGAGACAATGCTTTTGAGATTTAAAACACAGAAACACATAATCAATCATTCATTTACACGTAATGAAACAACTATTAAAAAAGAAAAATACTAAATTTTTACTAAGAAAATGTTTTCTTACAATAGATACAAGACTTAAATATGTCTTTTCTTCGAAAAATGTGTTACCAAGTGTGTTTCTTAGTGTTGTGACTGAGAAAACTGAGTTACAATATTCTATTTTTTGCTTCTACAACTCCAAAACATGAAAGAACTACTTGAAAAATGAAGCCTAAGGGTCCTATGAAAGACTCCTCTATAGTCTTGACACCATGAATACTCAGAATGAACTGAGAACTATGTTCTACATATAGCTTAACTGATAAGATTTATTGAACATGATAGTGGACAAATCCAAACTAATCACAAACATTTATTATTGGATGAGCATCTAAAAGTCTTGCTTTCATAAGAAAGTTCTTTGTCTTTTTAGCATCATAGAAATTTTACTCTCTGGTTACAGGTTCCACCTCCTTGACTTGTCCAGTTTTCATTGTTGCTTCGATGTATTTGAAGTGAATTTCAGGATCCTCACTGCCAATGACATTTTTTTATATTAATGATCGTAAACAAAAAGGATATGCTTTTAAAGGTTTTTCAACCCATCATGGCTTAACAAACTATATAAAGACAGTTACAACATAGTTTATAACCAAATGTAAATATCAAATGCAAACATACATAAGACACCCAAAAAGAACTGTACATGTCCATTAGGACTCAAGAATTTCCTTTGGCCCAATTATTGCTTTCAACTAAATCAAATTGGTAAGACTCTAATGGTGGCATGTTCAGGTTCAGTCTAGTGTTTCTTTCCATTTTATATGTTCTGTCCACTATTTGTGCATTTCTAATACAATCCTCTTTGTTCAGGTTCCTCTCTTGTAGATAGTCATTCAACAATTTCATTTCTTCTTGATTTATGTTTTTTCTGCCTTGAGGAAAGAAGTGGGAAATCGTTATATCCTTTTTGTATAGTAGTGTCACTCCTTCTTTAAGCAGGATCATAAAACTATCCTTTGGCATCCCCATCATTGCACACCTTTTTAAGCATAAAAATCCATCTAAAACATATCTTCTTAGGTTCCACATTATAAAGCCAAAGACATTTAAAAGCATTGCTCCACATAGTTTCAGGTCATGAGAGGTTCCAACAGGAGTTTGGGTAGCTAGCCATCTGACCCGAGCCATTTAGGAGCCTATAAATATTTCTAGCTATAGATTTTTCAAACAAAATTCCATCACACCATTTAACCTTAGCAAGAAAATCATCCTCATAAACTGCAACACCAAGATTTTCACTGATAAGAGCCTTGGAAAGAATGGTATAAGTTTTCTTTTGAGCTGGAGACAACCCAAAATTTGTTCTCAATTATTCCCAAGACCCAAACTTGCCACTATAATCAAGTCCTAAAATATTGTGATACCCTAAGTGGCCTAGGCCTTTGTTGAACACAAGTGCTAATGGTTTACCATTTGCCTTAACATTCCACCATAAAAATATTTGGGGGCAAAACCACTTGTCCTTCTAGTTAATAGCCTCCCCATTGAGTATACGATGTCTGATTTGTACCCAGGCTTTCCAAATTGAAGCAAAAACAATAGACCCCTGAACTTTAATTTCCATCTACCCAAACACAATATCATGCAAGTGCAAATTATGCCACTGATGACCTTTTTTGGGCTTAGATATCATCAAATTGTTTCTAATAAGTAATTTCCAAGGTTCATTTCCTTGTATGGCCTTGATAATCCATTTGGCTGCTAGAGCTATACCCTGAGATTTGAGGTACTTCAATCCCAATCCCCCTTTGGTAAAACAACACCACTCCCACTTGACTTTATGTATTTTTTTCTACCCTTTTCCACCATACCATAAAAATTAGCTCAATTTTTTTTGAAGTTTGTTAAAGTGAGTGTTGGAAAACATCCAAGCAGAAGAGTGACAGATTGCATGAGAATCCATAACTTTCTGCACAACTTGCATTCTACCAACTAAAGATAAGTAATGGGTCTTCCATTTAATGTGCTTTTTTTCAATTTTCTTGAAAATCCAATCCCACATATCTTTGAGGGAGGGATAAACATAGAAGTGGGTTCCTAGATATCTCAAAATTTTGTAGAGATTTGACCACTACAACCCTTTACTGTTGAGCCATCCTAGGGGGAGATTATCCCAACCAATAACAGTGGATTTGTGTGAGGAAATTCTAGACCTAGAGGCATCAAAAAATATCTCCAATCGGCTAAAGGCATTATCAAAATTCTCTTCTACCAATTCTAGGAATAAGGTAGTATTGTCAGTAAACTAGGAGTTAATCACCTACTCTTGATTAGGAAGCCTAATGCCCTTGATACGAGGATAAATAAGTTTTGTTCTCAAGATGTAATAGAGAGCATCAACAAAAATTTCAAACAGTGCAGGCGCAATAGGATAACCCTGCCTAATAGACCTCTAAAGTGGGATAACCTTAGAAATATCACCATTGATATCAAGAATTGAGGAGGAATCAATGAAAAAAAATTGATCCATCTGCAGAATGATGGTGGGAAACCAAATGCACTCAACATATCTAATACAAAGTTCCATTCAATTCTGTCATAGGCCTTCTCAAAATCTAAAAGAATCATTGCCACTCTTTGTTTATCATACTTTGCCAAAATCATTCCTTCCCAACTTGTTATCAAATTTTCTAGGATGAACCTGCCTTTGATGAACCCGACCTGTGTTACAGAGATAATTTGCCCAAGGATACCAGTCAATCTCCTAGCAAGGATTTTTGCAATAATTTTATAGGACAAATTCAACAGGGTGATCAACCTCCAATTTTTAATAATATTCTTATCACCACCCTTTCGGATCAAATAGATAACCCCTTTATTGATATTTGGGCCAAGTGAGCCACTTTCATAGGCAAAAATGTAGACCTCTAGTAGTTCATTCCCAATCCAGTGCAGATTGGTATTGTAAAACTTGGGCAGGAGCCCATCTAACCTCGGGGATTTCCCATTTGCCAAGGATTTGATAGTTGTCTCAATCTCCTCTAAAGAGATCTTTTTATCAAGTTCCAAAGCCTGAGACTCAATGATTTTCTTAGGAATGATTCTCATACAGAAGTTCCTGGCCTCCTAAATTTTGGGGTTTTGTTTACATGAGAACAAATTCTAAAAGAAAGAGAAAAAAGCATTCTTCATAAACTTCGAGTCAAAAAAAATACAACCATCTTCTAGGATTGGACCAATTTTCTCCCTTTTCTATTTTCCCTTAATCAAATTGAAGAAATATTTTGAATCCCTATCCCCTTCATGTATCCATTTGGATCTTTCTTTGATCTTTTGGCCTTGGGATTTATAATTTTGGACTTTCCTTAAAATTTATTTAATTCTAATAAGATTGGCTTCAATCTACATATCAAGAGGAGAACTTTGCAATTGTTTCTCCAAGCCAAACAATATATCATGAAGCATGCTATCAAGTATATTCCTCTCTTTACCTTTTTCCTCCCCACCATCTAAAACACCTCTTTCAATGTTTTAGTACATGAATCCCATTTTTGCACTAGGTTAGAACCTCTGTTCAATTATTTAGAGAGGGTCATTACAGTTCTAATACCCCCCATACAATTAGCGTCATTAAGGAGTGAGCAGTTTAGCTTAAAGCTAGATGGTCTCCTAGGAGGAGGTATACAATAAACATAAATGATAAAAACAATAGATTCAATAGGAGAGTGATCAGAGATAGAGGTTGGGGAAGTAGTTAGAGGGTTCCTATCCCGTCAACCAACAAAAGAGATCAAGTTCTTATCACCATAGAATTTGTCTAGCTGACAATATATTCTCTTTGAATTGGACTGATTGTTGCACCATGTGAACCAAACAGAAGTAGAGGATTTTGCACATCCTTCCAAGGGATCATACAAATTGAGACAACATTTCATCTTAGACCAGTAATAAAGTTCATCACCTTTCCATTGCCTCCACTTTTATCCAAACTGTATTCAACCATATTAAAGTCCCCAGTACAAATCCATGGAATTTTGGGAAGGTTATCAGCCATCCAATGCCATAATTCACTTCTCTCCCTATAATCATTAGATGCATAGAGCGAAGCAAATCCCACAATCTAAGAACCAACCAAAAGAGACATCCACACTAGCCTATTACAAGGAGAGGAACCCCATTGCAACACATTTTTGTGTTATTTCGGGTGAATTAAAATAGCAGTACCCCCTTCCCTTTATCATGTCTAGATAGGAAGAACTTGGAATTTTTCCATATAAAGCTTAAAAAAAATTCACTTGGAAGCGAGTGGCTTTGACTTCCTGTATACACAATATATCCATTTCAGGTTTGTTGTTGCAAAAGGCTTTGAATACATACTTATGGTCCTAAGATTTAAAACCCCTAACATTCTAGCTACAAATATCTAAACTCATTTACATTTAGTGGAAGGGTTTTTAATCTAGCTCTTATAAAAATTATCTAATCCTTTGGGTTTATTAACCTCCTTGCCAAATTTAAGGATTTTATTTTCTACTCCAACTTCCACTGAAGAGGTTCTTTCTACATTCTTCTTCTTCTTATTCTCTTCTCCCTTGGTGAGAGAGCCCTTAGCAGGTATGGGGTTATAAATCTCAAGCTCGTTGCAAAGGGCATTTTAACAAGATACAAAAATCTCCTTATTACCACCATTCAAACCAGTAGGTGAGGCAGGAATGGGGGATACCTCATTTTCATTTCCCATAAGGTTAGGGTTATGCATGGTTTTCCTCATTTGTTTAGCCTTGGTCTTAATGGAGTTAAGAGCCAATTGTTGGGAATTTTTTCATTTCCCAATTTCACCAATGTCAATACGAGTGGAGGAATACCCACATTTATTTACCTAAGTCAAAAATATTATTAGGAAGACCACAATCAAACAATTGTAAAATGTGTCTAATCTGTTGTGCAACATTTTGAATAAATTCCAATGGAGAGGGGCAAGCATTAGTCAGGCCACTCACTTATTTCTATGCTACTGTAGAGCAAGGGTCAAGAGGGGCAATTGATGGCTCAACTCAGATAATATCTAGCTCTCCTTCAAACAATGGATCTTTGAGGCTAATACCATTCTTTCCAAATGCCTTATTAGTGCCTAGAGTTACATTTTGAGGGCAACCATTTCCTTTTCCACCATCAACATCCATATCAACAACAAGACTGTTATCTTTACCACCCTCTTTAGGAACAAGGTCAATCTTAATGGGTTCCTTAAAAGAACCGACATTCTGAGATTTAATAGCCAGGAAATCTTTCCTTACATGACCATTTATTTAAAAAAAAAACACGTGTTGAAGAAACCAATCATTTCCAGCTCACAGACTATATTTCTATCATCCAACCCAATATAAATTTTATCAGGAATCACAACTTTAGGGAACATGGATATTAACACTCTCGCATTGAGGTGAGCAAGAGTCACTCATGATTCCTCAACCTACAATACGTTCCCAATAGGCTTCAATATATTGGAAATAAATTTCCACAAAGGAGGAGAAATCCTCCTAATTTCTAGCCACTTAGGGATAGACTTGGCAGAAATTTTTTCAAGGTCATTGCTGGAAGACCAAGCCAAAGCCCTAAATAGTGAATTTCCCACATTCTAGTATTCTTTCTTAATGGTTTTCTCTTGCATATTATGGTTTTTTAAAAAGATAACAAATAAACCTTTGTTAACCATTTTGCAAAACAAAACATAAAGACCTAGTTTCTTACCCCATACAGTGGCAATCCAATTGTCAAAAAACCTACGAGATGGAAAAGAATCAGTATCCATAGAAATAAAGAAAATAACCACATTCTTCAATCTATTTTCCTCAAACTTAATTGCCTCTTTCAATCTATATGAGAAAGATTTGGCTGAGGCCTTGCCAATATTAACATTACCATCATTCACTTTAGATGTCGTTCTTGTCATCTCCCATGAGCCCGTAGGGCTCAGGAGTAAATGGCTAGTGCCATCACTCAAAGGGTAGGTACAAGGCACTAATTCACACATAAGAAAACACACCAGGGGTTGGTGGGTATCGAGGTATAAACGATTCAAATTCAAAAACTAGTACTAATGAATCAAAAAGAACAAAGAGAGATCAAGGATACGAAGAACTCCAAACTAGGTCAAAGCCATGGATGCAAATCTCGAGGAGGCAAAAATGGAAAGGAGACATTTCACCTTCCCCAGAGCTCTGCCTCACTACCAATGACATTGAAAATACATTTTACCAATACAAGGTTCCCAAGCTACTACAAAATTACCTCCTCAAATAGATCAATGAATATTTGTGATAAAATGATATAAGTGACAATCCAAAATCAAATCACTTGGAGCTCAAATATGCACCCAAGAAGAAATATACCCCTTCATAAGACTTGAACTATTCAAACAACTTGATGGATGAATCTACACCCAATAAAAGCACTATAAGAAATAATAATATAAGAAAATAAATTACTTTGAGAGAAATAGTTTAATAGTCACCTCAATTTCAAAGTTCCATATCAAAAACCATAAGCTATTTATCAATAGGAAGAAGATATATAAATTTACAAAAACTAGAAAGAAATTACCTGAAGAAATAGATCTATGATGACATTATAATCAACTGGACAACCACCCTCCATTTGAGATATCATCTGTGAAAATCTTACAGTTCCCTACAAAATTTACTCAAAAAATAAGACCTCTCTTCAAAACATCTTTAGATTGAACATCAAAAATATATTTCTATCAATTGATGGTACCTAGGATTAGAGCGTAAAATTATCTGGAGGAGGAACAAGAAATCAAGAGTTTATTGAGGACATGGTCTATGTGAGATGTTGTCAATGGTCACCAACAAAAAGGGAAAATAGTTTCTCAAATCAATATTATACACAAGAACCATAAAAAACGCATGGGAACAATGACTAAAACTTTAAATAAAATGAACATCTTGTTTGTTTGAAATTCTTGGGTAGGATATTTCATAATACAATGTCTTTTGAAGTCCATTACAAAATGTAAGAAAAAACATTAAATTCCCTAGAATAAGGCCTAATTAATAGAATATAGGAACTTTATAAAATTTATATCCTGCACTAAAGGCAATGGAAAATCCAAGAGTATAATCTATCAGATATAGACACCAAGTTACTGACATATTTTTAGGATGATGTGAAGGAATAATGGACACAACATTACAGTTCAAATGTATATCATCCCTTGATCCATAGATAAGCAAGCAAATACATCCAATCATGAGACAATCAGTTGATCTATTTGGCTGGAGATAGAACAAAAAGCTGACACCATTTCACCTTGTTTTAGGACCAAGTCTTAAAGGCATTTCAGACTTAGTAAACTTGTGTGTTGAAGAAAGGATATATTATTAAGAAAAGGTGTTTTTTAAACTAGACAATAGTTCATGAGAAGGTTCTAATGCAGATTGAATAAAATAATGAAAAATGATGCAATTAATATTTTGAAGGTTTTATGCAAATTGAATAAAATATTGAAAATTAAAACATCTTTAATGGGATCCATAATTATGGAATTATTGAAGCAAACAATGAACTATTGTCTTTTTTTCCAAACAAGACAATAGATCATGAGAAGGTTCTAATACAAATTGAATAAAACAATGAAAAATGCAATTAAGATGTTGACTGTTTCAAAAGAATGGAGACCCTTAATGATGTTGTAATTTGTGATACAATTCATAACAAAGATAAGGATTTTTAGAGGGGAATATAACAAAGTGAAATATAAAAGATGGGTTCCTACAAAGCCTTAAGAAAGTTTGGTAACATTCTGCACCAGATTGAGCTACCAGGAGGAGTTGCAAAATTATATGGATATCACAATGGAGATGTATAAAGACTAAAGATATATATGAGTATGGAAAAGGAAATTTCTGAGACAGTAGATGAAGAACTCAAAATGAAAGAAAAACATACCAATAAATTAGATAGGAATCGTTTGTATGGAAGGGCTTAAAATTTAACTGTCCCCTTTCCTACTATGCCTAAAAGAGTAGCAAATCAACCTTTTTGGTCATAAATTTTGATGCAAAACTAATATTGAAAATGTAAGGCTAGTTTGGGATACAATTTTTTCCCTTTAAACACATATCAAAAAATGGGGTAGGGTTGATTTGGAACACCAAGGTCAAAAATTGACTGACCTACTATAAACTAGGCCTAAATGGCTAATTTAGGCTTGAAAACATGAGGGTTTGCACACAAAAAGACTTCTAGAGATCTTCCAACCACTACCTTACTTAGAAATTGTCCTCATACACCCAATAAAATGTTCCACTTACTAGAAAAACATTCATCAACTCCTCCAACACTAATTGCAACTCCTCTCATGGCTTCTTGGTTTGATACATGGAGATATTATACCTTCAATCCTACCCAACACCTGCCAACCATCTTCGCTACTCTTACAACTTTAGGAAAACAAAATATACCCTACCCCAAGCCATTCCACTGATTTTGGAACTTTTTCACCAGTGGAATGGAGAGAAAAACATTTTCTTCACTCAGAGCCAACCCTACCTAGGGTTTCTTGTAGTTTTTAGTAAAATGACTAACTTTCTTCAAAACACAATGAAATCAGGTGCTACAAAAAGGATAATTTAGAAGATTCAATCCTCTAAAATTTCCAAAAAAATTTAGACCATGAGGAGGCCGTACAAATCCGTACTATTCACTAATTCAGAGAAAAACATTGTGAAACTATAGGAAAAAATAGATAATTATTTATTGCTTTCACTTCAAACTTAAAAAATTCAATCCACAACCTTCAAGCTCGATGGAACAAGGATTATTAAATGTTTTCCAACTTTCCCTATTGACTTACAACCATTAAACTTCACCTACCAATGTTACATTTCCTTTTTACAAGAAGAAGATCAAAGTTTGCATGAAACATTTAGCAACTTGACAAGATTTTTGCATGTTTTTCATTCTGACACCAACCAATGACCAAGACCACTAATTGGATCCCAAAACAAATTAAATGGTATTTCTAGACCTTATTACATGAAATTGACTCTAGAACAACAAAATTTCATTTTTTGACCCCTCTTGGGGCATGAAAACCTGTGGTGCCCCTGTACCACTCATTTATGAAAATGGGGAATTGTTGCAACATTTTTTGTCATCTATTGTAGTTACAAGTGCCCTACTAGAAATACATGAAAATTTGGAAGCATAGATAAGGCAAGTGAACTATTTCTAAAAATGCCTCAAAGAAATGTGATATCATGGATACCTATTCGTAAGCACTTCAAGTCATGTATGCGGTGATATGGGGCTTTCCCACATCACCACAGGCATGACTTGAAGTGCTTGCAGGAGAGTGGGCCTTCTGTTGGGAACACACATCTCCACTTTGGAGCCCTCTCCATCTCTGAAATGGAAATCATCCCTCCATTTGAATGGATGAGATAGCTATGGGGCATTGGAATCTTCAGTTTCTTACCCTATCACTCCATCTCCCCACACATTTAGTCTTCCCCAGCATGCCACCAGTAAGGAAAATTGGACCAAATATTCTCCTTCCAACCTGAACTAGCATTTTAGCCCCCAACCCCCCTTTTGAATTGCACTTCCATCGAGTGATGAGAGTCATCAAACCTCATGAGAAGAGAGATATGGAGAGGGAGACCCAAGATCAAGCCATTAGAGGGAAGGAAGAAGTACCCCTATATATCACTTGCTCTCTCACAAGCAGTTCAAGTCATGTTTGCGGTGATGCGGGAAATCCCTACATCATCGTAGGCATGACTTGAAGTGCTTGCGAGAGAGTGGGTATCCATGATATCAAATTTCTTTGAGGCATTTTTTGAAACATGAAGGTGCACCAAGGCTTTTAATTGGTCCTCAATTGAGGTAGTTGTGTCATGAATCACTTCATATCTCAATAGTTATAATTGTAGTTGCTTCCTATGTTGACAGTTGATGTGTCATTAAATGGCTCTAGAAGTTGTGTTGAATTATCACATAGTCTCCCAAGATGTTGCACTACATTTTACACAAATTTTCATATTGCATGTCCAATATATGTTAATGCACATAAGTGTATATGTGGCACAAAATTCAAAAAAAGTTGCCTATGAAGCTATGCAACATGATCCTTGGCATTGAGTGAGTGATGCATCAAGCAAAGGGCTATGCAAGAGTTGTGTGAATTATTTGTGTTGTGAAACATGGTTCTAGGTGCATGAGTGGTGCATGAAGCAAGGACCTATGCGTGGGGGCACAACATGATTCTTGGCACTACAAAGGTGGTGCATGAAGTAAGGGATTGTATGCATTGACATGACCTAATTCCTAGCATTGTGCACATGGTGCAATCAGCTATGCATTAGATTTTGTATTGTTGTGAAAATTACTAAGATTGGCATACATCCTTGTGTGTTAATATGCAGATAATATGCCTCTTCTTTAAGTATAATCATCCCAATTGTGTTGAAAGATACTTGTGCAATCTAGTATGGAGGTTGAAAGACATGTTTGAATCATGGAATCATTTCAAGAATCTAGTATCTCTAACCAATCATTGATATTGTGATGCTTTGAGGTGAGGCCCCTATAGAACCCTTGAACCAAGTTACTATTAGATTGCACAATTTTCTAAGGATGGTGCCAAAGACTACATTGTTTTATCTTATACTTGCCAATCACAATTGTTGAAACAAATTTCAACACTTTATTAACAATATTTTAAAATAATTGCATTCCATGGAACTATTGAAGCATTTTATGGAAGGAGTTGTATTTGTGTGCCCTATGTATGCTTCTAGATTATGCATACATGTTAGTGCAATTAGAACTACAATTTCTGATCAAAATTGACTTCTAGCAATTATTTTATGGATATCCATGCCTATTCAAGAATTGTCATTTGTGCATAGGATGAGTGGATACTATTGTGGTTGGCACCATGCCTACCAAAAATTCATGAATAGTATGAAAGTATAAGTTTTAGAAAAAAATTGAACACCTTAGAAAGTTCTAATCAACATTCGAAATAGGTTATAATATACATATTATTATGCATGTACCTATTTATCTATTTGAATTTGGTTCTTATCTATGAATAGTATATTATGTTATATAAAATATTGTTACATATGATACATTAACTTAAAATCAACAACTGCAACTTATATAAGAAAAGCTATACATAATTGTAACAATAATTTTGCATTTTTCTCAAGACTCATACCTCAATAGTTGTAACTTAAATTTGTTACTCGACCTCACCATACATCTACAACTTAGTCAATTCCCATGTGTTATGTATTTTGTGAGTCCCCAAATACAATGAGGTATGTAGTTCTAGTAGTCAGCTTGAAATGTTTGTGGTTCTTTTTGTTGATCATGACATTGTTATATTTTCCATTCGACTTCTACAAAACTAGTTTGAACCTACTACTAAACTTATCAAAAAGTTTCCTCAGATCAATGTATGTTTATAAGAAAAGCTACACATAACATAATAAGGAAAATATATAGATAAACATACCTAGTTTTTAATGGAACTTGCATTGGAAAGATATTGCATTCATTGTGTTCTCTAGCCTCCCGAACTCCTGTAGAAGACAGTATTAAACTTGAAACACTAAATTAAGATTCCAAAAATAAATCATCATTGTATATAGATCATTGACAAGTATAACTCCAAAAAAATATACAAAATTTCAACCAAGAACATGGCAAAATTAAAGCCCTAAAAACCATTGGAGTCTAAAAGCCTTGTATATCTAACACATTACCATTGGATGTGGAGACAAGATGAAATGATATATAAGAAACAAGAAAATTTTTTCATGCCAATTTTACATTTAAAATTGCGTGATCTTATCTTTCATTATACTGCATGCCTACCTAGACAAATCTTGATATTTTCAATCGTAAGATAGTATCTACAAAGAAATATGAAACTAACATCAAAAAGAAAACTTGCATGCCTAAAAGCAGGAAACTTGAATATACTTGTTTGTAGTAATTTGTTACAAATGAAAGATTATTTTATTCATCTTCAAAAATAACTTAATCAAGAATATGAATGATATGATCTTTTCATGTCTCAACAATAAAACACAAGTTGCAGAATAAAATTTGAGAAAACTGTATCAAGAAAACAAACTTTCCATAAGAAAACTTAGTCCTTGTCTTGTCTTGCCAAGGTATCATTTCACTAACAAATTGCAAGCTTCACTGCAAAAACTCTAACACTGGCCCTCCCATGGTAAGTGGATGACAATGAATTTAATGTTCACAGTGATGATTATAGTAGAATTAAGTTGAGTTTGAAACTTTGAGATAATGAATTATATAAGTATGAGTGTCATGATTTCACAAATCTTGAGTCAAAAGGATACATTCAAAGTCAAATTAAGTGAATGGAGATTTAATATCTCTAGTTCATCATTATTATAAATTTAATTTGCATACTATACTAACCTTCATATTGACTCATGTGTCTTGATTGTCTTGTTGGAGGTTAAATTAAAAATTCTACTTAGATACTATAATTTAGATATTGATGGATATCTATTTAAATTTCTAAGTACTAAACTACATGAACTTTGACAGTCATAAATGCAACACTTCTGTTGAATTCAGGATAATAGAAATATCATGTGCTTGTTTAAAAGTCTCATGTTTACTATAGATACAATAGAAAAATACTTCAACTCAACATTTACAATTTATTTGTAGCTAATTTATTTAAACTTAATAGCATGAATCCAAACCAAGTATTGAGCATGGAGGAGAAAATGGATGGATTGTTGTTGAAAACATATCCTAATTAGTTTATATTTCCTACCTTAACATTTCAGTCATTAAATTTTTTTGATAAATTGTATATTGACATTTTGTGTGTGCTTAGAAATTGATGGTTTGGATCATTCTTTCATTTTACCTATGGCACTTAAGCTTATTTTATGTATTTGTGTCGAATATATCATAGACATCAGATTTGCACCACACATTTCTCCATCTACTCATAGCATTTATTCAATCATGAAAGTGTTGCATCTTGATTCCCTATGATTCAATAATAAAGGAGAGCTGAAGTCCATGACTCAGTAACATATGCATGTATGCCCATGTGTTATGTATTTTATAATTTTAATGTTTAGTAAAATCCAGAATCAATGAATCATTTAAATTCTTAGCATTATACTACCAATTTGCTTTGCTTGATTTAGAGTAGCCAAATAATCTCTCTGTGTTCTATAGAACAAGAGCTCATTTAAGTTTTGATAGTAAAAATAGTATAACATCTATTTGAATGTTTATACTGTGCAAGAAACAAAGGCTTTTATGAAGCATCATAATATTTATATCAGATTAATGATGTTAATGATGTCTCTGACATTGCATTTAGGTTGAGATGGTATTCCATGAATTTGGGCATTCTCTACAACATATGCTTACCAAACAAGATAAAGGATTGGTTGCAGGCATTCGAGGTATAGAGTGGGATGCAGTTGAGCTTTCATCACAGTTCATGGAGAAGTGCTGCTACCATAGGTAAATGGTCTTTACTATCTAGTTCATATAAAATATATTGGCACAAAGGGGTTGGAAAATTCTTCAGCATAGTAACTTTCTTGAGAAAGCAAGAGACCATTTTTATCCCTTAGGTTCTTGAATGTGTAATTATGGAGTATGATTTTTCCACTAGGTAAACTTTCCTTAATTAAAGGTATATTATCTTTACTAGCAAAATAACAAACAACAATAAATAATACATTATAAAATACGATATTAGAGTTCACGTAGGAATTTTATACATTCTGAAATTTTGCATAAAATCACTTTTGAAACCCTTATATAACATCACATAAACTCATTTATCTGAAGGAATAAAAGTATAAGTTGTAGAGCAATATGATTTACATACCTCGCTATAGAAGATCTCAAAAAAATCATAGAAGTCACACCTCTTGTTATTTTCATCTAAACAAATTAAGCTTACCTCATCTTCCCTCTCCAAGCCTTGAGATTTGTTAGTTTCCTCACTCAAATAGTCTTCTTTAGCTAAGTCTCCACATGGAAGTGAAGAAAATTGAGGAATGAGAAATGGCAAGAATTGTGTGGCAGAGAAAACATTGAGGGTGTGAACTCCAAAGAGAGAAATAGGATTCAATCTGTGATGTATGAATCTCATGAATTCAAAAATGAAACCCTCCTCCATTTCACTTTTGGCGCCTATATTTTCTTTTTTATTTTCTGCTATTTCCCCTTATTTCACTTTTGGCGCCCATATTTTCTTTTTTAATTTATGTGACTAATTATTTAGTCATTTTTATTTGTGTGAATGATTATTTAGATGTGTTTTTTACCTGACGATCAAATTAGTTATTTATTTATTCATTTATAATTGTGTTGCAAAAAAATAGTAGAATTTGGTTATTTTTAATTGTCGTGACTAAAATTTTTAGTCATGTAGTCATTTATTTGTCAAATTCTACTAGTATTACAATAATAAAATATGAATAAAATTTTCCTTTCGAGAGCACTGCTCCCAAGCCCCTATTGGGGCATGCTACCCTCAGACCCCCAACTAGGGCAGATGATTCCCCCAACCCCCTACACCCCCCTTTCATTGATGTATCAACAATACCTTACATATCAACAATACTTTATGTAATTGCAAGGTTGAGATACATTATCCCAACAATCAAGCCCCCAAGATCCAAGATCCCATGGAAAAAAAACATAAGCACAAAGGAACACACATACATATTATATGTATTAAAACATCATACATATAAATACAATTTCAAAATTTGAAAGGAGGGTATAGATAATCATGGGATAGCAAGCTATGTTATGCTAGGATCCACACCAATGGAATTCATGACTCACACATTAGAAAAGTCCAATATTTTCTAGATGAATCATAATTAGGAAGGAAACATGAGCTAGTGAAGTCTGATATTCACTAGGTGAGCCCCCAAGACAAGGTAAAATGAGAAACAAACTAGGTCTAGTGAAGTTCACTATTCACTAAGTGTGTACCCATGATAAAGTATCAAAACGAGAAACACACTAGGTCTAGTGAAGTTCGCTATTCATTAGGTGTGTACCCATGTCAACCATATTGAGAGTTATACTCCCTTATAACTCTGATAAGGTGTCACAAAATGATTAATATGTTATGCCAATGCCACCCTAAGTTCAAAACCCATGAACAAAGTGGAGCAAAAATGCCAATTTCAATGCACCACTAAGTCCAATGTTTGTGAACGAAGTAAAGAAAAGTGGCAATGTATGCCCCCACTTTGAAAAATCATAAAACACCATGTTTTGAACAATTACTTTAAAGTAGAAAAATGATAAATTTCATGTGACAAAATATCATGAGAGACTATTTGGAAATCCCTATGCCAGTGATATGTTTTTGTAATGCCCATAATTTACATAGGGAAAAAACACATCTATTTTTTTTAACAATAATACAAAAAATAACATTTAACAACCATACATGTACATGATACATACAATGCACATTGGGACCACCATTTCACCTGAGAGAAAACTAAGGGGACAAAAATGAATTTGGGTTGACTCCAACATAGGGTTTACTAGACCCTTAACTATCAATCAAAATTCTGACGTACACTTTCAGATGAAATTTAATTTCCTTGGTAGACCTCCTTGGCAAGGGTTCTCACATTGGGAAAAATCATATAAATAGTATCAATTTGATTTACTATTAATCATATAGATTAATTGACAGAACATTATTTTTTTTGTTACCTCTACCTTTTCAAATCACCATGATGATATCAAAGGAGGCTACATTTAGCATTCCACCTTGAAGCCTGAATATTAAAGTGGATAGAATGTTTATAATATACACTAGCTATTAAATTATTTATTTATTTATATATTAATTTTTAATAATTTAATTACTTATCCACCCTAAATAAATATATATATATAAATAACATACACACACATACACTCATATATATAAATAACATACACATATCTCCTCTATCTGTGTTTCGAACTTCCTGCATGCATGGTGGATTCTACCCTAGGGGTACCCCATGGTCCCCCTCTGTCCCCTCTTGACCCAAGTCTCTCCTTGTCACATGTGGACTCATATCCTTTAGGAGCTACTCCTGGAGGGTCAACGACTTTGATTTCAAGTCTTTCAGAGTCACTCGTGATTCTGGTCTTATCTGGTGAGAATGTGTCGGCAGTGGAGACTCTTCTAAAAACTTTGGGGTGGAAGGATGTGCCGACCAATGGAAAACAGAGCTCAACCCCTTTACCTATTCTTAATGAGGAAATCAAAGCTTCTGGGATGGATTTAGATATTCCTGACTCTGTCAGTGATAGAATTCTCTCCTCCGTGGAGAACGTGGTTGTGGGTTGGTTCCTTTCCTTCCGTCCATCTGTGGATATGGTTCGAAAATGGGATGCTGCTAAATGGTGACTCAAAAGTAGTATGGAGATCTGTGCAATGTTGGGTGGTCTCTTTCTATTCAATTTTACAACGTCGGATGAATTGGTGGCAGTCCTCTCTTCGGGGCCCTGGGTGTATGGGAAACATAGTCTGGCATTATATCACTGGAAGTCAGGTTTTGACCCTTTTGTGGATCTAAACAAATCAGCTCCAATCTAGGTTTGTCTGCCTGGGTTACCCTTGTAATATTGGGATGAATCCATATTCAAGATCATCGGGGACTGTATGGGGCAATTTAGTACTTCTGATTTCATCACTAAATCAAAGTCCAGGTTAGTCTTTGCCAGCTTCTATGTGAATATTAGTGTGAACAAGAATCTTCCTAACTCAGTGAAGTTGTGTTCTAAGTTTGGAAACTAGTTCCAACCAGTGTGCTATGAAAATTTTGTTGTGTATTTTCTGAAGTATGCTAAAGTTGGCCACCTTGTCTCTAACTATAAATCCTTGTTTAATCAGGTGTCTAACATGAGATTTTTTGTTGTTAGTTCCCAACCTCCTGTGGAAAATGAGTTATTGAAGGAAGGTGTTTCTTCGGCCAAGTCTCCAAGATTGGTTACTTCACCTTCCCTTAGGGATCCTCTTAGTGGTTCTATGAGTCCCAGGGTTGCTTCGACTTTGAGCCTTTCCACTCTAACTTTGCACAAGACTGTTGCTAAATCCCTGGATGTCAATGCTCTATCCTTTGGCCTCACTTTGGGGGGGATGAGATTGTTGGTCGCCCCCTATTAGAGGTGGCTTCTACTGGGACAAGTGAGACAATGGGTAAAGAAGGTGAAATTTGGGAAGATGAGAGTAATGGATTTATTGATGAAACAATAGATAATACAGAGGGCTTGATGCTGGAAAAAGTTGTGGAAGAAGAGAATTGGATAACTCCAAAGAAAAGAGGGAGGAAAAAGAACTTAGTAATGAATCCATTGAGAGATTTTACTTGTACTAGGATGATGTCACAAAGTGAACTTAGTCATGCTAGAAATATATATCTTCCCACTCACAAACCATAAAAGTCATGTCAAAAATTGCATTTTGGGGGCATGGTAATTTTTAATAACAAAGATAAACACAATTTCTTAGAGTAGGCTATGGAACAAATTTCTATGAATCTTACTTGTCGACCTAGAAGAGAAGAAGGGTTGCAAGACCAACACAAGCTATTTTCTTTCTCACATGTTATCTTGTTATATAATTTGGACAAAGATGTGAACCCATTAGATGTATTAAGTATAATTTAGAAAGAAGTTATGGATTTTGTAAAGTTATGTCTTACCACCTCAAAGTTTCCAAAACTTTATGAGAGAATTTTTACACTTTGAAGATTGGGAAAGATTCCAAAGTGTGTTTAAATATTTGAAGAATGAAAACATTATAGTTATAGTGTTGCTTGGAGTAGTGTAACCTTGTTAACCTAGTTTTCAAACTTGGTAAATTTTAAACTTTTGATTCAAAATCCTTGAGCTGAGAGCTTCCTAGTACAAAAACATCTCTAATTACCCACAAATTCTGAGAAACTTACCCGATTGCTCATTATCCCTTAAAATATTTCAAGTGTTCTTTGTTGGTGTCATTTGGTTTCACCTGCTTTATCACAACAACTTTGGGGTTCAAGTCTAAAATTGGTGCAATAGTGAAAAGTGGCAAAATTCATGAAAAAAATTAAGCTGGTATGAATTCCTTTAATGGGGATGATATTGAGGGTATTTTGGCCAATATGGCCAGTTTTCATGTCTTGAATCTTCAGAGGGTAAGATATTTTAATGTTTCAATTTTTTGTGCGTAAGATCACAAAAAAATTAAATATCAATTTTCAGAAGAGCTAGGAAGATTTCATTTAATGGGTTTCATTAGATGACCGATGAATTAATTATAATTAAAATTTCAAATGGGGGAAGTTGGTTGGAGTTTAAAAAGAAGTTATTTAAAACCATTGCTATTCGGTGAAATTACTGTTCACACCCATGTGAGGATATATTTTTGTAGAATTTAAAGTTATCATTTGCTAGAATGAACACAAGGAAGTTGTGTGATTAAATGCCTCAAAGAAGTATGGTTTCATTGAACACCATAATTGTAGGATCTTATCAGAATAGATACGTGTGGGAAGATAGGAGAGAAGATACGAAGGTAAATCTTTGTGCATGCGGATTGTGGAGACAAAGAACTAGACTACACCATGCATGATCATAGAAATAATATAGAAATTCTTTGACAAAGCAGCCTCATAGAGATCTTGTATGCTACACATAAGCATATGCAAAGGGGCGATAGGTTTCACATAATGCCTCCAAGAAATTTCATCTCATGAGATGCCATTGTTGCAAAGAAATGCATACAACTATGATAGCATAGACATGGCACGAGTTCACCATGGAAGACAGATGGAATACTTTCTTTGGAGCAACAATTCACAAAGCATTAAGATATGATCAAAGCCATTATCAGGTGTGGATAATCCTATGTTAAAAAGAAAATTTCTCAAGGTAAGGCAAGGTTAGTGTCAGTTGGAAAAATATTATCAAAGCTTACTAGAACTTCCAAATTTCCATTTGAGTTTCATGCTATACTAGTGATGGGCGTCAATGCTTAGATTCATATACTTGAAGATGCTTTGATCATGATTTTTATGTTCAATTCCATTATTTTCATCAAGATGGAATATTATGGACGGTAAAAGAATTAAGGCCAAGTTACTATTGAACAAACTGGAAGAAGATATGATGCTCATCTTAGCAAAACCAATACTCTGTCCTTTCTTCTAATTTCCTATTTGTAAATGTGACTTATGTTACTTACTGTAACTAGAGGTTAGAAAATAAACCTTATTTTCTAAAAAGTGATGTAAAATATAACCAAATAAGGTTTATTACTTTTAAAGTATTGTTTTTCAAAAAGGTAATTGGGCTTGAAATTTTGTACTTAAGGGCTTGTGATATTGTATAATTTCATGAAGATAATCAAGAATGCATTTGGTTCATATGTCTTCAAAGTGTTTTTAGATTATTATTGTTGATTTCTCGTATGTTAAATTGGCAATCCCTTTGTCTAATTATGGAATCCATAGGTCATTTGTGTGTAATTGATGAAACATAATCATACCTTAGTATCTTGCTTTGAATGCATTAAGGTAGCTTGTTTCCTCATATGTGGAAATTTGTTATCTTCTTTCATCGTATTTTATATCAAAAACATATTTGTGATAAAACCCCTTGTAATTTGTCATTTATTGTGACATCTTAGTTAATATTCGTATGCCTATTGTTGAGATTTCTATTAGTTAGTTTCATCTATTTTTGATTTTCACCTTTATGTACTTTCAAGTTAAAATTACACAAAACTACAAATACCCCCATCATACGAGGGAGCTGCCCCTCTCAAATGTAGAGGAAGGTTGCTATTCCACAAGAAATCTCTCCAACTGTTGGTGCATCATTGTCACTTTCCATTGGGTGAGTCAAGTATCATTTCAAGAGCCAATTCGCTTACCAAAAAACCTAAAAAATTCTAGAGATTTGGGGTGCAAAATAAGACCATGCCTAGCATAGAAATTCCCACCTCAACATGTTGAAATTGATGATTCAACTATATGATGCATGAAATGAAAATTAGGCTACCTTACAACTTCACACTGTATGCATTTGATAGTTTTTTTGGGTAATAGAAAAAAAAATTCTACAACCAAATGGTTTCGATTCTTCCAAATCTAAGAGAGGTTATAGAGGGGCCTCATGTACACCTATAGGTTTAGATATAATGCTTGTATGTGCCATCAAATTTGAGATATAGTGGCTTCTCCCTCCCTACCTCCCTCACTCACATACACACACAACTTCTTCTTCCCTCTCTCTCTCCTTCCCCTCTCTCCCTCTCCCCCTCTCTCTCTTCACTCACTCTCTCATACCCTATTTCTCCCACACTCTCCCCTCCCTCTCTCCAACCCTTCCTCTCTCTGCCCCCTCTCTCACCTCTCTCTCTCCAA
>CM021101.1:494199399-494307240 GCA_007115665.2 Sequoiadendron giganteum
CCTCTCTCCCTCCCTCTTCCTCCCCCTCCCCTCCCCTCCTCTCTCCTTCTCTCCTCCCTCTCCCTCATCCTCTCCCTCCCCCTCCTCTCCCTCTCCCCACTCTCCCCCCTCCTCCCTCCTTCCACCCCTCCATATTCCTCCCTCCCCTTCCTCCTCCTCCTCCTTCCCTCCCTCCCCCCTTCCCCCTCCATCCTCCTCCCCCCTCCATCCACCCTCCATCCTCCCTCTTCCTCCTCCTCTCCTCCTTCCTCCCCCCTCTCCTCCCTCCATCCTCCTCCTCTCCATTCTCTCCATCCATTCCTCCTCCTTCCTTTCCTCCTCCTTCCATCCATCCACTCTCCCTCCTCCACCCTCCACCTCTCCTCCTCCTCCTCCTCCTCTCACCCCATCCACTCTCCTCCCCCCTCCCTCCCTCTCCTCTCCTCCTCCTTCCTCCTCCCTCCTTCCCTCCATCCACCCTCCTCCTCCCCTCCTTCCCTCCCTCCATCCATCCCTCCTCCATCCCTCCTCCTCCTCCTTCCTTCCCTCCCTCCCTCCTCCCTCCTCCTCTCCTCCTCCTCCTTTCCTCCATTCCTCCTCCTTCCTCCTTTTGTCCTTCCTTCCTTCCTTCCTCCCTCCTCTCCATCCCTCTTCCTCCTCCTCTCCTCCTCTCCTCCTCCTCCTCCATCCCTCCACCTCCCTCCCTCCTCCATCCTCCTCTCCTCCCTCCTCCCCCCTCCTCCTCCCTCCTCCTTCCATCTCCATTCCCTATCCTCCTCTTCCCTCCCCTCCCCCCTCCCTCCCTCCCCCTCTCCTCCACTCCCTCCCCTCCCTCCCCTCCCTCTCACCCCATCTCTCCCTCCATTCCCCCTTCCTTCCCCCCCCTCTCCCTCTGCTCTCTCCTCCATCCCTCCTCTCCCTCCCTCCCTTCCCTCCCTCCCCTCCCTCACTCTCCATCCCCCTCTCTCTCCTCACTCTCTCCCTCAATCTCTCCTCTCCCTTCCTCTCCCCCCTCCTCCCCTCCACCTCCCTCACTCTCCCTCCTTCCCCCTCTCCTCCTCTCCTCCACTCTCTCCCCTCCGCCTCCCTCACTCTCCCTCTCTCCCTCCCACTCTCTCTCCCTCCGTCCCTCCCTCCGTCCGTCCCTCCCCCTCTCTCTCCCACTCTCTCTCACTCCCTCACTCTCCCTTTGTGCCCCCCTGCCATTCCCCCCCATTCCCCCCTCTTTCTCTCCCTTCTTTCCAACTGCTCCCCTTCCTCTCCCACTCTCTCACCTCTCTTTCTCTCTCCCCCTCTACTTCTCCCTCCCTCCATCCCCTTCCTCTCTCTCTCACACACCCTCTTTTTCCCACTCTCTTACCTCTCTACTCTCTACCTCACCATCTTCTCTCTATCTTACTTCTCTCTCTCTCTCATTGTCTCTCTCATTCTCTCTATATGAATCTTCCATCCCTCTCTCTCATTCTCTATCTGAATTTTCCATTCCTCCCTCCCTCCTTCCCTCTCTACTTCTCTCTATCTGACTTCTCTCTCCCTCCCTCTATCCCCATCTCTCTACTCTCTATATCACCTCTCTCCCTCCCTACTTCTTCCCTTTCTACTTCTATAGAGAAAGCATGCAATAGAGAGGTAGAGAGAGAGGGGAGATAGAGAGACACAACTATTAATGACTAGTTAAACAAATACTAACAAAATTGGTTGCAATAAATAATTAATTTTCTTCCACTTAAATCCCAAATAATTTACAGTTATTTAAATCTAATGTTAATTTTTTCAATTTTTCTTTTCTTTTAATTCTATTTTAATTTATTACAAATAATATAAACATTAAAAGAAACAAGCTGAAATATTTATGCACAACTATGAGAATGTAAAAAATAATGACCAAAAATGTAAAAATAAAGCCGTTACAATAATGTTTCAAACCTTAACATGGAAAACTAGAGATTCTACTCAAGTCACAACCACAATAAAATGACATCTAGAATGAAAGGTGGGTCACATCACTTAGACTAACTAGCAGAAAAAATCAGACACACACATATATATATATATATAAACATATACGCATAACACAATATATATATATATATATATATATATATATATATATATATATGTATGTGCTATATTAAAATACTGTTTTCAACTATAGTTTGTAGTTAAGTTGCTGATTAGTAATCGCACAGCATAGAAAAGCTAGCAATCGTATAGCATAATACCATAAAGAGATTCTCATGACAAGGCCAATGAAAGCAAGATTTATCGATTTGATTCTCAGTGTGTCCTATGAAAGTCAAATTTGCCTCTTGATTTCAAAATTATAAGCGCGGCGCCAAATAGTTTGCTATGCGAAGGAGAAGATAAACCAAAGAGAATGCAGATTTCAATCAAGAGATAATCTAAGCTGCTAAAATAATCTAAAGTATCCAACACCACAGAGAAGAAATTGGCCAATACTTGTAGAGATGTTTGCAGTTCATAAATTTTGACACTCGTAACATTTAAAAAAAAAGTCTTACCTTCAGAAATTTGAGACTCGCTATTTTGATCACCAAGATCCGTGTTTATTTCACTTCAAATGACAACATTAAACCCTTTCTTTTAGAAGGCCTTAAACAAAGGAGTAAAAATTCTATTTATGATAGCCTATACAAGTAAATTAATCAACAACATGATCACCTCTACACTTCCCTGGGCACTCTTCACAAAGTCACCATCAACAATGTTGAAAAAATAAAGATATAAATTTGCTTGCATGCCAGTCTGCCAAACACATCATGTTTCAGATCTCCTTACAAATGATACCCACCTCTAAAAATATTCATAAGTGTATAAACTAGACATGTTCCTTATAACGTCTTCATTACTGCCCATAATTTTGATACATGAAGTCTACAAAAATGCAACCTTCACACTTTTCAACAATTCTGATTTTGACGATTAAAAAATAAATCACAAAACAAAAAACCAACATGTATCCTCCATTTCAAAACCTAACATCTCCATAGGGATAAGATCCACAACTTCTCTGATATGTTATTATGTGATTTGTTCTTTTTGATATTTGTATAGAGATGTGTTAAAGCTACGATCAGCCTCTGAAAATAGCTCTGAAAGCTTCCGAGAGTCATTGACATGCTCCCTCCAAGTGATATGTCTACAATTTTTCTTTCCAATTATGGAGGATTAGGAGATTTTATGCTGGCATATTCTACATCTCACAATTTCTATTCTTCTTGGGCAGCTTTTGTTGTTTATAGTTTTTGTAATGGTTATATGCACTTAGTTTATAGTTTCCTTGTAAGAATTCGATAAGTTGGAGATGCTTTTAGCCACTCAACTCATTGCTATCATTTTTAGATGAAAATTTTGTGTCTGGATTTTTGGACACTAAGCTCTCATTGAATCTTTTTCAAATAAATTCATCACTAAAGACAACTCTATTGCCAATAAAAACTACTAAAATACTATTTATCCAAACCACAGTTTCTAACATTGTAATAAATGTCATCTTTACATGATGTTAGTATTTGAGTATGAAAAGGAAAGCTATATAGAGCAAGGCCATCCCTCCCAAAATTTTGTACACTTTGCATGACCTGCCACTGGACGCTGAGAAGTAGTGACAGTGGATGACAACTAAGGATCACCCATAGAACTATTACCCACTCCAAGTCCTTGTACCATTTTAACAGTTTCTGTAGCAAGTTCTTTGTTTGGTGTGTGCACTTGTCTACTCATCACTCCATACACTACAGAACATGAAAAACAACTTTTTATTAAAGCATGTGTAAAATGTTTTATTAAAGCATGTGTAAGGTCAGGCTGCATAGGGAAAGGCCATAAAATAATCTGCATTTTTGCCTATAAAATACTAGTGTAATTTAAATTCATCATAAGGACATAGGCCAAAAGTGGAGTCTTGTTGCATTGAATATTGATATAAGCTTGGGAAGTTGTTCAGGGACAATCATTGAGAGAGAAACAGAGCACTGAAATAATAGGTAAACAAACATAACCAAGGAGATTCCACAAAATCACCCAGTATCATGCTAGTGGATCTCCAATATATTTGAAAGGCCAAAATATTGCACAAGTAATTATCAATACCTGAGCATAAGCGTTGGGAACAGTTTCTGCATCAGCAAACCATTGTTGACATGAAGCATGGAAAGAAGGTCGAGGAACTAGAGTTGCAAGAGGACATGGATTTTGTCTCTCCATCTCTTTATGCTCCTATCCTGAATCTTAATACATTTTAACCAGTCATCAGTTTTGGAAAGAAATATTTCTTAGCCTCCACAAAAGATATCCATTATGTTTGGAGATATGGTAACTTTAACCGTACCATTATCATACAAACAACTACCATAACAAACAACTCATTACACAAAGACCTATTATGGTTTCAAGATCTTAAAATTATAAATCCAGAAACATTCTTAAGTTTATAATCTATTATACTTAAAAATCTTTATATTGTTCATTTATATCTCTCAATAAAAAAAACCACTATACCGGAATCTTCAAATAACAACATTTTCAGACTGCATTCAACTCAATTTTACTACAACATATGTGTGGCAATATATCAAACATAATTATCTTCCTATAAAACATTTTTCCTAAAGCCATGATTCTAACATTATGTTTCTTTTTTTAACCAAAACAACCTTTTTGATTGAATGGTAATGGCCATATACAATTTAAATTATTTGAGGATGGAACCAAAGGAATAGATCACAGAAAAGAGACAGATAGTTCAAGCAAATATGGACAGGGTTTAATATAGTCCATGTATTGAACAAATTATTTATTAAATCATTTTTCTTTAACTAATCAATAGAGAATGGGAACAATTTTAAAGCAGCAACAAGGTGTTTCTAGATTTGACTGTATCGAAAAGCTGTTTCTGATGAAAAAGGGTATCTAAATGTGTGATTTGTTTCTAAATTCAGTATGTATTTTGAAAGTAAATCTTTGACAGTCTTTGGGGAATAGCTACAAGCGTTGGGGCAGCCTTGATAAGGATTGTCTTTGAAATTAAGAAACCTATGTTCTTGGGTCGATGGATAGTTGAAATCAAGTTGATTAAATTGTAAAAAACATATCTCAAATGTTAGATCAAACATATTTGTCTTGAATGGTGAATTTATTGTTGAGGCATGTAAAAATCAATTTAGCTCTTTTGGGACAGTCATGATGAATTGATGGAAATATGGCAGGACAGGTTAATGTCTTGGTTGTTTTGTTTTTAAGGTCTCTAATGGATGATAATGATGATGGTGGCCATGTGTGTGAGTTAGATTTAATTTTCTTTGAAGAGACAAGGTATTGAAGGGTGCACTAGTGAAGGTTATTGAACCATGATAGCTATGAATTGAGGAATGTGTTTGTGAAGGCCTAGACAGGTCTTTCTCTTGTGAATAAAGGTGTTTGAGGGATGTAATGAACTTTGGAACTCTGAATGTATATTTGAGTGTTTGGAACTAAGGGATTGTAAAGGGTAAGTTGAAGAATGTATATAAATTGAGAGAACAGAAAAATGAAATGAAAATAACCAAATAAAATAACTATTTATCATAGATATTAGCAATAAACAATGAACAATGAAATGAAATGAAAATTCTGTGAAATCAAGGTCTTTTGTATCCCAAAAATTAACAATGAAAATTCTGAAATAGCAATTAGCATTTATTAATTGAATCACTGTAGAGGAAGATATGCACTAACTAAACTTACTTTGTATCCCTAAGCCTTATTCGTTTTGCACAGAAGGAGGTCGAAATAGTGAAACAAAACTAATGCACAAATCAAGATTAATGAAGTTAAATATTTGGTGCCACAGAAAATTGGTACAGAGGTAGTACCAATTTCAAACAAATACAAACTATGTAGACAAGGTTGGAAATGGAACTATTGTGACACCCTACTGACATTCGATACGGAAATGCCCAACATTAGAGCATAGTTAAAACTCAAAATACAATACACAAATAATAAGGGATTCAATCAAATATTTACCATTTTATATAAGTCAAATATTAAAGACACCCAAAATTTCATAAAGGAATACAAAGCTACCATGTTCAATCGAATGCAGGAGTGTTTCTTTAATTGAAAAACTGTTGCAAAAATAAAACGTGTGTTTCCAAACAAGCATAGAGGCATGTTGATTAAAATCGTGCAATAGGGTTACAAACAATTACGGATAATAAAGATTTCTCATTGGTGACAGGTTGCTATGATGAGAATAGACTTGGATACAAAGCGGATCTCAATAAAACAACAGTCATACATTTGTAACAGAAGAAGATAGATTGAACAAAGGTAGAACACAACCATCAAAACAAGAAAATTCCTTAATAAGTTTGGTATCTAATATTAAAAACAATTTATGCAGAAATGTTCAGATATTTCTACAATGCTAATGGTATAATGATAGCAGAGACCAGTAAAGAAAAAAGAAAACAAGGAATTCGAAACCTAATGAGTTTGTCGACATTTGAGCTAATTTAAAAAAAAAGAAAACAAAGAATTCGAAACCTAATGAGTTTGTCGATCTGCCAACACTTGAGCTGCTCTGCATATCGATCTGCCAACACTTGAGTTGCTTTTCAATGACTGCCACTTTGTTTTTTTTTCATATTTAGTGGACCGTTAGTTTTTCTTTAAATTTTAATAACAGAATTTGAGTTTCTTCTGTTTGTAAAAACAAAATCTATTTATGTTGGTCCAATATTTCAATTTGAAATTTAAAAATATTGGGGTCATTTCTACAAATTGCACATGTGACCTATTCCACTTACACAAGTTTCAGATATGATCCTAGGTAGAAAACAGATTAAAATGAGGATCAAAATGAGGTCCAAGGAATGGGTGCAAATGGGGACATGCATAGTTAAATTTTTGTGCTAACTATTAGCAAATATCATGTCATGTGTACACTTATCATTTTCTAAAGGATAATCAAGTCAAAGTGAGATCAAAATAAACGGGAAATATATAAGGCATAGTAATAGCACGATTAGATTTTACCCCCACTTTGAATGCATATGAAAAACTATGAGGATGCACATGTATCAAAGTAAAGTCAAGAAATCAACATGAAAGTAAATTTATTCAAACACGCATATATGAATATCAATGTCAATTATTGGTACATGCTCCCTTGAAATGAGTTCACTTGAAAAATTGCAAACACATAATCTAAACATAATCTCTTATGCATTTTAAGTTTTGTATTTTTAAAAGATACTAAGTTGTTATGTTATCAAATATATGTTTTATAAGTCAATTAAAGCAATTTTTTTATTGTAAAATAAATGATTGTAACTATTTTAGTTTATGTTATTTGTGTGGTATGTGCTTTTTTAGAGTTTAGTCTAGAAGGTTAGGAGAGCTAAGGGATAAGACAACAACTAACTTAAAATTATATATTATTATTGTGTATATTTTAATAATTTCACACTTACTTAAATTTAGATATATAAAAATTATGGGTACTTTTTGAAAAGAATATTAGCTACAACAATGCTATGTATGAATTTTATAGTATAAAGGAAAGAGTAATTAAAAGAGGATGAAGGAAGTAGTAAATAACTATTATTGTACAATCATTAATATTGACTGCCTTTGGTAATTCATCACGTGTAATATCATGCATAGTAGATTTGTTGAATTCATGTTATCATATATTTTATAAAATTATAATAGGCTTAATTTTCCTCCTCTCTAAGACTTAGTTTTTATTATATTATTATTAAGTTTGTGTTAATAATTTTGAATAATTAACTAAGTAAAATTTTTGAGACTAATCATATTAACGTGTTAGAGCTAAGTCCTAATAGTGTTTGTCAAGGGTATCAAATTAAAATTAAATCCCTAAATGGCCATGTTTAGGCTATGAATATAACTACAACTATGTTGATATCTCCAACAACGGTATTGAAGTGGTGATATATTGGCTGAGTTTTAATAAAATATTTATAAAGTTGAGCATGCTATTATTAAAATGTCTTGACTAAAGGTTATCTTATAACGTAGATAAAGGAATAAATGGAACCACAAGCTTATTAATCTTTTAAGTGTAAGTAACACCACTATCCCTATTATGCATAGGAGTATTGAATGCCACAGTAACTACAATATTAATTTTATTTATGAAAATGATAGAGAAACCTAAAAATTCATGTACAAGATACTCTACGCTCATGTTTAAAACTTAGTTGTAAAGAGAGTTAGTTTTCTAAGTTTATTGTTTGAATATAAATTATGGGTAACATCCATGGTAAATCCTTGTTGCATTCCCAACTCCTAGTATTCATTGTTCTTGTTATTTCGTAAATGTAACAACACTTGTATGACTTGAATATTGAGTTTGAAAATATCTTGAAGAACATAGAGGTTGTTTTTGATGAATAACAAACAAAATATTTGGTGTTATCTTCTTTTGTGCTATTATGTTAGTTTTGGGAAGTTGTTAAATTGGTATATGTAAGTGTTAATTTGGTGGAGAAAAAAAATCAAAGATAGGTCCTTGAAGCTCTATAAATTCTTCTAGACAATATCAAGTTGACTCATTGGTCTCTAGTATATTTCCTTCATACTTCATTCATGTTATATTTCATCTTTAAGAAATAGATATTCTAGGTATGATAACAATGTGAGATTGAATGATATTCACAAGAGTTACTTTTGATGATTGATATTTTTTTCTAAAAAATTCAAGAGTGATATTTTGTTAAAAATTATATGTGTTGTTGTATCATAAAATATTTTTATATATAATAATTGTATGGCATTCTAAGTTGTGCATTGCTAGTAACTCAAAACTTTAGTTAAATGATATTAGTCTTCCTTGAAGTTTAGTTTGAACAATAGATTTAGTCACACTTTGGTATTAAGGGTTGAATGTTTTCTTATCCATGTATAGATTTCTTGCCTTGAAAGAAATGGGAAGTTCCAAAGCTAATATATCTATGGGTTTGAACTTGTTAGCCATAGTAATCAAACTGGACACTTGATCATTTAATACTATAGATTGTACATACAAGGAATAAGTTGATAATGATAGTATAGCTTCTAAATCAAGATTCATGTCACTAGACCAACCTTATTAGCTATTCCAAAGGAGGTTGGAAATAAAGAATTACATTTTTTTTATACTTATAATTTTATAATATTCTAGTTCAATCTACTTCTCACATATAATGTGATACTTTGTAATTCCTTGTGATGTTTAGTTGGTAAATTTATGTAACAACTAACACCTTATATGTGTAGTATAATCATTATTTTTTAGTCATACCCTATAGGGTGTGTGCACCAATCTGTGACACAAAAATGTGCCATATTTATAAATTTCACAAAATTACCCATTTGACGAGCACCAAATTAAAAATATGTAAAACCCCACCCCATATGTACTTAATACAACCATAATTTGTTATATGTTTTTCTTGAGTTAATGATTAAATATATTTTGGATAATAAATAAGGTGATCTTTTGGCAATATTCTTGCATATCATTTTGACATTATGTTTTGTTGTCATCACCATGAAGGTGGAATCCACTTGCATACTTCGGAAATAAAAATTGAAATTTTAAATGGATTATTATATAGTTAGAGCTTAGAATATTCAACCAAAAAATTAATGTGATACACAATTGATACTTACGATCGTGTTGGTAATGTGCAGGAAGGTAATGATGTTAGTACAAGAAAGGAAGACCTTTGAAAGCACATCTCAAAAAGACATCTCCAGGAAAATAAGGGTGCAAGTGTGAGAAGGGAAAACCATTGAGAGGAGATCAAATGACATCTTATTGAGGGTATGAATTTGAACCTTTTGGGGATTAGAAATAAATAAGGTTAACATGTGGTAAATTAATATGGTAAGGGTTGATATTAAAAGGATATTAGATGATGTGTTATGTGGGTGTAAGTGGGGTTTGGGGTTAGGAAACCTTATTCAAGTGTGAAACTCGGATGGATCCTTAAGTGGGTCTTTAAAGAGGGTTGTTGTCAATTTTCTTGGTTGGGATGCAAAAATAAACCCCCTAGGGTCTATACCATAGGGGTAGGGGTCAAATGGGCATGCAAGAGAGCCCCAAGGACATGATTTGACTCATGAAAAGTCCTCATAATGAGGAGTGACTAATTTTGAAGGAGGATGGGGGTGAAATAACTGAGGGGTTGTCCAAGTGAATGTATCCCTCTTTAATGAGGAAAGACCCTCATTGATGGAAGTAGGTACACTTCACACCTCCCCACCCAAAGGTTGCAAGTTGAAACTCCTATATATTTTGAAAAAAAAGAATGAGTGGAGTGTTACCCACTTCTCCTTTTGGAGAACTTAGTGAAAATAGTAGGAAGAAAGAGAAGATGGGGGGATGAGTCTTTTTGGAGGAGATAGTGATCAAGATGTTTTGGAGAGGGAAGAAGGATAAAAGAGTAAAGTTCAACACCTAAAACAAAGAGATAAGTTATTTTTCTTACTTCCATTTCCCTTTGTAAATTTGTTGTAAGAAGGTGAAATATTGTGAGAGTCATGGTTAAAAATAGAAAGTAGAGAACTTAGATGCATGAAAATTGTGCTAGTTTAATTCTTGTCCCTTCATAAAAACTATTGAAAAGACTTCATGCATCTTCTTGGGGCTAAATGAGTCACTTGCTCAGGGGCATGGCTAGAGTCCACGAGGCTCCATGACACCATTATGGTAGGGTGGAGAGCAAGCCTTCCTTACTTGTGTTGCTCTTGTATTTCCAGAATTTTCTTGTAATATGGAATAGCTAGTATTTTATTGTAAGGTGGGAAAAAAAATAATGTATAGAGAAAAGTTTACTTCATTTAAGGAATTATGTACCTTGTTATTGTGAGAAGTTAATTGCTTAATCTTGTGTATCAAATGAATCATGGGTAGTTTATTTAAGGAATTATGTGCCTTGTTATTGTGAAAAGGTAAACTATTGATTTAGCCCTCAACACTGTGGTCATTGGTCCATATACTTCCCTTTTACCACCCTTTTTTAAAGTATGAATTTTTCTTTACATAAACTTTTAACCGTCTTTGTTAACAAGAATAAATTGATATCCTAAATGGTTCTTAAAATGAAAATCCCATTCCATTTTAGTTGGTATATCTTATTTTAGGCTACTAGAGGAAATTTTCTTTCTTCATCTAATTCCATTTCACAATTCTTTTGTAATCTTGTGGCAACTTTCAACTATTTTACTTGGTGCTTGGAACAAATTCATCATGCTCATTGGAACTTCTTGTAAATGGGTTTTAATTAATTGAATTCATCTTTCTAAGATAATCAATTTTCCTTTTCTTGTTGATAGGTCTACCTAAATTCAGCTCACAATTGCCTTATGAAACTCTCTTTTTGTCTTTCTCTTCATCAGAGGCATTCCTAGGTAGATACTTTTCCATTATGAACTTTCAAATGCCATAAATTTTCATATCATTTCTCATAACTCCCTTGGGTTCATTAAAGAAAAAAAAATGGATGTCTCCTTGCTAAGTTTTGTATTTTGCAACAATTTTTGAAATACCCAAGATCCTTTTTGAATTTTTTTTATTGAGTAGATGGAGCCATAGCTCTACTACTTGTTGAGTACTCGACAAAAAATTCCAGCAATGAATTTTTGTGGGAAAAACTTGCCAAGTTGCAGTCATGAGTTTATGGTGAGTACTTGGCGAGTTGGAGTGAAAATTGCCACATGCAGAAATAATGGGCAAATGTTGGAAAAATCTTGAAAAAGCGTTGTAAAAATTTGGTCCCTATAAAAAATAGTTTGGACACATAAAAATGTGGGAAAATGCCATTTTTACACTCAAAATACAATTTTTTGCCTTTTTAAAAATTCTGAAAATGATATGGACCATGAAGATTTGGTCATCCTGAAAGGATTCATTTGGGCTTAGTGGGGGATTTGTCCCTCAACCCCCCCCTGAAAAGGGTGTTGTCCCTTGACCTCGCAAGGGGCGCTACCCCCAAATTCACTAGACTCATTTGATAGATTTTGTAATTGTATTTTGCCTAAAAATTATATTTTTAAAATGAAATTTAAATATTTTTTTTAGTTGCCGAGTTAGAAATTTTTTTGGGCTGCTGAGATCAAGTCGAGTCCAATTATGTGAACCTTGGTTGGATTTTGTATTATGAGAATAATATTGAAAAATTGAAAATGAGAAATTGGATCCATCTAGGAGGATATACTTAGATCTTTTCTTATTCCTTTCTCTTATACCTTCCAAGAGCATCTACCACTAAGTAAATAGGTAGGGAGAGAGTAGTCATCCTTGCCTTAGATTCCTTGTTGCATGAAAATATATTGCAGGTAAGTTATTAACAAGGCTTGATAATGTAGGAGTACTTATGCAGTTTGTAGTTATAACTTATATGACCCAATCTTGTGCAAAGCTAAACTTGTTTATTATTTTGATTAAAAAGTCCAAATTTACTCTCAAAAGATTCTTTATTAACTATTTTTATCATTATTCCCGTCTTCCCAGTTTTGTGGAGATTGGATAGATTCAATGATCTTACAAGATCCATTTAATAGGTGTCTCCCTACAACTAAATTTTTGTCTTCTTCTTTAGTGATCTTGCGTAAAACTTTTTTTGATTTGTTTGTCACTATTTTTCCCCAAAATTTTTTGTATTACTTGAAGATTGGTTTGAGGGCGTCAAAGCATTCTTCATCCTCCTCCATTCAAATCAAGGCTAGGAAGAATTAAAACTTTCTTTTAAAATTGGTTTTTTTCCTTTATGGATTCTTCTTTTGTTTGTGTTACCTTTGAGCCTACAATATGTGAAAGTTTGTGAAAAAGTACCCCTCTTCATATCCGTCCAGACTTGGGGGTTTTTTTGCTTCTAGACCTGCCACTATTTTCATGTTTTTTGAATCCACTTTTAATATTATAATTTATTATCCTTTTTTGATAGAATGGTTGGAACATTTTCTTGTATACTATCTTGCATCTTTTGTCTCTTCTTCTTTTCTTCAGTTAACAAGGTTCTAAATATTTCTCAGCCTATTCTTGGTTTTATATATTATCTTCTATGCTCTTCTCTTCTAGAATCTTCAGCCTACTTATTATGTTTTTGTTTATTCTAACTAGTTATGTTAGATGAACTTTTTTTGTGTTTCATTTCCCACCAATTATTTTACACTAAGTCTATTTCTAAACCATTTCTTTAGTTCTTGATAGTTGATATGCTATGGAGCTCCTACATTTTCTCTGTTTTTGCTGCAATGCCTCATTCATCCTTTTCTTTCTTATGTCTTTCTTAATTACTTTCATTTCCTTATTGGCTCACCCTTTTTCTTAAAGAGCTTGCTAAATGTTTTATATTATTATTATTTTTTTTCTCTTTGGCTTACCTTTTCACATACTTCATACATATTTTTGTCACCTTTCTTGAAATTTAACTTCAAATTCTAGGCCATTCAGAACATCTTAACCATAAAGTATGCTTGCTATTTTTCCATTTTTTTGCATGCTTAGAGATATCAACAATAATTTAAAGACCGTCTTTGTGTGTTTGGAATGACAATTCAATTTTGTATTGGCTATGAGTGGTTCTATCTTCTCATTGCTTTGTTTAGTGAATACCTCAAAATAGTGGTTTCATTTTTTGTTCCATCTTCTATCTGAATTGTGGGTGCTGATGACATGTGTAAGCTTTCTATATCTTGAGTTAGTGTATTTATCTTTTTTGTTTTAAATATATGATTATTGGGTGGATTGGCATGCCATATATTCATTTGTAGTCAGATTTTCTCAATATTTTCCAATCTCAAGTTGTCTTTTAGTTTTGTAAAATTTATTTTTACACTGGGTGCATATCTTCCAAAGTTTCTTGACGAGTTACCTGTTCTACTTCATATCTAGGATGGTTTGCTTGTTCATAGGTTTTTCTCTAATGACAAAATTTCTAGGTGGGTGTAGAATTATGAATAGACTTCTTACTTCTCATGTGTGATGTTGCTATATTTCAGATTTTTCTTTACAATTTGCTTTAATTACCCTTTGCCTCTGGTTGTTTGTTTAATTATTTGGTTGTTATCTGTTTGTTCTTAGTTTTATTGATTGACCTTTGGAAGAATTAAAATACTTTCAAATAGAGGTACCTTATATTTTTTCCTTGTTTCTACTTTCATTTCATAAAAACTTGTGTCTTCCAGTTGAGTTTTATGTGTTCATTCCGAGGAGTAGGTTTCTTCTATTAAAACGAGAATGATTAGTTTTTTTATTTTGGGTGTTTTGTTTGTAGGGCTAGGCCCTACTACTATTATATATATGTGATTTTAGGCTATCAATGAAGATCAGTATTTGGTATTATTAATTATATAAATATGCTAGTTCATCTAAGAACTAGGTATATGGTATTGAATACTATGATCTTTGACATTTCCAGTTTCCTTGAAGGTTTCCCACATGTCAAATGTATTTGCACTACAGTTTCACAGTACAATGTTTATCATGGTTGTATCAAGGTCTTTCCAATATTTAGTAGGTCCCTTAGTTTGTTCTTAGAGGGTTGTCATGTCTTTTCCCCATTCTCTTCCTAACTTAAAGATTTCCTCAAAAAAAATTATTAGAGTTAGAACTTTGGGATTGTGTGTGACCTCTCCAATTTGGATCTTGTTACGTGTTGTTGCCTATAAATTTTTGGCCCAAGTATTTCAACTGCATTAAACTTTTACTTTTTATGGCATCTAAGTTACAATCTCAATATGGTATTCATAATCAATCTTTGAAGCAGAAGAGTGATTTTGAATGGAAAAATAGGATTAAGTGAGGTAAAATATAGGTATCAATTTTCTCTATACTTAAGGTTAAATTTTTGGTAAGAAGATACTTTGAACGGTGTGAGGCTATTAAAGGATTTTAATGAAATATGTTTATACATTGGGAAATCCATACAGTCCACTTTATTTTTGTAGTCGTTTATGCTTGCAACTAATCATGCTCTTTGTGCATGTTATTCCATTGACCTCTGCAGTTATTTTTTGGGAAATGCTTTGGGTCGTATGTGTTTAAGTCCTTTGGTCTTAAAGGAAGACATAAAAAGGTCTTAGAATGTAATGCATTTCTTTGGATTCTTTCTTTTCCTCTTGCATTTTTTTGCATATGTATTTAAAATATTATAGACTACATGCATGGATTTTATTGATTATTCTTTTATGTAGGTACCCTATTATCTTGGAGAATTAACAGAGAAAATTCAGAATTCCAACTATCTCTAGATTCTCAAGACTTCCCAATTCTTCTTTGTGAATGCATTTACACATAGCTTTCAAGAATTATGTGGATTGAAAATTGAAAATAGTTGTCGTTTGTTTCATATGGCTACATAACAAACATTATTTACACAAATATGTATGTAAATGGATAAATTAAGTTATGAATGTGTGTGTTCCCTTCAAATTTCTTGTAATTGAGTCTTAATGATAAATAAGAAGACATTAGATGATTTCTTAGTTATTTGAAAATAAATATGCCATATGTTGATTTTTATTGTGGTTATTAGGAGTTTGTTTCAATATGAGAGAAGCTAGAAGTTGTTCCCAAATAAGAACTAGAGCCTCTTGTTAAAAATGGTTTGGATACACCTGAATCGAGGAGACAAAAAAAGGTGATTAATGGATTGAATTATTTTGACACTTATAACATAGGTATTGAATAAAGACAATTGTATTTTGAGTTGGACCATAATATGTAATTAAAGTTGGTGTTTTTTGTGTTGTGGTAAGATGTGTTATTATGCTTTTCTTTGTAATGCATGTATTTTGTTTAATTTTTTCATTTCTATTATAGGTAGCCCGGTTCAAAAGGAAAAAACTTGCAGAGCCAAAGCTTCAGGATATAATAGAAAGGAAAGAGCGTCGCAGTTGGTCCATGTGGGAAACTACTATTGCCCCTATCATTGAGCATGGAGAGGAAGCCATGTTAGATGATGACGGTGAGGAAGAAAGAGAGGTGAGGTTGTCTTAAATATATGTGTTACGATTGTTTGTCCTTGATGACATGTGCTTTGACTTGGACAGGTATACCTATGTTTTCTTTAACTTGGACAGGTGTACATGTGTTCTATTTCTCACGTGGCTTGCAAATGGGCAGTGTTGAAAGGTTCTTTGCATTTTTTTTATAAGGCTTATTATGTTGTCGGGGTTGCACTCATTTGTTTTGTTCACAGACTTGACAACAGTATTATTGTTTGTTAATAATTCTTTTTGACCTAATATGCAGTGGATTTCAATCATTATGTTTTTTTGTCTAAAGAGCTCATTGGGAAAGGAATTAGGGCAATGTGTGTTGTTTGCTTGTTTGTTTTTATCTTTTTTGCAAACAACTGAGCCCTAGGTACGCCGCTATTGGAAAAATTACAGTCTGTTGTTGTGTGTTGAGACTTGGCTCAAGTTAAAGTAATGTTGATTAATATGGTTTGTTAAATGACAGGGTTGTTTATTGTGAACTTCTTACATGTTGAAAGTTGGAATCATATTTTTGTTACCGTTATGAAGTTTTTCACAAACAGATAGTATATTTCCTGACCACCATGACAGGTATTTTATTATTCAGTTTTGCAAGATTCTGAACTGATATATTCTTCATTGTTAGTTTTTCTAAATGGTTGCAAAAATTTTCATTTCAGTGTGGTTTAACCTGCATTTAAATCTCAAGGGTTCTTTTATGTGTTGATATTATTTTCTCTATATTTAGTATGGTATTCTTTAAAAGAGAAAACAAGAAAAACACTGCTTGCCTATTATGGGTATTCAATTTTTTTTAAGGGTTTCATTTTTCTGTTACAAACCCTTGTTAATTGATTCGGGTTCTTGAATGTATAACTATTTTGTTTATCTCTAAAATATGGCAGTACGCCATTTATAAAGAGAGTTGTAAAAGAGAAAGAAATGTTCTTGAAAAAGGAGAGAGATGTTCCATTGAAAGTGAAAACAAAAACTGAAGATGCACATTTACTGATTATGGTTTCAAAACAGAGATGCAGTTTGATTAAGTTTTGTGAAAAAAAAGTTGAGCTTATACACTGTATTTATTATCATTGCATGATTTGTTTTGTACAGTGGAGATTTTAGGATTGCACATACAGTGCAGTTATAAGGTCCTTACTTTGCAAAAGAAAACTACATGTAAGAGATAGTGAAAAGGTTTTGATACCCCTATTGAAGTTGGTGCTTCAGATTGTATCAAGGAATGAGTTGGTGCTTAGAATATTGTTGTAATCCATTTTTTGAGATAAAGCTTACAAGGCAATTTGGAGTCGTTTTTCTACCCTGGAGGGTTTTCCAATCGACATCTTTGTGCGTCTCTATAATGTCTTTTTCTCAATCTATTCTTCTATTTTATTTTATATACTGAAAAATATTTTAGGTAATCAATGCTCTGATATGTATCCTTGCTCAATCCATTGTTTTCTAGTTCAGGTATTCTTTATGGTGGATTTATAAATCTGTTTACTCCTGAAAATAGAAAGTAATTGTTTTGTCTGTTTGTTCACCTATCTGATATGAACAATAATGTTATGATAATCTGATGATATTTTCCATTTAAGTTTGTCATGTTTTTGCTGGTCAAGATCATTATGTTTTTTAGACAACATCATTTTTCATAGGATACTTCATAAGGTGATGTTATGGTTTGTCTTGTAAGAAAGTTTTTACAACCCTGATTCACCCCCCCCCTCTTAGTGTTGTTCTACTTCCAACAAGTGGTATCAGAGCATAGGGTCCTTTGTTAGGTTTCCCAACCTAGGATTGTTTCTGGTCTTGGAAGTTTGTTTAAAATGTCCCAAGCTCATGAAGGCACTTCTATTGCAAGAGCTCCATTGTTTGATGGAACAAATTACTTGTTCTGGAAGATCATAATGGAAACATATCTGACTTCTATCGATCTCGATGTATGGAGTATAGTGTTAAATGGATACACTGTACCAACTACACTTCCCACATCTACTAATGAAAATAAAAAATATGAGACCAATGCTAGAGCAAAACATGCTCTCTTGTGTGCCTTGAATAAAGATGTTTTTATCAAGGTTATGCATTGTCGTTTTGCTAGAGAAATTTGGATTGAACTGGAAACTATCTATCAAGGAAATGAAAAAGTAAAACAGTCAAAAGTCCTCACTCAACATCAGTTTGAAGAAATTAAAATGAAGGATGATGAAAAAATAGCTGATTATTTCTTAAGAGTTGATGAAGTTGTCAATGCTATGAAAGGGTTAGGTGAAGAAGTAAAAGAGTTTGATGTTGTAACAAAGGTTATCCAAACTTTACCAAATAAATTTGAAGCTAAAATAGTTACTTTGAAGAAAAGAAACAATTTGACCATCTCACCTTAGATAGTTTACAATGTACTTTAACTGCCTATGAAATGTGAATCAATAAAAATACTTCCACTAGAAAAGAAACTTCCTTTAAGATAGAAAAGAAAACTTTATCGGATGATAGTGATTCTGATTTGTCAGATTCCAAAGAAGCTCTTCTTGTTAAGAAACTGAAAAAGAAGTATAAGGGTAAGATGCCCTTAAAATGTTTTAGTTGTGGCAAACCTAGACATTTTTCTGTGAAATGTTCTTATGTTGATCAGTCTTATGAAGATGAAAAACCAGAATTCTTTTTTAGGAAAAAGACTTACTATCTTAAAAAGAAGTTTAACTTTCAACTAAAAAAAAGTCTTTTTTTCAAAAGAAGATTCAGATTTTGAGTCTGATGGCTCACTAGATGATGAAGACTTGACCTTATTTATGGCTAAAGTTGAAACTCAAAAGATCTCAAACAAAGAATCAGAGGAAACACCAAACAAAGAATCTGAAAAACAGTCTGAGGTAGAAAACTGTGAAATTAAATTATTTTGTGCTCTTCAAGAAATAAAAATATTAAAGAAACATATTGTTTCTCAAGAACATAGTTCAGATAGAGAACATAGTCCAGATAGTTTTTTCACTGGTTTACAAATTGAACTTGATGATTCTAAAAGAATGGTGGATACTCTTCAGTTTGTTCTTATTGATAAAGATAAAGAGATTCAAACTCTTTAAAAACAGGTTGTCAATCTAAAAAAACAAGTGGAAGTTTATCAGAGTACTATTCACTTGAATGAGATACTTGGAAAACAAAAACGACATAGAGATATGACTGGAATTGGGTTCAATACTGGTGAATGTTCAAAACCTTTACATCAGAACTTTAAGGCAGCTGAGAAGAAGCAGTTGTTTGAGTATCAACAAACCAATTTTAGGTTTAATACTTTCTTTCACGGTTATTGTTTCTTTTGTAATAAGTTTGGACACAAATTAAGCAACTACAGAATATTGATGTCTAGAACAACTAGATTTGGTCACAAATAGTTCTTTGGATTTCCTAATACTATTAGGTGTTTCAATTGCAATTCTATTGGTCACACATCGAAGCAATGCAAACAAGGTAAACATATTTCTAGAAAAGTTTGGAGACCCAAATTTGTTCAAAACGTAGAACAATCAATGCTAGTTCAAACCACTCTTCTTTCAAAAAGGAAGGAATTATGGGTTTTGGATAGTGGTTGTTCCAATCACATGACAGGTGATAGAAACATGTTTATCAAGCTTGAAGATTATTCAGGAGGTTTTGTGAAATTTGGTGATAATACAGGAATTGAGATTAAAGGTAAAGATTCTTTGCTTTTAAATGATGATACTTCTATCTATGATGTGTATTACGTTGATGGTCTTAAACACAATATGTTAAGTGTTAGTTAGATTTGTGACAATGGTTATAATGTTATATTCCACTCACAAAGTTGTGCTATAAAGAACAAATCAAGAAAAATAGTTGCAACTGGATTATGGACACAAGGTAATGTTTATAATCTTCTTGACTCTTCCAATCATGAATGTAGTGAAGGAATATGTCTCATTGGTCAAGTTGAAGAAAATTGGTTGTGGCATAAACGGTTAGGACATGTTAACTTTGATAATCTGGTTAGAATCGGAAAAAACCAGAATGTTAGAGGATTGCCTATTCTACACAAACCTGAAAATGTTGTTTGTAAGGAATGTCTAAGAGGTAAACAAACAAAGGTTAGTTTTAAATCCAAAGAACATGCTTCAATTAAACCTTTGCAGCTTGTGCACACTGATTTGTGTGGTCCCACTAGAAAAATATCTATAAATGGTGAATAGTATTTCATGTCGTTTGTAGATGACTATACAAGAATGGTGTGGGTAACATTTCTCAAAAATAAGTCAAAAGCGTTTGACAAATTTAAAATATTTTGAAAGATGGTTGAGAAAGAAGCTGACACAAAGCTTAAATGCTTAAGGTTAGACAAGGGAGGTGAGTTTACTTCTCAAGAACTTATAGATTATTGTGAGAAACATGGCATAAAACGTCAATATGCTGCTGCAAGAATACCTCAACAAAATGGAGTTGTTGAGAGGAAAAATAGAACAATAAAAGAGATGGCAAGGACAATGTTAGATGAAGCAAAACTACCAGAAAAATATTGGAAATAATTTGTTCATATAGTTGTTTATACTCTAAAAAGGGTACAAATTAGAGTGAAATCTAATTTCACTCCTTATGAACTTTGGCATGGTAAATCAACTTAAGTTAAATACTTCAGAATTTTTGGTTGTAAATGTTTTATCAAACGTGATGATGAAAACTTAGGCAGCTTTCAATCTAGATCGGATGAAGGTATATTTCTAGGATACTCTACTCATAGTAAATCTTATAGGTGCTACAATAAAAGGCTGAATATAATTATTGAATATATTAATGTTAAATTTGATGAAAAACTGCTTCTTGATGGTGAGCTTGTGCAGGATGGTGATGAGGAACCTATGTTAGGTCTTGACATCACTCCTAAATCTAATGAAATAGATAATGTTCCAAAGGAGGATGCTTCAAGTTCTAAGTAAGTAACACCTCCAAAGCCACCCTATAGGATTATTTTTAAAAATCATCTTCAAGATCTAATCATTGGGGACGGTAATGTTGGGATTTTAACAAGAAGAAGAACAAAATTTGATGAGCAAGCACAGATTGCTAAACATTTCTATTTGATAATTGGTTTTGAGCCTAAAGTTGTATCTGATGCTTTAAATGATGATTGTTGGTTGAAAGCTATGTAGGAAGAGATCAGTCAAATTGAAAAGAATAAGACTTGGAAACTAGTCCCAAGACCTGGTGATAAAAATGTTATTGGTGGAAAATGGGTTTTTAGGAACAAATTGGATGAATGTGGCAAAGTAGTGAGAAACAAAGCATGTTTTGTGTGCAAAGGGTATGCACAACAGGAAGGTATAGACTTTGGTGAAACTTATGCACCTGTTGCTCGTATTGAATCAATTAGAATATTCTTAGCATACTCATGTTTCAAGAATTTTAAGGTTTAACAAATGGATGTGAAAACTGCATTCTTGCATGGTTATCTTGATGAAGAAATGTATATGGAACAACCTGAAGGATTTGTTGCAAAAGATAAACCTAATCATGTATACCGATTGAAAAGGCCCTGTATGGTCTTAAACAAGCTCCTAGAGCTTGGTATTCAAGGTTGGATGCACATTTAACAACAAAAGGCTTCAAAAGAGGTGGTGTTGATAGTAATCTCTATGTTAGAGTTGAAAGTGATGATATTCTAGTTTTTGAGGTCTATGTAGATGATATAATATTTGGAAGCAATAATGATGCTTTGTCAAGAAAAAATCAAAGATTATGGAAGCTGAATTTGAAATGTCAATGTTAGGTGAACTAACATTATTTCTTGGCCTCCAAGTTTTACAGCTTGAACAAGGAATATTTCTGTCACAAACAAAATATGCCAAAGAGATGTTGATAAAGTTTCAAATGGATGATTGTCATTCTATAAGCACACCTATGGTAACTGGTTGTAAGTTGTCTAAAACTGATGATTCTCCTAATGTTGATCAAACAGAGTATTGGTCAATGATTGGTATTTTACTATATTTAACTGCTTCTAGACCGAACTTAATGCATGTTGTTTGTATGGTTTCTAGATTTCAATATGCACCCAAACAATCTCATCTCATGGTTGTAAGAAGGATATTCAAGTATATTCAGGGTACTCTTGATTTTGGTTTATGGTATCCATGAAATAATGACTTTACTTTGACAGCGTTTACTGATGCTGATTGGGCTGGTTGTTTAGATGACAGGAAAAGCACTAGTGGTGCAACATTTTTTCTTGGTGATTGTCTTGTTGCTTGGCATAGTAAAAAACAAGATTCAGTTTGTTTATCAACTGTCGAAGCTGAATATATTGCAGCTACTTCTTGTTGTACTCATCTTCTTTGGATGACACAAACATTATCAGACATGGGTATTGAGGTTGCTAAACCAATTTCTATTTTTTGTGATAATACAAGTGCAATTAACTTGTCTAAAAATCCTATTATGCACTCACGAACTAAGGATATTGCCATTAAATTTCATTTTCTGAGGGAAAAGATTTTGGCTAATGAAACAACAATGTAGTATGTTTCCACTCAAGTGCAAGTGGCAGATATCTTTACAAATCCTTTGGCTAAAGAAGTCTTTGAAGGGCTTCATTCTCGGTTGGGAGTTTTCTCTCAATCATTGCTCTCTTAAAATCCATCCTTTGTTGAGGGGGAGCTTTTTAGCTCTCTGAGCAGTCTCTTGTTCTTTCCATGGCTTTTCTACTTCATATTCTATTTGCAGCTATCTCATTCTATTTTGTTTTTACCCTTTGTCCTTGTGAGAAAAAGGGGGAGAAAGTGCTCTGGTTTCAGTGGTTTCTCATTTCTCAATTCTCATGGCACTATGGTTTCAAATTGCTCATCCTCACTATGGTTTCAGGTTGCTCCTATATTTTTGATGGTTCCAATGATGGCTTGAGGCTTTGAGCATTGACATTGCTATTGTTTGTTTTTTGCCATCAAGGACAAAGGGGGAGTTTGTTGCGATTGTTTTTCCTTGATGACATGTTCTTTGACTTGGACAGGTATACATGTGTTTGCTTTAACTTGGACAACTGTACATGTGTTCTATTTCTCACGTGGCTTGCAAATGGGCAGTGTTGAAAGGTTCTTTGCATTTGTTTTATAAGGCTTATTATGTTGTCGGGGTTGCACTCATTTGTTTTGTTCACGGACTTGACAACAGTATTATTGTTTGTTAATAATTCTTTTTGACCTAATATGCAGCAGATTTCAATCATTATGTTTTTTGTCTAAAGAGCTCATTGGGAAAGGAATTAGGGCAACATGTGTTGTTCGCTTGTTTGTTTTTATCTTTTTTGCAAACAGTTGAACCCTAGCTACGCGCCATTGAAAAACTTACAGTCTGTTGTTGTGTGTTGAGACTTGGCTCAAGTTAAAGGAATGTTGATTAATATGGTTTGGAGAATGACAGGGTTGTTTATTGTGAACTTCTTACGTGTTGAAAGTTGGAAGCATCTTGATGTTACCATTATGGAGTTTCTTCACAATAGGTGGTATATTTCTTGACCACCATGACATGTATTTTATTATTTAGTTTTGCAAGATTCCGAACTGATATATTCTTCGTTGTTAGTTTGTCTAAATGGTTGCAAAACATTTCATTTCAGTGTGGTTTAACTCTGTTTAAATCTCAAGGGTTCTTTTATGTGTTGATATTGTTTTCTCTGTATTTAGTATGGTATTCTTTAAAAGAGAAAACAAGAAAAACACTGCTTACCTAGTATGGGTATTCAAATTTTTTTAAGGGTTTCATTTTTCTGTTACAAACCCTGGTTAACTAATTCGGGTTCTTGAATGTATAACTATTTTGTTTATCTCTAAAATATGGCAGTAAGAAATTTATAAAGAGAGTTGTAAAAGAGAAAGAAATGTTCTTGAAAAAGGAGAGAGATGTTCCATTGAAAGTGAAAACAAAAACTGAAGATGCACATTTACTGATTCTGGTTTCAAAACAGAGATGCAGTTTGATTAAGTTTTGTGAAAAACAAGTTGATTTTATACAATGTATTTATCATCATTGCATGATTTGTTTTGTACAGTGGAGATTTTAGGATTGCGCATACAGTGTAGTTATAAGGTCCTTACTTTGCAAAAGAAAACTACATGTAAGAGATAGTGAAAAGGTTTTGATACCCTATTGAAGTTGATGCTTCAGATTGTATCAAGGACTGAGTTGGTGCTTAGAATATTGTTGTAATCCATTTTTTGAGATAAAGCCTGCAAGGAAATTTTTAGTGGTTTTTCTACCCCTGGAGGGTTTTCCACTCGGCATCTTTGTGCATCTCTGTAATGTCTTTTGCTCAATCTGTTCTTCTATTTTATTTTATATACTGAAAATATTTTAGGTAATCAATGCTCTAATATGTATCCTTGCTCAATTCATTGTTTTCCAGTTCAACTATTCTTTATGGTGGATTTATAAATCTGTTTACTCTTGAAAACAAAAAGTAATTGTTTTGTCTGTTTGTTCACCTATCTGGTATGAACAATAATGTTATGATAATCTGATGATATTTTCCATTTAAGTTTGTCATGTTTTTGCTGGTCAAGATCATTATGTTTTTCATACAGCATCATTTTTCATAGGATACTTCATAAGGCGATGTTATGGTTTGTCTTGTAAGAAAGTTTTTACAACCCTGATTCACCCCCCCCTCTCAGTGTTGTTCTACTTCCAATAATATGGACTACAAATTTTCGTCGGTGTTTTTCAATTTTGTGTGTTGTATTTTGAAATTTGTAGTGCACCTTATATGAACAAGTGGCATTCTAAGGTGATCTTTATTCCACTTTTGAAAGTGGTAAAGTGCATGAAAGATGTTGCAGTTGATTGTTACAAGTATTTTTTTCTTTTGTTATCTAGATACCAAATTAAATTCACTTTAGTTAGATATTTTTCTGGTAAAGAGTTAGAAGTGTTAGTTATGTCACATTCTTAATGCTTAACACAGTTGAAATTCTTTCTTTGCAAAATTTAAAATGTGATACTCACAAATAGAAAACATGCATGCATTATAAGGGTTTGGTTGGCTAGATTGTGGAAGTCACTGATATTGTAAATTCACATTCATATTAGTTGTCTACAACAATAAGTTTCTCATAACTTTAGCATTATGCATAAAAGGAATGATTATGCCACAATGAGAATTTAAGCAGTATATTTGGTGCTTAGCTAATGAAATGTTGAATGTTGCTCCCTTTTCATGTCTAGTCTTTCTTGGACGAATGGTGTTTTTAGGCATGAATATTGAATGTGCATTTTCTCAACTGACTACCTTTCTAAGTCCAGACAAACTAAATAATTGTCTAGTTCCTTGAGTATTTTAAACTGACAAATTAAGTCTCTTTGACACTGACAAGAGATCTGATATGGCTATTTGTCTTTTTAGCTGATCAATGGCTATTCATTGATTTTACCATTGAATGGCTAGTAGAAATTTTAACTTCAACATTATGCATAAAATGAATGATTATGCCTCAATGATAATTTAAGCAGTATATTTGGTGCTTAGCTAATGAAATGTTGAATGTTGCTCCCTTTTCATATCTAGTATTTCCTAGACGAATGGTGTTTTTAGGCATGAATATTGAATGTGTATTTGCTCAACTGACTGCCTTTTTAAGTCCAGACAAACTAAATAATTGTCTAGTTCCTTGAGTATTTTACACCGACAAATTAAGTCTCTTTGGCACTGACAAGAGATTTGATATGGCTATTTGTCTTTTTAGTTGATCAATGGCCATTCACTGATTTTAGCATTGAATGGCTAGTAAAAAATTTTAATGTTTATCAAGTTCACCCATTAGAGTTTTTAAATAAGATTAAAATCTAGTAGCATGCCATCTGAGAAGACAAGTGCAACACATTTGAAAGATATATTTAATATTTGTAGAGATGTGACACTCCATCTCATGGAAAAGTAACTATACGGAGATAAACATAAAATAGTAAATAAAGAAAGCATTTACATTTAGTTCTTGATATCAGAGGGTATCAGTATGTTGAAAGATCAAATTGTGTGCCTAATATTTAGATATGCATCACTGTTCCCTGTTAAAACTAAAATATTTGGAGATAAATCTTGACAACTAACAGTAGACTCTCAATAGGAATTTAATACAACTTTTAAAATCATGAACCCACGAATTATGATAATTTTCAAGGTATACTCAACTTTGTAGATCACTAGTTGAATCTTTGGTTATAGGGAATATATGTTCTACTCAACTAGAGGCATTCATATATGATGCCCATGGAATGGTCAATCTTGCTAGAAATAAGATTGGTTGCATTGTGAAAATTTGCTAATATGCTTATTCTCTCAAGAGAATAAAATTTATATGTTCAAGAAGAAGAGGTTTCTTGGATAGGAATGTTGTAAATATATAGGCTAATAAGCTTAAACAAACAAGAGTAAATGTGGCTGGCAGGATAGATGAGATGACTATCTAGCTATAGTGTGTGGCACTGAAGGCTACATGCTAAATTTTCCTTCTTTTGCTTGGATATGGCTATGACCTCAACCACATCCTCATGAAGGATTGTCCAAGCAAGCTTTAGTTTACTATTTTGAATTACAATTTCATGTTATTAACCCTATGATGTAGTTCCAAGGTCAAAGAACCCAATGAAGATCTATCAGACCAAGAATCAATTAAGACAACACATATATGCAAAAGCAAACACAGATTGGATGGGAGGATATATGTTTTATTATAGAATGGATGAAATTATAGATCTAGACATTTACATAGATTTACAATGGGTGCAGGGCCAAAGAAATGAATGACACTCAACTAAGCCAAGATATCCTATCAACTATCATAACATTATCCACCATCTTCCTCTAGCACATGTTGTTAAATATACATGCACACAGAAAAGGTTACAACAAAATCTGTTACAAATCCCCATGGGTCAGGGTTACCTTCCAAATGTGGTGTTTCACATTAAATGCTAGTTTATCTGTTCAATGTAGATAATAACTTACAAATGTAATCATTGTGATATGTTTTCCACTATTGAAATTTGGTGATCATACTACATTTCCATAATAAATGATTGCTACTTGATTTGTGTTTTGATTGGGCCATGTAAGCATTTTGTGGATTCAGGATCTACCAACACTTTGATGACAACTTCCATCATCCAAGATGCAATGAATCTTCTTGACCTTTGACCTCTTAATGCATGCCAACATGGAAAGCAATATAGAGATACTTGATGAGAGATATATCTAAGACACGTGTTCATATCTTACATATTCAAATATCCTTAACAACTGGAACAACAATCATCCAATCACCCAAATCTTCATATGGGAAAGTGATCTTTTAAAGGAAAATGGAAAATAGTTGAGTGAAATTTTCTTTGTGCCACCCCTAAGTGAGTGGTCATGAAACTCTATTTAAGTAACTAACAATAATATTTTTGGCCGTAAATTCACTCATGCTTGTATTGTGAGGGTTCCCACCATTCAGCAAGACAAAAAAAATTCCCTTGACCATTTGTGCTTCATGTAACAACAACACCATGTCCAAATGACTTCAAGTTAACACAGAAACAATAAAGGACTTATAAACACACTCAAATGAACCCATAAACTCTAACCCTAAACACATGGAGAAACCCTAAAAACAAACAAATAAACTAAAGGGAACATGAAACCTTCTTGGCGATGCAAGATTTCTTTAATGCCTCATATGCTCTTGCATAAATTTCTTATAAGGAATCCCCAGATTTGTCAAGTTAGCTTTTTTCTTTCAGTTTACTCTAGTTATGGACAGTAATAGCTCAATAGATACATCCAAATCATACTCAAATGGGGACAGATTGACAAGAGACAATGTTCATCCTTGCTTATATTACTAGAGTGTCCAAACATCAATAATCTGAATCTAGGTAGTGCACATTTCAAAAATTTCTCTTTCACTAGAGGTTTACTAATGGAGGATGTTCACAAGGGTTTGAGAGTGAGTACCTAGTTGCCTCCTAGGATTTTTCAACTCATTCCCTTTAGCCCTCAACTTTACCCTATGAGCATTATCATGTCTTTTTGTACCTCTCATAGTGAAAGATGATGTTATGATTAGGTCTTCTTGCCCAAGCCTTGCTACAAACATAATGTTGTTAGTTTCATATCAAGATTTCTTTTTTTCTTCTTCATCAACTCCTTGCTTCCTCTATCCTTAGCTCATAGGACATTGGAATTATATAGTTCAGTGTTGTGATTTGAGGTTTAACCATTCTTCAATTTAGCCCATTGTTATTTTTAATATTTTCTTAGTGAATAATGTTTGTTCACTTTGACATGATCTGGGGATCTTTACCCTAGTATTTATTTTTTAATACTGAATGTAATTTTGAGTTCCATTGGCCTATTTTTTGTGATTTGCGAGCTTAAATATAATTTCTTTCATTCAGTCACAATCAAGGTGTCATTGCAGATAGAATCAACATCCCAATATGCATATAGGGGATTGTAGATGCTAAGTGTGTGTCCCTATGTGTCATTACTTGTTTATTTGCAAACCTAAAACTGTAACTGATATTAGATCATTGATTAATGAGGCCTTCTATCAATGGTTAACTTACTTATTCTAGCAATTTTCTTTCAGTCAAGCTTGATGCAACATGTTGGATATCTTGCTAAAACAATGGGATAAAGATAAGGACTTCTACTTGAATACCATTAACAAACCATCAATGGATCATTCCTATAAGGCTTCATTCAACCAATAACTAATTTTGTGGAGATGGAAAGTCATTCAGAAACAACATGAATCATTAAAATCTAGCACAAGCTATTAATTATGGGTATCATATGTTCCTTACGAGGAAGAAGAATAATTTCCTATCATGATGGAGCATCAAAAATTTCCAAAGACTCCTTGCAAGAACATTTAATAAGCTTCTTAGCTGAAAATTTTTCCACAAGCAGTTTTGATCCTAATGTTTGGTTGTTCATGGTTCCATACCTTAGAACATATTTCATGAGCCACCTAGCTTGAGCCTATGGCAATCCAAACCTTGTGATTTGCATTTCCTCTTGAAGTAGGTCTAGCACTAGACCTACTTCAAGACTTGAAGAGGAGATGCAACTTGTCCAAAAATATTTCATAGGAAAACCTTCAACTCCAAACTTAAGGTTTACTTTGAAGTTCAATTGTTGGACTCTACCTTGATCAGTTGTAGCTAAAGCTTTTGAATCTGCTAACTAGGTTCATAGCCCATCAAATTGGTCAGTTGCATTGTTTGATTCATGAGCATGTTCAACTCCTTGTTCAATTATTTTCTCTCTGTGTTTTGGATCCTTCTAAGCAACACATTGCCCTTGAGAGTCAAAAGATGTTGAATGAGCTTGTTGACAAATGTGATGAAGTATCATCATGGAAGAAAAATCCTTATCCAGAGTTCTATTTTCATCCTCCATATATTCATCCCTCTGTAATAGAAAGTGTTCAGTTGCATCTAATGCCAGTTCTTTTAGATCTAATTAACAAAATAACTAATGCAGAAAACAATCTTCAGAGAGATATGGAATCAAGATGGATTCCTACAATTTTTGGGCCAATACTATCAGTGCTAGATGTGGCTCCTATTAGACTCATCAAATATTTTTTTAATGATGTTGACTTGGGTATGTATGTGGATGACATCCTTTTTTTTATAACCTTATATTTTTAGTTCTGATATACACCATAAAGTTATATATTCCAATTTTTTATTGCATCCTTGTTTGTATAACATATAGTTTAATAGTTGAAAATGACATCCTTGTTTTTATAACCATATAGTTTTAGTTTTAATTTCTCTTGCAAAAAACTTGGAGATGAATTTATATGCAGTGTGGCAATCAAAACGTACTTGAAGGTTCTTAACAACTCTAATAGTTGTACTAGGGGCCATGTTTAATAAACCAAATGCAATTCCTAACTTTTCACTATGGTGGCAGATAAATTATTCTTTATACCCTGATGCCTTCATTTGCCAAGCCAATTTCTCCTACTTTGCATAGCTATGCCATGTTTGTGGATGTGATCTATCTCCTACAAAAAAAAACATGTACCAGTTTATGGCCTTCAATCCAACTACATCCAATTATCTTTTTAATTCCTCTATCTTTCATCAATCTCTTTACTATTTGAACCTTTTACAAATGTTTTAGAGAAGACCATAAGTTGCAGCATTTTTAGGATCCAACTAAAAAAGTAGTGTTGCTGGAAATACTCAGCCTATATTCATATATGATCCACATGTACCAAAAATTTAACTAGCATCTTAGTAATAATGTTTAGGGTGTCCTCGATATAGCCAACACGAGCATGAAGGTAAACCATGCAAACCTAATGATCAACTATATATGTAAATTGTAATGCAATAAGGGTTACTGACATGTGAAGTATGTGCATCCCTCATCCACTAAACCTGCATGACTGCATGCAACTAGAACCTAAGCAAAGCTTACAATGTTAGGATGTCTTCCAAAGTGCTTAATTAATTCAAATATTTTGAGAGGTTCCTTGCAAAATCCATTTTGTGCACATTCTACAATCAATCATTTCATTCCATAAGATGAGATCTCTTTGAGGCATTCTGTCAAACAATTTAGGTGTTTTGTCTATGATTCCACATCCTTCATATATGTCTACCAGAGCATATCCAACTATAACATTTGACAAAAATTCACCTACCATTATGCACCTAGAACCCAAGCAAAGATTACAATGTTAGAATGTGTTCCAGAGTGCTTCATTAATTCAAATATTTTGAGAGGTTCCTTGCAAAATCCATTTTTGCACATTCTGCAATCAATCATTTCATTCCATGATATCACATCTCTTTGAGGCATTATGTCAAACAATTTAGGTGTTTTGTCTACGATACCACATCTTGCATATATATCTACCAGAGAATATCCAACTATAATATCCAAGTATCTTTTTAATTCCTCTATCTTTCATCAATCTATTTAATATTTGAACCTCGTAGGGATGTTTTAGAGAGGAACATAAGTTGCATCATTTTTAGGATCCAACTAAAAAAGCAGAATTGCTGGAAATACTCAGCCTATATTCACTATTAGCCTAACATTACTACATCGGGGAAACTCCCTTCATAGCTCCACCAATAGACCAATGAAAGCATATCAGAAACACTAGAACATGTCAGTGGAAGATGACACAACATTCCACCGATGGGGCGATAACATGATTAACCATGATAGCAATATAATAATCAAGTTAGTTAATTGGTTAGCTAGGTTCGTTGATTTTTTTTTTTGATGGATTTGTGGATGCTCAAATACTATTCAAGTTGTTTGATAATATGACAATGATTTGATTCAAATATTCATATATGGATCAGATACTTTTTTCAGAATACTCCACAAATGTTTGGAAGGAATGATGGATTTATATATTTAGAGGTGAAAATATGAATGGTTTATCAACCATACACACCTAATGGTCAACTATATATGTAAATTGTTATGCAATAAGGGTTACTAATGTGTGAGGTATGTGCAACCTTCATCCACTAATCCTGCATGACTACATGCACCAAGAACCCAAGCAAAGCTTACAATGTTAGGATGTGTTCCAAAGTGCTTCATTAATTCAAAGATTTTGATAGGTTCCTTGCATGAGGTGTTTAGTCTCTATTTCAATTTAAGCCCTTTGTAAAAGTATTGCATTGCATGTTTTTTTTTATATAATATGTCAAAACCCTTTAGTCAATTTTTTTTCAATATTGTGAGTCTTGTAAAAAAATATTTGTTTTTGCATAAGAGTTGCCCCTTCTCAAATTGTTTTTAATGAGTTTTCCAACATAGTCAAAGGAAATTGTTATTGTCCATTGGACAACCCATATAAAAATTGGTTAGATAGAAAGAAGTGATATTTTTAAATGCAAACAACCCCCTAATGGTTTTAGTCCTTGTTTGGCCTCCCCCTTGGTGGCCAAATAGGTAGAGTTGAGATGACTTTTCTCATTTGACTTGCTAGCACCACTCTAGATGTCTATACAACAGCCTTGAAGTACCATGCCCGGTGGAGGAGAATTTGACAATGCTGAAGCACCTGACTCCATGAGGCCCATGACTAGGTTTTACTCTTCCTTGATCTAATAAAGTTGATTTTAGCATTCTTAACTATTTTAGGTTTGGCAATAGGTATTTATGAAAAATATAACCTACTGGTCTAGTTCCTACATAATGTAATGGCCAGGATATTTCCCTCGGGTTTGGTGCTACTTTCCTTAAGTTTTTCTTTTAGACATCTGTCAATTATTTCATATGCTTATACAACACAATATATCACATTTTCAAGCATAAACTCTACCACTAGAAATCTGAACTTGATGATTAATTATCACATCATGAATCATGAAACAACAATCTTCTGAACTGAAATATAAGAGGGTTGTTTCAGGATACCGTGCAGTAATTATCTTCCAATCAATGTACCATGACATGACAACCTTCTTGACCCTAACTATAAAAGGAATTTGTCGATAACTACACATTACCACCTTCTAATTAACGACATTTTCAAAGACAGGGAACCCTTTTCAACCAACAATCTAGAAAAATTTGTCCTCTTAGCTTACTTATCTATGTGTCGATGGTGCCTAATATTTACAAAACAAAATCTAAAATAAACATTGACTTACCACCAATTCTGAATATGAAAATCCCATCTAGTACAATCTATGTCATATAACCTCAATAAGTATTACTAAATGGATCTCAATTCTACAACTTTAATCAATTTGCTTTGTGTTCAAAGATCTAAAAGTTTCTTTTCTCATAAGAACTACTGGCATAATGATCCTGTTAATTATGGATAGATTTTAATGCTAACAACCCCCTAATGGTTACTAGTTTTGAAGACAACTTACAAGACTATTTTGAACTAGAAAGAACTTGTGTCAAAACTCATGTAACTTATCATTCCAATGTAACCTTATAAACTATGCAATATTAATGTGTTGGTTAAAACTCAACATTATGGTGAACAAAATATGCTTGTACAACACAATACATCACATTTTCATGGTTTAATTTAAAGTTCTTCATTAAACCCATCATTTAATATTTTCCATAGTAATCAAACATATATGAATTATGATGTATTATGATGTATTATGATGTATTATGATGTATTGTTCACAATAACCTATTGTATATATTGTGAGTTCTTACTAATTTTTGACATATTCCCAGTCCTGAAGCAATATTAATGTGTTGGCGGAAACTCAACAACCTAAAAATTGTCCTCATTGTAAAAGTATGATATAGAGGCAAGACATTATGAAGTTTGCTAAGATGATGAAGAATAGATTGTTTGAAATACATCAGTGGGAAGAGCTATGATTTGATGCAAAATCAACAAAAGAAATATTTTAGATCTAGGCATCAAGGTGAATTATTAGAGTTTTTGACACTGTTTCAAAGGATTCACCATAATGCCTTGGGTAGCATGAGGCTGTAAATCCAATCCAACCAATTTGAGAAAAATACAAATTTCTCCATAGTTTTTAATGAAAAACTTCATGATAATACTACTTCTCTTTGTGTAGTTGATAGAATGAATGACTTCTTGAGTAATGACGACCTCATCTAGAATTGACCAGCCTGAAATGAACCCACTTTGTTCCTCTGCTATAATATTTGGAAGAATGAGTTCTAATTATTTTCCATTGCATTTGAGATCATTTTGTATATGTAGAATTAAATTCATTTCTTTTTTTACATCATTAACAATTTAAGCATCTATAATGGGAAATCTCACAAAACCGTTGAAACAGGTAAAGGATTCCATATTATAAAAATCTAAATGTGATCATTATTAGATCTTGGTTGTATTCTCATTTTAATAAACATATTCTAAAACCCTCATTGAAATCTTATTTTCAGGTTGTAGCTTGTCAAATTGGAGAGGTGAACATGCACTCTTTACTTTCATCTAACCATGACCAATGATATTTCTAAATAGGAAGTTGTCATCCTTCTCATTCGAATCCTTCCAATCTTCTCTCAAGGGTTGTCCAGCTGGAATGGGAGGCCAAGGCTGCTCTAAATCGGACAATATATGTACCACAAATAATATAACTACATTTACTATATATTTTCATGTCTTTTCTCCCTTTAATGTTTGTAACAGTTGTATCATATCTATGATTTACCTTCCATGGCAACCAAGAGTGTAATGAAGGATGTATTTCTTGGATCTTTGTTTATGCATTTGTATGCTATTTGTAATTCCTTTGGTTATGCAACTATTTATTTTTTGTATATTCTTTTTTTTGCATGCAATACAAAAAAAACATTTGAATATCTATGATATTTGAGCTTTATATGCATAAATTTGTTTGTTGATTGTATATTTTTTTTCATGTTAATCCAATACAGAAAAAATATTGGAATATCTATGATATTTGAAGTTTATATGCATAAATTTGTGAGAATTAATTATGTTAGATTTGATTTATAATTTGAATTATTGATTCACTCAAATAAATGACTAAACCATGACTAAATAAATGACTACTATGACAAAAATTAATGAACACAATGACCAAATATATGACTACAATGACTAAATATATGACTACATTGATTAAATATATGACTACCATGACTAATTTAATGACTAAAGTAATTACTAAATTAATGAATAAATTAATGACTAAATAAATGACCAGCTAACAACTATCAATGACTAAATTAATGACTAAACATATGACTAAATTAATGACTAGATATATGACTAAATAAATCACTACCATGACTAAATAAATGATTAAATCAATGATTAAATCAATGACCAAATCAATGACCAAATCAATGACTAAAATAGTTTAGTCATAAATTTGGTTGTGTTATAAATGACTGGCAATAAACTACTAATGGTCACGTGACCAAAATCAGTCATTTATATGCATTTTTTAGTAATTTATTTAGTCATATATTGTTGTTTTTCTACTAGTGATAAATAGCTAGATAAAAGAGTAAAATATAAGATTCAAATTTTAATCTAAATATTTAACAAAAGAAGGGCAACTACGAGAGCATTGAGCCCCTCATGTAGGCTGTGCCAGAAGACCACTACTGAGAATGCAAGCCAGATCCCTTACGTAGGCTAGAGTTACTAATAAATTGATAAGGGAACATTACTTTAAAGAATAAAAATGAGAATTCATATCTTTCTTTTTTTTGTGAATAAGGACACAAAATAATACATTTAAAACCCTACTCATCCAGTGTTCGCCTGGGATAAGATACCCGCTTGCTACTCACTCTTCATTTAGGTCTCTGCAATAGGAAATGGTTATTATCATTCACTTACATTCAGCCTACAGTTCTAATTACCTTAGAAAGATGGTCTCCTCACGTTACCTGACCTTGCACAGTAATCAATGGAAATTTTTCGGGTATCATGAGTTATGGACTAGTTGTCTCAATAAATTCAAACTGTAGTTTTTATGCTATAAGGTCAGACAAATTAGGTGAAGGCTTGACAGTGAGATTAGACCTCGCTTTGATAGACCACTTCCCCCTTTTTAATACTTCAGGGAAGTAGTTTGGCCCTATGCTTTTGAGGACAATATTAAATTTTTTTATGAGCATGAAAGATATGGCATTTATAATTAATCTTTCTCTCATACTCCTCAAATTGATAGTACAAACTTCTTGATAGCAGCTAAAGTTGACAGTGATATTCCCTTTCTGAGAACTGAAGCTCCAAATAAGATAAATAAGATAAATGAATAGGAAGAATAAGGAAAATGTGTGAAAGATTGGTGGACTTGGCACTATGGTGAGGTTGTTCTACTCGTTGTCTACTCACATCAAGACCATGCACAAAAAAATAAAATTAAAATCTACATTCATGAGAACTCAAACAAGATGAGATTTGAGTGAGAAGGTACACATCTAAACATGCATTAGATTTGTCAAGATTTTTGCAAGGATTAGGTAGAGATGGATTTGGCAGAAGACTATTGTATGGACAATAAATTGGAAGACCGAAACTGTAACACCCCGCCACGTAACCCTAGAGGAAGTTACAAACAACTACTTAAACAAGATAATTTTTTTTTGTTTAAGTACGATTAATATATAAGTTCACTTCCCAATGCAAAAATCTTCCAAGGTTACGAGACTGAGAAAACATAACAACCCACAACAACAACATGAATATAAACCATGTCATTTAATTACTAAATAAATTAAACACGTGCATTCCAAAAGATAATTACATCAAGCATAAAGATAATTTTTAATTCAATTATCCATAATTAAATATTAGAATTACAACTCTCATTCCCTGAATGAGGCAAGTCCAATAAATAGGATTACAATTACAAAATCCACCTTGATAACAAATGAGGGGTAAAATACAAAGATCCAACTGAAATGAAATAAAGCAAGAATTGAAACTGAATTCCATGAGCTCTCCAATCGGAAGTCTCGTCCACATGAACATGAAGATAGAACCCAACGGATTTAGGTGCACGCCACCCAACCAAGTGGAACCCAAAGGCCCACCCCCCATGCTAGGAGATAGTAACAAGGAATCCTGGCCAAGACCATCTACCTCTAGACACAGGCTAAATCACCACTGAACCAAACTGACACATCCAATCACATGAACCACACAAGCACATCACAAGTACAACTGAAATACCACATAAGTACAACACAAGTACACCAAAAGTACAACTCAAGAGCATCATGAGTACCCCACAAGTACAACTCTACATGGTCACATTGCTTCCAAAAATAAAGCAGAACAAGTATGTTAAGAGAACCATACACATAATAATTAAATACCAACTATGGTCACATCAGGTATGTTAAGGAAACCATACCCACAAGATCGAATACCAACTATGGTCACATCAGGTATGTCAAAGAAACCATGCCCATAAGATCGAATACCAACTATGGTCACATCAGGTATGTCAAGGAAACCATACCCACAAGATCAAATACCAACTATGGTCACATTAGATATGTCAAGGAAACCATACCCATAATAAACAAGAACCAACTATTGTCCTAGACAGAGTGTCATCACACAGCTCGTCATGGATTATCCTCTGGGATTCTTCCTAGGCTCCAGCCCCCACAAGAAAAGGTTATCCTGGTGACCTTTACCGAATCCTACCCCCCATACTCACTCATGCGGAATCAAATACCTTTCGTATAGACAAGATAGATGACCTTGCCATTCCAGGCCTTCCCACCCATCCCAAGCCTAACCGAGCACTTGGGTCCATGAGTGAGGCATTAATATCTTGATTAGTGAGAAGTTAGTCCTAAACTTCTAAGTATTGTTTTAGTTATCACTTGATGAACTAACTTACAACGAGTTATCCTGTCACCACTTTGTGCACCGGCCCCCGTTACAAGCCACTCTTCTACTCGACAACACACACACACCATCCAAACATCAATGGAACCAAGGTGCAACAAACAAGATCACAAGTCCACTCCTTTCTCAAGAGCGAAAAAAATAAAACCATCTCCAAACACTGGAGGTAACAACAATAACAAAACCACTCCTGACAGGTAGGCACACATAACAAAATCCACTCCTTTCTCAGGAGGCACAAAACATTCTCGTTCGTAGAAACCGGGTATAACATTGACATAACTTCATGCACTACCCAAGGGAATTAACAAATAGTCGACATCACAAGACGACAACCTCCAACCTCTAGGGTCCTCTGGAAGACTTATAGGTTAAATACACTTAACCCATTTCCCCAAAACATGAACTCAAAGGAAATAATCACGAAGGCAAGTTGCAAGGAATTAAACTAATTTGGATATATTAAATCCATTTCCTTTCATAACAATCAGTAATTTATTGCCTTTAAACACATTTATATTAAATTCCAAATTTTTCCTTTCAAAAAATATTACTTCAGAATAAATCTAATAATTTGACTAAGAACACAATATTTGAATATTCTCAATTATACTTAAATCAATATTTTAACCTATGTATAAATTCCATCATTAAATCCATATATTAAAATTAACAATTTAAAACCATATGAATAAAACAATATAATCTTCATAACTAAACATTTGATTAATATTTTAATATTTAATATTATAAAATATAATATTAAATATTATTTTTTTAATATTTTAATATTATAAATTATAATATATAAAATATAATATATTTTCTTTCAAAATTTCACAAGGTACACCTTCACTCACACATTCCAAGACATCATAATTCACTTAAAACTTTCAAAATTTTCCAACTTTTTAAATGGCCAATAACCAAAAATTTCTTCAAAACACCATTAAAATAGTTTGAAATTTCTTCAAATTTTAAATTTCAAAAACCAAAAATTCTAGCAATACTTGGTTCTAACTCGAAAATTAATAGGGATAATTCTATCCCCGCATTAAAATTCATCATAAAACATGCACAATTTCAATTTTTCTAATTTTATTTTACATTGGAAAACCATAAATTCCCAAAAACTCCATTGATGAAAAGCTTCAAATTTTAAAGTTTCAATTTCAATTTTCTAAAAATACCCTTTGGCTCTAAATATGCCCAATAACACACTTTTAACGTCAATTTCACTTTTCAATGATTTTGAAAAAAAATTGCCATGATGAGGGCACAAATTGACATTTTCCAAAAAAATCACAAAACAATTTAAATGAACTAATTTTGCTCAATTTGAAATCTAAATGGGAAGTCCTATGCTCCCTTAAGGGTGAGCATGACCTCTAAATGACAAAACACAATCAAAGGGAGAAGAAAAAATGAACTTACCTCAATTTTGTTGCCACACACAATCACACAAAGCTTGGAAAACACAAAGACAGATGAAGAATCCAGACACCTGAGCAATCCTCCACCCATTCCTATACAATCCAAAACAATTCCCATCTCTTTCCATCCACAAATGCATCCAATTCCAATTTTTAAAGAAAATGACAAGGATAGGGTTTTAGAGCAAAAATCCTCCAAAATGAACAACTTTTCTTTTTTCTAAAAACAAAATAGAAAATATATTAATATCTCTAATTTCAATTTTTTCTTGCATTTAAAATTTTCAAAAATGAAATTAAAACCCTTTTTTCAATTTTCAAACTTAATTTCAATTTCAAAATATCTATTAATTTCCAAAATGAATAACTTAATTCAAATCAACACAATTAATTTAATTAATCAATAAAATAAATCTAATCCAGGATTAAATTATTTTATTAATTAAATTAAATTAATTAATAAATGAAATAACATTTTTCACATTATAACCAGATTAATTTAATCAACAACTTAAATACATAAAGTCATTTAATTACCCTTTTCAACTTGCAATTAAATAAAATCTTGACAATTTAAACAGTATTAAAACAACTGAACCAGACTAAAACTGACGACACACTTATGACTAGGGTGATGACTTGACACGGGAAACCTAGCTACTATCTCCCAATCGAATACCATTGGGCATTGGACATGTTCAAACCTATGAAACCAAGTGGAGTCGATGTATTGTACCTGTCAACCTGAAAATCAAGTAACAACAACATATAATATGAATAGCATAAAATACACACCGTGAAGAGGAAATATCGGGATCGCAGGGCGCTCGCAAGCGAGTGATGCAATCTCATCCCCTTCACCAATACAGTCTTACTAACTGACGAATCTAACATCATTAATATGATCAAAAGCATAAACATCATTAATTCAATTATCCACTATGCTAATCCAAAACATGACATAATGATAACATCAACATCAAATACCATCACAACAAAATATCACACCAAATCACGATAAAGATAGAGATTAACAGTAACTAAGTACCATAGACAAGGTACTAACAGAAAACAAGACATAACCAAACAAAACACTGCTCAATCAAAAGAGCCAAAACGGAGGGGTCTTACAGAAACATACATATTTGAATTCAATGAAACTATATTAAGTTTTAATAATTGTTTAATTAAAGAGTGTGAATGTGATCACATAATCCTCATTAGATAGCTACACCAAGGGGGATTAAGCTACAATATTCCTCATTGCCTCCCTGACTGACAACAATTAATTCCTTGACAAACAGAGTAAGGGCCATCACCTTCTGGTCACTCATTTATTCAATTTTTCGCAAGTAAGTCAAACAAGTGGGAAAAGTAATGCACACCGTTATATTGTGAATTTTGGTCATATAGTAGAACCAACGTTTTAATTAAAACATTCAAGGTTATAAGTCCAATTCCTGTTAAATTCAATTCATTTGCATTGCATCTCCAACATTGCTCGTACGAAAAGGAGCCTTTCTTAGTTTAAACCATGATTCCATAATTTAAGACTTGCTTTTGACGGTAGCCCTAAAATCCCCTACCTAGCATTTCAATAGTAAGCGAAATGATTTATGTTCATCCACATAACGGTATTTCAGTAATGATTTTTATCTTGTTTGATTGTCAAAGGAGAAAAACATTAGTATAATGACTTGGGGGATAAATTTAAATAAAATATCTTTAGCACCTTTTGGTCAAGTTTAATGTGCAAGTCAAATGAAAGAAAAAAAATAGAAACAACAAAACCACAAAGGTAAGTTTCCTTGTTAATTTTAACTTAATAGAAGTGGGGATGGGAAATTTCCATTTTGGAACTCTACGCTAACTCTATTCACATTAGCCTTAAATGATTCTTCAACTCATTTCTTACGTTTGAATAATTCCCCAATAAAAGAAAGGAGAATATACCCCACTCCCTTAATAAAGATCTTATTACTTTAGAATAAGTGTATGCATAAAGGTAAAGATTAAGTATTCAGTTAAGTGTCTCTACTATTCGCTTTAAAAAGAAACAAAAAAAAAGGGGGAATATTCTATTATTTATTTTAGGTTCTTTTAAAGTAAATTAAAGTATTTAGGAAGTGATTCATTTAGTAGTAAAGGAAAATCTTAATTATTATAATTTTAAATTATTTCATAAATTGTTTATATATAATTTCAATTATTGTAATTTTAAATTATTATATTTAAGGGATGAATGAATTTAAATAAATGATAATTAAACAAATAAATAAAACAATAATAATTTTTCTTATCTTTTGGGTTTTGATGAACATTAGTATCAACAATTATTTTATTGGTAATATTAAGGATCAATGCACTAAGAATAATGATATTGTGAGATGGCATAATTGAAGTTAATATAAGTAATGGTGTTAGTGAGCATGACATTAATGCTAAATGTCATTTATATGTGGTGATTATATTCAATGATTAAAAATCGATAAAAATAAATATGATCAATGTGGACATTGTTAATGGTAATAGTCAATATAGTAATATCATTAATATCAAGAGAAATATCCACAATATATATAGTAGCATTAAATTAAGTAGAATCTTAAAAATCTTAGGATTAGTTCTAATATTGTCACTATGGGTGATATTATTATGAATAAGGGATTTGTCGGGTATTACTAGTGGTTTACTACCATTCCATATATAACCTTGATTAATTCATTAAACAAAGGTATTGAGTAAAGGCTAAAACAATGTTATAAACTTTTAGCATACTAAACAATATTGAGTAATAAAATAATTCAATAATAGAGAAAGTATAATAAAAAAATATTAAATCCTCACGATATTAATACTATTATCATTATCACTTAAAATAAGGAGAAAAAAAAAACCTAACCCAATTGGAAGAAACATTAACATTGTTACTTTAGGATGAATGTTGAATAATAATTATTTCACTCATGTTAGAAACATTATTATCATCAACAACATACTTACTATGGAAGATTCTTAGTCAAGAAAATACTAACATTGCTTCTTTTTGTTATATATTAACATGAGTTATTTCTTAGTCAATATAGTATCATCAAATAGTGATAAAATTTAGCAGCTAGGTAATGCTATGGTGGTGTGATGTGTAAGATGTGTCGAGTGAGTTGGCCACATAAAAAGATGGCATGAAAATTATAGTGTTAAATAACCTAATAATTCTTTTTCAAAAAAAAATTGGTTGCATTTTCTAGTGAATTTTTTTTAGGCATGACAAAATATGAGTAAAAAACCACACCAAAAACCATTTCATTCTGTCCAAAACTTGAGCTCTTGTGAGATCACTGATACAATGAAGCCTAGAATGATCTGCCATGTTGGTGTGCAAAATAGGACCTTGTCTAGCATAAACCCTCCCAATTGGACATGTTGGAACTGTTGGTTTGGTCACATGATGAATAGAATGAAAATTATGCCACTTTACAACTTTAGAGTCCATGCATCTCACACTTTTTCCAATGTGCAAAAAATTGTCACCATGAGCAAATGGATTGGAGATATGAAAAACTAAGAGGTTATTGTAGAAGGACCTTACATGACCTTGTACCTTTAGACAGAATGGTTGTAAGTGTCTCATTTTCTAAGAAAGAGCTTGTCAAATTATGTAGAGCAAGGAGGCCTTCAATCAACTAACACAAATCCATCTGATACACCAAGCCTTTGTTCCTCCAAACCCTATCAAGGGTGATTCTCCTCAAACTTCACCATTTGTCTTGTAGGTCTGCAAACCCAACTTCTTGACCTTATCTTGCAAAGATTCCTACCAACTCTCAAGCCACTCACCTTTTCAAACACCCTTTTAGGCCTTCAAAAACATATCACAAAAACACACCAGGTCACTTTGGACCAGCACCATCGAAACAGGGCTACAACACTATCCTAATTGGCCAATTAGGCCAAATTTTCAAAGCAATTATTCTCCAAACTATCTGCCCATCCCAAATAACTATTGATAGTCATTTACCAAACTGCAAGACCTCCAAATCCACAATATTTAACCTGAGAACTGCTCCTTTAAGCCCACTTCTACAAAAACCTCATTTTTAGCAAGTTTAGGGTGGGTTTATTGAAAATCCTATTCCCACAACTCATCACACCTTCCCAAAGCATAAAACATGCTTAAAATGACCTACACATGCTTAAAACCCTCACAAACTATTGTCCCAAAGGATTACAACCATTTCCACTCTCAAATCACTCGATTTCACCAAAACTCATCAAATTGCCAACTAGGGCATCACACCAAACCACTCAACTCACCTCCTTTGCTCCTGAAACCATGCACATATGTTCCCTACCCCTAATTATTCCATTCCACTGAGTTACAATACACTAATACAAAAACAACAATATATGACTAAATAAACTACTAAAAATTGCATATAAATGACTAATTTTGGTCACATGACCATTAGTAGTTTATTGCTGGTCATTTATAACGTAACCAAATTTATGACTAAATTATTTTAGTCATTTATCTAGTCATTGATTTAGTTATTTATCTGGTCATTGATTTGGTCATTGATTTAGTCGTTAATTTAGTCATTGATTGTTGCTAATTGGTTATTTATTTAGTCATGGTAGTGATATATTTAGTCATTAATTTAGTTATTGATTGTCGTTAACTGGTCATTTATTTAGTCATGGTAGTCATTACTTTAGACATATATTTTGTCATTAATTTAATCACATATTTAGTCAATACTTTAATCATATATTTAGTCATTATTTTACTAATGGCAGTCACATATTAGTCATTGTAGTCATATATTTCATCATTGTATTCATTAATTTTAGTCATATTAGTTATTTATTTAGTCATGGTTTAGTCATTTATTTGAGTGAATCAATGATTCAAGTTATAAATCAAATCTAAATTAATTAATTTTCACAAATTTATGCATACAAACTTCAAATATCATAGATATTCAAATGTTTTTTGTATTGCATTAACATGAAAAAATATATACAATCAACAAACAACTTTATGCATATAAAGCTCAAATATCATAGATATTCAAATGTTTTTTTTGTATTGCATGAAAAAAAAAGAATATACAAACAACAAACAGTTGCATAAACAAAGATCCACGAAATACATCCTTCACTACACTCTTGGGTGCCATGGAAGACAAATCCAAGATATGTTACAAATGCTACAAACATTGAAGGGGAAAAGACATGAAAATATATAGTAAATGTAGTTATACTATTTGTGGTCCATATATTACCCGATTTAGAGCAGCATTTCCCTCCCATTCCAGCCAGACAACCCTTAAGAGAAGATTGGAAGGATTCAAATGAGAAGGATGGAAACTTCCTATCTAGAAATCTCACTGGTCATGGTTAGATGAAAGTAAAGAGTGCATGTTCACCTCTCCAATTTGACGAGTTGTAACCTAAAAATAAGATTTCAATGAGAGTTTTAGAATATGTTTATTAAAATGAGTACAGTTATTAAAATAAAAATACAACCAAGATCTAATAATGAGCACATTATATTTTTACAATATGACATCCTTTACCTATTTCAATGGTTCTATAAGAATTATCATTACAATGACTATGGTAGAACACTAATCTACAATATTCCTGAGAAGTTGCTCAATAATGGATTCAATGGCAAAATAAGATTAAAAGGTGCATCATCAGCAACACTAACACTTGATACAATTATATTTGATAAGGAATATTCAAAAGCTATCTAAATGTTTATTTGGGAGGAAATGCATGTGGACTTATGATAAAACTGGAATAATGCCTTCAACTATCATTTGTCCAATATACAACTCTTCCCATGTGAAACAAAGAGCTTCTAACAACCACATTTTATCCTTTGTGATCCTCCATAGCTTGCAATGATAATGTCTGACAACGCATAATTCTTACAACTAGAACAAATGACCGAGGGTCATATGCTTGCAATTATATTCTATTTGTTCCTTCTTTGATGCATGTTGTAATATACAATAGGTTAAAACAAAGCAGGTTACAAATTGAAAAGAAAAAAAATGATATGAACATAAAACAGTAAGGCACTAGGCATTTCAAGAATTATCCTAAGAATGAACACAAAATGACTACAAAGAATAAGACAATGCACCACTATGAAGAGTATGCAAAATGGACAAAAACTGCTTAGAGCTTTAGTTGCTAAGAGTGTTAGAAAATGAGATGAGAAAAAAATAATTAGCACAATGTATCATCTTAAGATGTGAAAAGGAACCCACCCTAGGACCATTGGCTCCCAGTAATTGAGCGCTCAGTCTTTTTATAACCTTAATTGATATTCTTGTACCATTAAAAGACAAAACTCATATAAGACTTTAGCATGGCTATATAAGAACAAAAAACAAAAAAATATATCATAACTCTACATCTTCTCTTTCATGCCCACCATGTTACAATTTCTCTAATTTTTTAAGTTTTTACCTAAACTTGTAGATACTACAAAGTACAAACAACCCTTTAAAAGAAAATATAACAAACATTCAAGTGGCTTGAGAATTGAAAAAAAAGATCAGTTGGTGACTTCTTCCTATATTTTAGATTCTTTTTGCTTCCTTAAACTAAGCATCATATACAACAACAAACAACATCAGAAAATAGATTATGCACCATAAACATATAATCCTTTAATACAACAAAAATGTTAAAATCAACTTTGTACAACACAATTGCATGTATCACAACCACTAAGTAGAGAGATAATGAAGCATTCTCCAACTCTTATTACAACAAGAGATCATCACCTACTAGATCCTCCAACAACTATAAATGTAAGGCCACACCCAACTAACTCCTGCCTCAAAATGCCTCGACATTACAAAAGCATTGTTAAGTAACATACAAAAACAACGGGTTGAAAGTTCATATCTCTAAGAAGAAATTAATATAAGAAAATCATTCATGACATATAATGCATGAGTGTGAATAATCTGCACTTGATTACCTCACCACCAAATATCCCAAGATGAGCTCTCCTATTGACCATAGTTTTTACCATCACATCATTAAGTGGGAAAATGAATGCATTTGGCTGCAGTAATCATTATACAAATTCAGTTTCAAAAAGAAAGCATAACCTAAACTTAATCCACAAAATATCCAACTTAAGATCAACGTGTTATCAAAACATAAATAAAAGTTACCTGACAAATAATTTCTCCATTGAAAGTGGCTAGGTCAATCTATAAAAGTTTCCACAAAATAGAAATTAAAGGTTATACATTGCTAATAGAATTCAACTCAGATCTAAGAAAAAATAAGCATTGCACTCCCTACTCTAGGGAGAACAAGTATAGATGTAGGTAGGTTAAGATCACATACCAAAATAATTCTAGAAAGAGATGGTTCTGCCACTCCAACAAATCCATCTTGGTATCCCACATTAATGAATTATATATTTGTAACACTCTTTCCAAAAACCCATTGCCACATGCCACCACCATTCTCGGGAGGTAAGAAATTTTCCATCTAAATGGATCCAAACATATAGCACATTGTAATTGCATTGTATCTTGTTTCAATCCTTAAATGAAAGGATAGCCTATATTCTCTACTAAAGCATCCAAAAAACAAGAATACTATATTCAATTCTTAAACCTCAACACAATATAAATAAGTAATTTTGCAACATAGGAGACAAGAGACAAAAGAAAAAAATTATTAGAGCTTGAAACTGCATGAAAACATAAAAACTAGAGTAATAGTTTTCTAGCATTGGTATCTAATAAAGCTCAAAGGAATACATCCTAGGGTTGAGCCACCCCATCAACCCTTGAATCAAAGGAAACGGGAAAAGAAGATGGAAGGTTTTTCAAGACATTGATAGTGGCAAGGATCTCCACATAATGAAAATGTCTATAGTGAAAGGAAAGTAAAAGAAGTCCAAAATTAAAATAAAATAATGGCATTGGTTGTGAAACAATACTAGCCTTGGCTAGAACTTTCTCTTGTGGTTTCAAAAATATCTGCATAACAAAGGTGCCCCTTTTAATATGGCTAGCATAAAACAAGAAACTCATGTGAATTACAAGAGAAATACATAGATAATAGAATGCTTCCAGGTTTAGACCTGGACTATTTGAGCTTCTCCACCCAATATCTAAAATGGTGTTACTATTGCTTGTGGACTTTGTACAAATTTTGGTTGAGTCATTTCACAAGTCAACTTTAAATTTTAATTTTTTTTGTGCAAATATCATAAAAAGAAAGTGAAATATGGTACATAAAAGTAAAATCATGGCACAGAGGAACATCAATACATGTTGAGATAAAATATTAACAAGAAGTTAAATAGCACATTCATTAACCAAAACTTTAAAAAACATGGATAGATCATTTAGGGGAAAATACCCCATAAAAATGCAACATAATTATTACTAAAGAAACAAAGGTCACACACAATGTCAAGAACAACCTTATGGTGAAGGATATTTATTTTTCACTTCCTTTTCCCAAAAAAACCTTTCAATGCTAGAGAGAATTTTGACAAACTTCAAAACTTATTCACCCAAATATTAGTTGATAGAAGCTACTTGACATTTTTCCTACATGCAAAATTCCCAATATAGTTACATTTCTTCCTTGCTTGCTCCATTTTTTTCTTTGTCGATCCTAATTTATGACTCCTACACATAATACTAAACTAGTCAATCCCATTCCACTAAAAGACAACAAGCACAGAAAGGTGGAATGGCTTGTTAATGATTTTTTCCCTCAAAACCTCAAACCCCTATTTTCACACCGTTTGTAGTAATGTGCCCACCAAATGCTTGAAACCTTAGAAAAATCACTCAAATCAACTTTAAAATGGAGTTAACACATATGAATATGGATTCCACTTCAAGGTATACTAATGTCAACCTGTATAGAACTATACACAGGATGGGTTTGATGAATTTACACAAAAATAATAGAAAACAGTGATCTTTTATTGATTTTTCTCCTTCAAATTCCTCCACACCCATCTCAACGATGGATTACACATATGTTAACACTCTCCTAACTGTTCCAACTTCCTACAATTCCTAAAACCACCCTTCAAATACCCATGACTATTGGGATTCCCTCCAATATTGAAATTTTGCATTTTTACATTATTCCTCATGGCAACATTTTGCAATTTTGCAACATTTTACTTACTGACTACACAATGGCTCAAAACACCACAAAACATTAAAAAATGAGCCAACATGGCCTTATTTGACCTTATCAAGATGAAATAAACCTAACTAGACTCCTTTCATTAAGTGGAGCAACAAGGTGATTTGCACCAATTTTCCCCAAAAGCAAGATGGGCCTAAACTCTAACATCCAAGTCATTGTGTGAACGAAAATGCATGCACAAACAAAGTAGCAAGAACAATAATGTAAAAATCACACTAAAATCATAAACTCTAGAATTTTGATGGTAAAAAATAGACTAATATTGCAATGAACTGTAATTCATCACAAACTCTTTAAATAATAAATACTAAACATATTTGTGTGTGCGTCTAGAACAAATAGTAACTCAGAAAGCACATAAGCAAATTATCAAGTAGTACAAAAGCAAACAATGAACTAGTCACTCTATTGAGAAGCAACCAATTCAACTATGTATTAACCCCAATGATTGACAACATCTGTAAAGCAGGTAAATGGAAATTTTGAATGAATTTAATACTAATTGACTTGACCATAGGATCAAAAAAACAGATGGCGTCGGTAAGTTATGTTGAGTGTAGCTTTGACTGTTATGATTCTTGCAACATGCACCTAATAGTGTTGTAATAAATTAAGAGAAGATATTTTCAAGTTGGCTTCATACAAGTTGGCTGATATAATTGTTTCAGGATTCTGGTTCATTGTATTAAATGTTGATGCAGAGCCATAAAGGCAATTTTGTACTTCCTGAGCTATTAGCTTGACATTTTTAGTCGGTTTAATCTCTACATGATCCATGGTTGGAGTCCTTAAAGGCTACACCTTTAGAGAGCTATAGTTGGATTTCTTCAAGCCTTGGCTCTATAATAAGCTTATAAGGCTAAGATCAATATTGTTTGTTTATCATATGATTTATTGAGGAATAATGATGTGAGAGGTTGATTGCAGTTCCAAATTAATGATTCCTTCTCAAAAATGAATGTAATGGTTCAGTTATGCTCATCCATCACACCGAACCTCTAAGATTTATTTCTTAAATTATGTTAATTATTTTTGAGCCTTTTGTATTTTTTTATTGTGTGCAGCTCACTATAAATGGTACGGTCCATAATAGTTTTAAATTTTTCCTTTCAATCCACACTAAGGCAAACAATAGTAAAAGTTTGACTTTTTTGAGGGGTACCTTGGGGTCTACATGCCTCCATGAGGCTTTGGTGAATCCTGTTTTATTTTTCGAGATTTTTGTGGTGTAATAAGGTCCAAAGAACCATTCTCAGTAGTTTGTAATGAGTTTTCCATCATTATAATGGGTTTTTAGTGGTTGAACTAGGTCTCCTCCTCACCTTGTAAACTTGGTGCATCTAGGCCAAATAAAGAAACAAGGTGCCATGATGCAACCAGGTAATAGAGGGGAAATTATTTGATTTTTGGTAGGTTCAAAGGTATCTTAGACATATTTTGAATTTGAAATGGAGTCGAATTTATGTGTGTAGTGTTAAGCTATCTTAACTAGGCAGCTTGGTTTGAAAGTAAGTTTATTAATTTCCAACAACCCTCTAATTCAAAAAATAGTTGAGGTAAATTGGGAGGGGGGAGAAGATGTTTAAAAAGGACTCTCTTGGTTGAGGAAAAATTTGTTGCTGAGTTTTTGAAGGAGATCTAATAAGAAATGTTACTCTGTTCTTTGATTTTTTCTGATTCTCTGTTGATCCCATGCCTGGTGCAAACTCTATCTTGTATGTAATTCTATAAGTTTGATACAGATTTAAAGGGGAATGAGTTAGCTTCCTTTTTGTGGTGTTTTTTGTGAAAAACCATAAAGGAATAAAGAAGTTCTTATCATTTTATTGTGAATGGCCAAAAACCCTCAAAAACTAGGGTTTTGTGTGAGAATTCCTTATATCTTCCATCTCCACCATGTATGAATGATAGAATTGGGTGGAATGGAAGAAACTTATGTTTTTTTGGTTTCCCATAAGGTTTTAGAGGGTGTACTCAAGGTTGGAGGGATATCTTTGGCATTCTAGGCCTGGCATCTCTATGTGATAGGCCTGATTTTTGGGTAAAAACCTAATTTTTGATTGTTTATTGAGTGTTTTTTGATAAGGGTGCTTGGGAGTGTTTGAGATGTGGTTGATAATTTTGTAAGAATCTAATTGTGGCTGAGGGGTTTTGGGTGAGCCAAGATACTTGATTCCTTGTGTGGAGTAGCCTAATTAGGCCTACCTTGTAGCATTCTATTTTTGACCTGTCATGTCCTTGTCTTTTGTTGTCAAGACATGGGGCTTTGAGGTCTTGTAAAGATTGGTGTAAGATGTCTAAAACTAATTTCCTCAGTCTAGTTAATGTATTTTGAGTGGTTCTTGTGTTGATTGTCCTAGTTGGATAGGTTGTAAGGGATAGGAGGCCTAGTTTGGAAGCGATAGGTCAGAGGTTGTTGCCAAGCATAAGGTGAGTTGTGTTGAGTTGATTTGGTCATTTCGGGAGGTTTTCAAGTCTACTTCAAGTTTTTGGTCATGTCTAGTTTGACAAATTCCTTATTGGGTAGTTGAGTTGCTTGTTGAGTCAAGTGAATTTTGCTGTCTTAGTGGGCATATTTGAGAGAATTTGTGTCAATTTGTTCCTTGGATTGACCCACTTTTCATCACAATATCTCATGTTAAACACTCCATAAACTAAATGATGAAACCTACAGAATCACAAATTTAAATCAGCTCCAAATATATGGAAATTTGCTAAAAACAAATATGTAGTAGGTTATGACTGAATGAAAGCTTGAAATCTTCCCCCATCCCCTTCTAGCCAAATAGGTAGAATAACAATTTACAATTATTTGCAAAAAAGTGGTAGAGCATACCAAATCATCATTCTCAATTATGTGAGATCAGGAAAGAGAATAAAGCTATTTTTAAGTGTTTTTGAGTTTTGGGGACAGGGAAGGGGAGATGCAGGCACACAGTTTTAGGTAGAGGAGGGATGGTTGTGGAGATGACCAAGAAATTTAGGAATTTGGGGACACTAGGGGATTACTAAATGTAAAAATTAATATCTAAAATTTTAAAAAAGAGAGTTAAAAATTAAAAAAATCAAATTAACTCTATCAAACTCACAACTACACCAACACCCACATGTCAGATGCATTAAATACTACCTACTGAAAATTATCATTAACTTTGTTAAGACAATGATTTAAAACCAACACATAAGACACACTATACACAAACAATTAAATAGACATGGAGTGAAAATGAAAAATAAAAAAATGATTAAGCCAAACTCCAGTTGTTGCATTTTTTTTGAGCCAAAAACTAGCAAATTTTCACAATGTCAGTCAAAAGACAAGCCATGATAAAAGTCATCATCCTTGGTGACAAAATTTATTTTTTGTTGTTTCTTAAACTGCAGGTTGTTTAGGACATCCCAACATTCCCCATGATGCCAGAGCTTCCCCTTGGCATTCCATAATGGGGTGGTATCCCTAGAAAAGTCCCCTAGATTGAGGGGACATCTTGTCACTTCTTTTTGGAGATAGAGCAGAGGCATTTCGTCCCCATCCCTAAGTTCCTAAAATGTCCTTGTTTCTAGGGATAGGTAAAAATCCTAGGGACGTGTCCTTAGGTACACTACTATTATAGCTTTGTAGTTCAAAGGATAAGCTACTCAGTAGTTCAAAAGCATTCATAACAAATTTGAGGTCAATGAACAATTCATCAACACTCAGGTTAGATTCAAGGACACATTGTTAAAATATTTGCAACAAAAACTGATGCTCTAGATGCCTTGTGGCAATTGTGAGCTGTTAGGTTATCTGTAAATGTGGAACTAGTAGATAGGCGTCTTTATCTTCTAAGAAAAGTGCTAAGGCATCAGGTGAACTTCAGTATTACATCTGGAAATCTATAATTTTGAATAGTAATAAAAGAGATATCTTAGGTCATATCACTAGCTCTCAAAATGAGCAATTCATAAGAAAAATTCAAAACCTAACCCTAACATTTTAAACCCCAACCTTCTAACTCTCAATTCTAAAATACAAACAACCCACACATAAGCCAATAGGAATATATTCAATAATAGACATGTCAATATTCTAGTTGAAAGAGATATCAGTTTGGATAATTTAAGTTAAAGGACAACCAAAATAAACCTCCCAAACAAACAAATTAGAAAAATTAGCATTGTTTGTAAAGATAAGACAAACCAATGATATTAAACCTCCTGATATCAGTATGAAATCTTCCAAAAATGTTTAAACTGCGAAATCATTTTTTCAGTAGATGTAAGGTGAATAGTGTAGAAACTCATAACTTTTAAATCAAATCATAATGTGTCTACAAATTTAGTAACACTATCTGGCACTATTTGGCCCAAAAATTCATAATTCCAAGTGAATAAACTTGAACTAATACAATCAAAAAATTCATAAAAGGAACATTTTTATTTCCAACATAAAAACAAACCCAACAATATAGTAATATCAATAGGTAGACGAGGTTGATTGTAACAATATCTTGAGGCCTACAAAGATCAAATTCTCCATCTTTAGAAAGATGGTATGGTTAAATTTATGTCAACACAAGACACTCCATATATGCCTTTGGCCTCAATAATTTAATCAATAAATGCGGTCATTATGGTGTTGTATTTGCTCACAAACAAAAATTGAAAGAAGAACAAAATACTTTAGACAGATTTCAAATTCTTCTTCAATCATTAAAATGATGAATTTCTCAACAACCAACTACCAAGCTTATCCGAGAGATTGCTTCACAGTTATTCTTGTGTCCAAAATAAGATACGTTTGCCTCACAGTTATTCTTGTGTCCAACATAAGATACGTTTGCTCATTTAAATAAATTGTTGATTCTAGATGAAGATCATCTACAATAATATAGTTTGTTTGGCTATATATCAAATCTTCAAGCATGCCAGTTCCTACCAATTTTGTTTAATAATAAATGAAAGTAGAGTTGATGTTTTGAAATTTCAAAACTTAAGTCGGTTGTTGTATAACTATAGTGTTGCATATAATCTTCTAGACTATACCAAGTTCTTCATCCTTTCTTGAAATTAGATACATAAGAATTTTCTCATCATCTTCCTATATAGAATTAGCTCTTGAATAGAAAATATGTTCTTCTTGATACATAGAACTCTTGATATATGACAAAATTCTTCATATTCTTGATACTTAAAAATATACTCTTGATAAATAAATATGTTCTTCTTATTGAATTTATTGAATGAAATACATATCAACAAGTGAATTTGAATTTATTGAAGATGGTACACAAGTAAATACATAAATAAAGAAGATGGTGCACAAGTGGACCTGAATTTATTGAATGAAATACATATCAGCAAATTAGTTAGTACCGGTAAGTGAACCATAGTAGTGATTCAATGAGAACCACCTTTTGGAAGGCGTGTTAATATTTAATAACATAGTAATGTAACAAATGTTTTACCTTCTATCCTGATAACACAAAAAATGCAACAAACATATATGATGATGTAAACCTAAGCATTAACAAATTTTTGGTGAATTTTATGTCAATCTAAAAAATTGGAATCCTTTGGAATATATGATATATCAAAAAATAGATTCTTACACTCTATCTGGAAGCATTAGCAATGCTCCATCTTAAAGCAACAAAACATTTTTCAGTTGTTTGAACTCTAAAGACAAAAAAAATATTTTATGGATAGAGTAAAATATTGATAAAATGCATTATCTAAATGCAAGTTTTCAAGTAAATCAAGCTCTACACCCCTAACATTTCACAAGTTCGATAAGAAAAGGTGCAATTACCATGGATCTTTTGGATGAAGATCTATTGATTTCACACATTCAGATATTTGGGAGAGTTTCCTCTAAAAAAACAAAAAGGTAAAGGCACATACTCATTAGTAGACATTCGTGAAAAAATAAAATAAATGCTCTTCTTTTAAATTTGTTTTTCTATCATTTGCTCTGACAGTGCACCAATGTGCAGTAAGCATCATATACCCATTAAATCAAACATAGATGCATATAGGCATTAGCATACCCAATACAACATTAGGGACTAAAGTAGAAACCTCACACTTTCTAGTTTATATGAAGCTAAATACTCTACACATAATTGACTTGGTTGGGTATGGACACGACCTTTGAAGGAACTTGAGAATGGTAGGCCAATAGACATGCTTTGTCCAAAAATATAAATTTAAGAAACAATCTCCACAATTCTTCAAATGTCGATGCAACCAAACATAGGTCAAGAAGTGGAGATCCAAGATATGCACCAAGAAGGCATAGAAGCAGATAATTCACATATAAAAAATGAATAGTCACTGAATAAAACTAAGATTCTTAATATTTCCAGTCTTATTGGGTTGGATGTGCATTTTGGGATCAAAATATCAATAATAATTTGCCTGGGTTCAATCCCCTATTGCATAAGATTTCCTTGTCACTGCTAAGTGCTAATAGAAACCCCTAAAATGTAGGCCAGATGGGCAAGGAATCTAAAGTGATTTTTCATGGAAAATATACATATCAGATGTGGTTAAGAAAAGCATTTTCTTAAAATTTGGTGGCACATTTTTTATTGCATTAAATATGGTGGAAAGTCATTAAGTTTCCCAACATTATTAAGTAGAAAGAAACACACAACAATGAAATTTTTAGTGTCACATGCTTGACATTAATTTACTAAAATTTCCCTCCATTTTCAATGCATTAAAATTTTAAGTAGATAGCATGTCATGAAGTTTCCCAACATTATTGAACAGAAAGAAAAGCACAACAATGAATTTTCTATGCCACATGCTTGACATTAATTTTCTGAAATCCCTTTGCCAAGAAAGCCCACCATTTACAATACTTCAGAAATGGAAGTGAGAAATAGATAGTCCTACAATAAATTTCTCAGTTTTTGGTGTCTATAAACAACTCACTAATAGCATTCAAATGTACATTGAACCTTCAGCCCCATCAAGATTGATTGAACAAAATTCCATCTCAATAGAGAGCTCGAGATTCTAGATCAAAAGACAACTACTATGGACATATATCAAAATGGTTGTAGGAAGGTAAAGAACGACCTAAGAATGAACAATTTCTAAAAAATAGGTTATTGAATTTGGCAATCCTTTGTTGTTTTGTTTCTATTAACATAGATTTGCACTGTTGCATTGTTAAGAGGAGAAGCCAATACATAATTCAGATGAATGAGTTGTGATAGTGATTAAAAGAGTTAAGGGTCATTTATTGAATGATAAGGATCCCACTTGATGTGAATTTTAGAGTAAAATTTTGAAGAAAAACTAGACAAGAAAAAAAATGTATTATGACACATAGATGCACCATAAGCAAATGAGTTAATGCAGAAGTTGTAGAGAAACCCTATTTTCTTACAAAAAAAAAACCCCTCTATTAAGTACTTTTGAAAAGGCTACCCATGTCATTCAAACACTTGAAATGAAACTCTTAGGCATTAGCTTCAGCACATACTAATGTTTTTGTTGTATTTTGGTTAGATGACTTGACTCATTAGGCATGGGGAACCCCAATATAGGATGCCCCACTCCTAGTATTCCTCCCCTACACACTTCACCTTAAATGAGTAAGGTCACTTTGATGGAAGCCCCTTGCATTCGATGCCTAAAAGAAGAATCCAAGCTAAGAATAAGAAAAATCTCTCTAACTAACTAAGCACAATACAAAGTTCTGATATACATTGACTCTTAGAGCTCAAAAGCAAAAAGTTGTCAGTATTCAAGTATACATTTTGTATTAGGCAGATTGCCAAGTTGAAGTTTATTGTTTTGGTTGATCATGAGGTCTAGACCGAGGAGTACAAAAATTTGAACATCTAATGAAAACAAAAAAAATCCATCTATGGGAGTTCCATTAGTGGGTCCCATACACGAAATTTGCATCTAAATTTATCTTTTTTGTAATATATATTATCTATGAAAATGAAATATGCCCACAAAATTGTACACCACTCAAACCAAATATTTAAATAACTATAAACATTATGGCCGATTCTTTATAAGAAGAGCATGTATCATAAAAATACCTTTATCTCAAGTCAAAGAGGCTGCCACCATAACCGGAAAATCAGACATAAAGATGCAATTAGTAAATGACCTTCAAGACATATCTCTCAAATAAACTAGAAAAACAAAAAGTAAACCAAATCTTGAGATTCCTTCCATAAAGTAGAAGTATCGTAAATGATACAAACTATTATTCTTTATAGAATGTAATTTTACAACATTTGCATCAAATATAGGATAAGTATAGTGCGTGATACAAGTGCAAAAAACCACTAAATCTTCAAATTATTTCCATTAAGAAGGTAATGTAACAGATTATAATTAAAGAATTGAGTAGAATTATAATTAAGGAGATTAATCTACTTAATAAATTTCCCCACATTTTTGATGAAGAAATTATTTAATGTTCATTCCCCACATGCCAATTTTCATAGCCAAAAATTTGAAAGCAAACTTTTTAGAATATTCAACCATGCAGAAACTATGATGACATTCAAACTCCTTATTTTTCCAACAAGAAGAGGAAGTGATTTGACTATAAGTAATTTCTTTATAGTTGCACTTTGATCCTTTTTACTAGTAACCATTCTAATGGAGCCATTTTTTTTTTTTTTGTATTCCTAAGCCTCTATATAGCCATTTTCTTACAATAATTCTATCTCATTTAAGCTTTTACTCATAGAATCGCAACCGAAGAGCATTTCAAAGCCAAGATCTTTTTAAATTTATAGATGTTTAGAGTAACAAAGTATTGAAAGAAGAAAGTTGAAACTAATCTCCCCATGGGTCTCCTAGCTTAGATTTTGGTGGTTGTTGTTAGTCATAATTTTTCATGATGATTTAGATTTGAATTAATAGAGGAAATTATTTATTGAGTTACCTTATTCTGTATGTTTTTCTGTGGTTGGTCAAACTTGAGAGGATCCCTTATTTTCATTTAGTTTTCTCTAGTTGTGTGGATGCCATTTCAAAATGCATACTTAGTAGGATTTATTTCCTGACAAGTTCTCTTATGTTTTCTTATTTGATGAATGCAATTAGCTAAATACCCATATTGGCTGCAAACCATTAATTTCTCTCATTTGCCTCTCTATTCTATGTTTTTTGGGTAGTGTGATAAGAAGTTGGTCATTTGTGATGTTTATGTTTTTTAAAATCTCCTAAAATTATTCTCAAACCTTTTCAAATCCCTTGTAAATATTTTGATGAGCATTATTACTCTATTTTCTTGTTGTTTAGGCATTCTAAAAAGTGGTAGACTTTGAGAGTTAACAAAATTACCAAGTAATGAGAAATATGATTATTCTAAGTGATCCTGCAACTTTAATTTTGTATCAAAGCCTAAAATGTGCCTATGGGTAAAAATGCTTTTGAATCTACAAATGCTCTTTTTGTGCACATAGAGATAAGACTATTACACGTTTACTATTTGTAGGGATGTAATGATTCCTCCTACATTGGATGCAAAAAATAGATCACCCAGATTGCTTGGCCTCAATTGATTAGTCCATCTCCCCCCAGTCTAGAATTTCCTCTGTAACCTAGATTTGGACTCACGAATTCTAATAAATGTAGGTTAGCATTTGAGCCTAGATCTTACCGGCTCAAAATTATTTTCAAGAGAAACCAAATTTATCAAGGTTCGTGCCCTCTTACAACCTATGGATAGTGTCAAGAATATGGTGTTAATGGAGAATTTATTTGTGGTCCACTCCATGAGGATTTTTACTAGCAAAGGGTCTAACCACCTCATCCCAAATTTCAATTAGAATCCATTAAATAAATGAAGAAATTTTAAAAAATTGGGAGGAATACAACTCTAGAAAATACACAACTAAACACGTATTCACAAAACTTTCATCAAATTCTTGAAGACAAGGTAAGAAATAAAAATAATAAGATTAGCCTAAATTTTCTTGGACACCCAAAATTAGTAAACCAAATCATACACAAGAATGACTAAGGTTAGTTGAAACTTACAGTCAAGTTCAATTAGGATAAATATCACGATCGAAAATTTATAATGGAGATGCATACAAATCTAATTTCGAAAACACAAAGAATGAATTTGAATTTTACTTGTAAGCAACTTGACAAGTCCCATGACGTTGTAGGCTATTGAAGAAATTACCATATAATTCACACCCACGTACTTTCCATTCCATATTTTGTGATGTAATTTTTCCCTCCATACAATTCACACTCGTGTGCTTTCCATTCCATATTTTGTGATGTAATTTTTCCCTCCCCTGTTTGAAGTTTCATAAAAAGGAAAATTTCATGTCAAAATGCATGTTGAATATTAAATGAGGGAAAATGAAAAAGAAGAGGGAAATACAAAATTTATTGTAGAAATTTTTATTTTTTTATTGTCTTAATTTAAGACAATTAAAAAATATTATATAATATTGTATTGTAATATATTATATTATATAATATATCATATTATAACTATATTATATTATATAACTATAATATTATAACAATCATATTATATATCAAGGAGGCTTTTTCGGCCCCTACAGGGGAGCCCAACATGGCTCTGGATTGTAAGATCCTCCAGCATCTCCCTGCTTCCATCTCTCAGGAGGATAACTTGGGAATTCTTAGGAGTTTCCACGGAAGAGGTCTGATTGGCTACTTTTAGCATGGGGGCCTTCAAAGCTCCAGGACCTGATGGGTTTCCTCCTGCGTTCTTTCAAATCTTTTTGGATATTGTGGGCTGGGACCTTGTGCTTGTGACTAGGGACTTCTTTAAATCTGGTAAGATTCTTAAACAGATGGATCACACCTTCATTGCCCTTATTCCCAAGATTAGTGAGCCTCTTTCAATGTCTGACTTCTGAACTATTAGTCTTTGTAACACCTTCTATAAGATCATTTCTAAGATCCTAGTTAACTGGATCAAACCCCTGCTTGATAAAATTATAAGTCACACTCAAATGTGGTTTGTCCCGGGGAGACACATTATTGATGCTTCTTTGACTACCCATGAATTGCTCACTCTATGGATAGATGTAATAATGCGGGGATGGCACTTAAGCTTGACATTTCCAAAGCTTATGATAAGGTTCTATGGGAATTCATTCCAAAGGTCCTGGCTAAGTTTGGCTTTAACAGTTCGGTCATTAAGCTCATTATGGAATGTGTTAGTACTGTCAAGTTCTCGATTTTGGTGAATGGATCCCCCTGTGGATTCTTCTCTGCTAGTAGAGGGCTCAGACAGGGAGACCCTCTCTCCCCCTATCTCTTTATTATGATTGTTGATGTGCTTACTAGGAATTTTACAAGTCTGCTATTAGAGGTCTCCATATCTGGTGTTAGAGCAGCTACTTCTCTTTGTCCAATTATGGTGCAGCAATTTGTGGATGATAGTTTTTTATTTGGGAAGGCCTCTGTTGTGGAAGCTAGGAAGTGGAAATTTTTCCTTAACAACTATGCCACCTGCTCTGGTCAGTGTATCAACTACAATAAGAGCAAGATTTACTTCTTTAATTGCTTTCCAAATTTGGAAAATAGGGTGACTGAAATCTTGGGATGTGTTGGGGATTCTCTCCCATCGGTTTACCTTGGGCTCCCACTAATGGTTAAGGAGGTTCAACCGGAGTTCTGGAATTCTATCCTGGAAAGGATCCAAAGGAAGTTGGTTGGATGGAAGGGCTCTTTACTTAGCCATGCTGGTAAACTCCAACTTCTTATTGCGGCTATACAAGGTATCCCCACCTACTTTCTAGGTATTTTTAAGATGCCCAAGTATATTGCGGAAAAGTTTGAAAGAATTCAAAGGAATTTCCTTTGGTCCGGGACTGAGGAAAAAAAGAAGATTGCTTTGGTAAAATGGGAAAGGGTCTGTCAGGCTAAAAATTGTGGTGGGCTTGGATTAAGGAAGATTGTGATCTCTAACAGGGTTCTAATGGCCAAGGTTGGGTGGGACCAGTTAAGGAACACCAAGGACTGGTGCAAAATTTTGAATGCTAAGTACCTCCAAATCAGGCCCTTGATTGATTGTCTTTCACAACCCCATCCCCATGGTTCCATTATCTGGAGGAGTATCTGCAACACACAAGGCCTACTAAAAAAAGGGATCAAATGGAAAATGGGAAACGGGGTCAAAATTAGATTCTGGGAAGATGCTTGGCTTTTGGACTCCCCCTTGGCTATTTCTAATTATGGAGTGGTGATGGATGAAGCTCAAAGATTCTTTGGGTTATATATTAGAGACTATGTGGCTGGCCCTCCTAGGGCTAGGATTTGGAGAGATATCTCCCTTTGCTGCCCTCTCTCTCTGGACCTGGGCCGCCTAGCTAGATCCCTTCAGTTGTTGCTCTCCAGTATCAGGTTTCCTTTCTATGATAGGGAGGATGAGTTATTTTGGGCTTTTGATAAGCAAGGGGATCTTTTGGTTCGTTCTACTTATAGACTGCTGACTAATGATTTTTTTGTTGAGGAACACTGGAGGAGGGTTTGGAATCATCACATGATCCCTAAAATAATTTTTTTCTGGTGGACGACCTATCATAATAAGATCTTAACTTAGGACAATTTGAGAATTTGGGGGTTGTGCTTTCCCAATAGATGTTTTCTTTGCAAGGAGGGGGACAAAATTGTCAGCCACCTTTTGTTACACTGCCCGTATGCTGCTGAAGTTTGGGGGATGGATTTTTGAGAAACTTGATATCCATTGGGTTATGAGAAAAGACCTTTTGTCATTTATTCGAGGCTGGAATGGGCCTTTTTCCCATCTTCTGACTAGTGAAATTTGGAGGCAGACCCCCCCAATCTTAGGTTGGTGTTTATGGAAGGAGAGGAATAACAAGGTTTTTAGGAATATTGAGCGAAGCCCCAAGGAGGTGTTTGGCTTTGGGGTTCAGCTCATAGAGGAGAATATCTCCATCTTTGATGGGAAACTTCCTGAGTTGGGGCCGTTGGACTACGAAATAAAAATGGCTAAGGAATGGCATCAAGATCTAAAGGCTAATGCATTTGATAATTCAAAACTATTAGCTAGGAAAAATACCAAATGGGAGCCTCCAGATTGTGGATGGTTCAAAATTAATTTTGATGGGGCTGCTAAAGGCAACCCAGGAAGGGCAAGTATAGGTGGGATTATCAGAGACTCTATGGGGAATATGGTGGTGGGGTTTGCTAGTGGCATTGGGGTTCAGTCGGCTCTGGTTGCTGAGGCTCGTGCACTGTTCATGGGCCTCAAAATTTTTGTTTCTCTAGGGATTGTTAACCTCCATATTGAAAGAGATTCCAAAGCGGCGACGGATGTTGTGGAAAAAGATAGATTTATTGGTTGGAATACCAAGGACATTTTGATGGATGCTAGCTTCCTTATGTCCAAATTAAGAGATAAAAAAGTGACTCATATTTTTAGAGAAGGCAACCGTGTGGCAGATGCCTTGGCTAATCTTGGCTCAGGTTGGGATTTGGCTAGATGTTGGAGGAATAAGGAGAGACTGTCGGCAAACATTCAAGCTTTGATAGAGCGGGACAAGGCTACCATGGGTTATAATGATGTTCTACTTTTGGATGACGAAAGCTGATTGGGGGGCCCACTGGTTAATTTGGGTGTGTTGATGGATGAATGTCAATATTGGTATGGAGTATAGGTGGAGTTTTCTTGGTAAAGTCGAGCATGTGCGGGGTAGGGAAAGAAGCATCCACGTGTCTATCCTTTGGACTGATTGGATGGGTTTAGTTCATAAGATTATGATGAGATGGCGGGGAGGGGATTTAATTGAGGTGATTAAGTCTAGTCTTGGCGGTGTGATGTGGGTTAATTGGAAGGACATGACTTCTTATCAGGTGTGGGACTGTACTGTGCGTGCTACTCTTTTGGGAATTGGATTGCTTGTTTTATCTCCTCATTGCATTTGGAGGAGTGAGTGTATTTATAATGATGGGACTTTCTATGATGCGGCTTGGCCGCATTCTAGAGACTTCGGGCCAGCTAGTTTAGCTAGGGATTCCTTTGGCTTATTTTGGAGAGTTACTAAATTTAGTTTTTTGATCAGTCCACATGGGGTTTCATGCTTTCCCTACATCTCCACCAACTTTTGCCCCCTCTACTGTAATCATAATTTCATTAAATTTTGTGTCTTTTCTCACTATGGCATATTTCCTATCCGTGCGTGTGACTAGTATACGGGGTTCAATTTGCTTCGCTATAATCCCTGCCTTAACTATCCTTTAGAGATTATTGTCCACAACTACTACTTTTGGTATTCTTTGAATTTTTGCGAGCTTTCTATGCAGTCTGGCAATATGGGTGGTGATCGTGTTTGAACGAAACCGGACAATTGTGATGAATTTCGAAACAACCCGCTGGTCTGGTACATTTGTGTGGAGGGAGGAATAGCTCCGCTCATGGAATGCTTAGTCGGTCATGATCCCATTTTATCGAGACATTTTGCCAGTTTGTGGAAGGACAGGAGGGTTTCCATTGGTGGGATTTCGTTCAAAATCAGTGAGGATGTCATTGCGCAGGCTATGGGTTTGTTGTGTGAGGAGAAAAAATATCCTAAACACACTAAAAAGCCAGACCACGAGAGCCTTAAGGCATTTTTCAGAGGAGAGGAGACCCCGGTTAGGAACCAGGTGGGGTTTGAAAGGGAAGGGCTTCCTAAGCCGTGGGACCAGGTTTGCATGCCGCTGATGAAATATGTTACGTTGGAAGGTAGATACAAAACTTGTTTCTTTTATCATTTCCCTCTATTAAACCACCTTAGGCATAAATGCTACTTAGTTTCCCATTTTTCCTTCTAATGGACCTGGAAAGTTTGGTGGACAAGTGTAAAGCGTCGGCCAGTTGAAATCCCTATGATCTTTCGTCAATCCCGCTCCATCAGGGGCTAATCCTCCGCTTGTATCACTTTCATCTTACCCTATGCCCGCCTAAAGCCATCACCGTTGTCCACGTTGAGAACATTGAACCCCTCTCTATGGTACATATCTCCCCGACTGAGTCCAAGAGCCCTCCTCGGAAGTCTAATATTGACAATATGGGGAATTCCAAAACCAAATTTGCCACCAAAAAGCTTAAGGGTGGGTTAGGCAAGGCCCATGCAAGTGTGGCAGAAGGGCTCTGTGAGCTAAAAGCCACTCAGGCTGACATGGCTATTACTATCACAATGTCAAAAAAAGCTAAGGAGAAATGCATGCAGGCAACGACTGTTAAAGATGGCAAGGGTAAGAATGCAGTTAGGAAAGATTCTAGAGGGGAGATGGTTGTGGGGAACATGGAGATGACCAGAGGGGAAAGTGTTAGGAGGAGATCTGGGAGGCTGGCTAAGAATAGTAAAAAGAGGTTAATCATTGAATATTTGGAGGAGCAGTTGGACAGCAAGGGTTACAAGGAAGAAGAGTCTGAAGATGTTGAAGAAGATATGGTTGAAAGGCCCCAGCTTACTCTGGTGGACTACAAGCTCCCTTTTGTTGGCTCTGGCTCGCACTCTCCGCAGTTGTTGGTGGATGAGCTTGGTGAGGTTTAGAGTGCTATGGATGTTGGGGTGGATTCAGACAAGATGGTGAAGAGATTGGACACTCTGGACAAAAGATTTTAGGGTCTGACCTGCTTCACCATGAAACTGGGTCACTTTGTTACGAGTACTCTATCTAATGCCATAAAAGAGGAACTGGAGAGGAACAATAGCCAAGAAAACAAAGAGTGGGTGGGAGACGAGGTGGTGGACCCCCTGATAAAAAACTGGGATGATGCCAGTTAGTTCCCCTGGTGCTGGTCTGTCAGCTGTTTCTCGGCTACTGATGTGCTACTTTTGGGCCGTCTCTGGTTTTTCCTGTTTTTTCCTGTTTATGTTAGTTGTTTAAGACTTGTCCTTTTTTGGCCCTAGGGGCTCGTTGTGTAGGGTACAACACCCTATAAATGTTGTTTAACTTTTCAAAAAAGATCATATTATATTATAATATATTATTTAATATCATATTATATTATATTATATTATTATATTATATTATAATACCACCCACTCTCTCAATTTGGAATATTCTTTTTAATTATCCACTTTAATATCATATTGTCTAATTTTTATTTGTGTGACTAATTATTTAGTTGTGTTTTTTACCCAATAATCAAATTAGTCACTTATGATGATCAAATTAGTCATTTATTTGGTCATTTATAGTTGTGTACTTGAACTTTTGAAATGAAAGTGTCTGCAAGATAGCCCTCAAAATGAAATTGGATTGTTTAAATCATATTTTATTGGTGAAATTGACCATAATTACTCTTTGATGCATTTGACATGCTAACACAACAGTAAAATCAAATTGGCTTCAAATTATAGTTAAAAACATTAATGATTCATTAACATAATGAGTAATAAAAGTTATAGAATGTAAATGTTAAAAAAAAATATAAAATATGTGAAGGCCTTAAGACTACACCGAGAGGCAGTGCCTTCCACGCAATAGGTATTTTTGGTGCACCAAGCAACCTAGGTGGCCAAATGGTCTGCTTAGGTAGGGGTCCCATGAGGGGGGCTTAAGTTCTATGGATTAAGATCAAATTCAAAAGAAAAAAGAATAGGGGAGTAATAGTCATTTATTTAGTCATTTATGTAGTCATTTATTTAGTCATTTTTATTTGTTTGACCAATTATTTAGTTGTGATTTTACCCAATGACCACATTAGTCACTTATGATGATCAAATTGGTCATTTGTTTGCAAAATTCTACTAGTGTTAGTCACATGACTAAAAATTTTAGTCACATAGTCATTTATTTTCCAAATTCTACTAGTGATAGGATACAATGGGTGGAATGGCTAAAAAGTCATTTTGACACACTCAAAACCCTTAAAATGAATTTACACAGGCAATTCCAAAAAATGCCTCCTCACAAATCTATTAAATTTAACAAAACCGGTTGCAAATGAAAGTAGGCTCCTTATCTATCTATTCCAATTCATCTTACTGCAATAATCACCCTGTACAGGTCGTATAGTGGTCTGGAAAATAGAAAATGCAGAGAAAATGCAGGAAAATGCCACCCTTGATATTCAAATTTTGAATTTTCTTCAATCAACAACCTTTTACAATGTCCAAACCTTCCCTTTACCCAAATGACTCTTCACATTCTTATATTTTGCAACTTTTGCAACTTTTGCATTTGTGCAACAAAATGACATCTTTTTGCAAATTGACTTAACTTACCTCCTAGGGAACTAATGGTGGCTAAATTACATTTGAAATGACCTTATCATTAAATTTTTACATACAAAACATGGTTTAAATTCAAATTTTACAAAATTTCCAATTGGAAGCATAAAATGCATAAGGTGCTCCTACACCATCAAAGTTTTCCACTTTTTTGAACTTTGGTCTCTTGAGAGAAATCGTTGGTACAATGTAGCCTGAAATGATCCAACATGTTGGGGTGAAAAATAGGGCATTATTTGGCATAAAGCCCCCCACTCGAATGTGTTGGAACTGTCGGTTTGGTTGCATGATGAACTAAATAAAAATTACACCACCTTGCAACTTTACACTACATGCATTTGACACTTTTTGCAACATGTGAAAAGTTGTCACCATAGCCAAATAAATTGTAGATATGAAAAAATGAGAGAGGTTATTTTAGAGAGACCTTACATGATCCTATAACTTCAAATGAAATGGTTGTAAGTGTCATGGTTTTTGAGAAAGAGTTCGTCAAAGTTTGCCACTTTTTTGCACTTAGGTCTCTTGGGAGAAATTGTATGTACAATGTAGTCTAGAACAATTCAACATGATAGGGTATGAAACAAGACCTTATATAGCATTAAACCCCCACTCAGACATGTTAGAACTATTAGTTTGGTCACACAATGATCTAAACAAAAATTACGCCACCTTGCAACTTTACATTGCAAGCATCTAGCATTTCTTACAACGTGAGAAAATTTGTCACCACATGAAAATGGATTAGAGATATGAAAAAATGAGAGAGGTTATTGTAGAGGGACCCTACATGACCTTGTACCTTCAGGTAGAGTGGTTTTAAGTGTAGTAAAAATGGATATATCATTACACAAGAAGGATAAAAAAGTCATGTCAAAGTGCTAGGTGCCGCTATTGATCAACTTGGCCAAAGCCTAAATATGAACAATTAAATTATTATGAAGATTTTAGTGTGATGGAGAATGCACACTTTACAAATGAGACTGAACAAATGGAATTATAGGATAAACCTATCTTAGAAGAATAATTTTTCCTTAGCTAGAAGAAAAATTGAAGACTTGGCCATGGAGATGCATGCAAGAATAAAATGAAAATTAGAAGGTCAACATGCAAGATTGAGGAGAAAGAGTGGAAATGATGATGGAGATGTCTTCAAAAATGTACGTGTATGAAAAATATGCATGATGGAAACATGGAATGAAAGGAAAGTATTCTATTTGTAACCCTTCTTTCTATTTTATCTATCAAATAAGATTCCTGTAGGTTTCATTTTAGGGAGTTTCAAATAGAAAATATATATATATAAGCAAATTAAAGAGCTATTTATGAAAGAGGAAAAGGCATGAATTTGGATAAAGGCTTTCATGAAGCCCTTTTTTTTTAATGGAACCATGAAAATGAGGTAATTACCTTATGAAAATCATCTTACAAATGTGAAATCTATGTAACCCTTTAGTCAATACAAATGCCATAATAGTCTAGAGCATAGAGCCATCACAAAGAAGGAAAAATAATGATCAAAGGACAACGACATTGAAGAAGGGTTATTCATCAGAGAGGGTAGTATATTAATCATGTTCATGAGTTCATATGATAGTCACATAATAACTTGCTACACATTCACAAAGCACTAGGTTGAGCAGTGAGAAATGAAGAGATTGTAGGCACAACCCCTATTTTTTGACTTGCAAGAAGGACAATCCTTATGAATTGAAAGAAAGATCTAAGTGATTGTGGTGCATTCAATGAGGACTGTTTTAATCTTGCAAATACCTATAGATAAAAATTAGATGAAATTCCTAGGAATATTATAGGACAAAGATCTTATTGATGGTCCTCATGACAATGTTGAGGGAATTCTCGCATGGTTCACAATTGTACATCAGTGAGAGGAAAATCTAGTATATTTTTATTCACATAAAGGTACATGATAGAATAACTTCAACCCACTAGGATGACTTCAATACATAGACATGAGGAACTCAAGGATAAACCACATGCCACCAAATATATGAGGTGTAATTTTTTTACATATGTGGCTAAATGGCGTCAAGCTATATTAGATATAAGGCCACTTGTGTGCATGAAGTGGAAGGTTGAAAAAATTCCAAATAGTAGAAGTGCAATCCCAAATTATATGTTGTGCAGTACTAATAAAAGTGTGATATATAACTATGAATAGTTGTAGGGTAACCACAACAACTTGAAGGGGTGAGCACAAGAAACTAGGGGATAAGATATAGGCTAATCAAAGTGGAAATAGTGATCAAGGACATTACTATGGGAAAATATGGAGACTAATATGAAGTGAGTGGAGGAGGATACTTACCAAGGTAATGGTGATAAAACTTTAGTAGTTTATGTATGTACCTTAATTTTTTTGTTGACAAACCAAGGCAATCAACATTGAACTAGAAGAAGTGCATAAGGGCTAGTTTTTTGGGATTGTAGTAATAAATATTGGCACACAAGTTTGACATGAATTTTATAGTGATGAATTTAATGAACTAGGTCTAGGATAAATACCACCATGTAGGTTGCAAGACTTCAACTCGAGGATGTAAAATATCAAGCTTGGTCATAAGAAGACACATTAAACATTAAGTTTGGTCTTTCAATTTGTCATCTTATGAAAGTTCCGCCCTTTTGTGTCTATCTATTATATGTGATGACTCTTGTGAGTATATTAGATATTCTATTCTTGTATTGTGAAGTGTCTTTGTTGCCTTCTATATACTATCATTTGTATGACTATCCTTTAATCTTTATATGTAACTCATTGACCTTGAGATCTAAGGAATACCCTCTTGAATCCTTAAGGAGTATCTTTCCTCTTCTAATTTCACTATAGTTAACTAAGATCTGCAACCTCTTGTGTAATCTTCCCTTAATGGCCATGGGTGTGTGCACCAACCTATGACACTAAAAACGTGCCAAATTATGCAAAAATACAATTTAGGATTTTTTGCATGCGCAAAATTTAAAATATAAATTAAAAAATCAATATTCAAACCTACATTTCTACCCAGACCGTGAGTTTTCTCTGCTCTTTTTCACCTCTACAACTTTTTCTCACCAAAATGAGACCATTTTTTGCACTCTAAGATTGTGATTCTTCATGAGAATGCCACCAAGACGTTGTAGAGGTGAAATAGGTACACATTTTTGTTGTTTTAGTTTCAAATTTGAATTAAATTATAGATTGAATTAGACATTTTCTAATTAAACTTTATTTTAATTTCTAGGAAATAAATCTCCACCTCCAAATAAAGAAAAAAATCACAATCACCTCCTCATGAAGACCCTCGTGAACAATAAACATCAAAATCCTTCCTCAATTCATATACATCTTGCAAACACAAGAAAATATTCTAAATCAAATAGAAAACAACAAAAGAGAGCTTGAAGAATTGATTGCAAGATTAAATAAACATGCTACAACACACCCTCATAGGAGAGGCATTGTCGAATCCCTACAATCAATTGTATCTCATGTAGAAGAAATGAGTGCACAAATTAATTTTTGGTCGAATAAGAGGGAGGAATTAAAATGATTTTATACAAGTGGACTTTCCTTATATGCTTAAGTGAAGAAAGAGAAAATTGGCAAAGTTGAATTGTGTGCCCTTTTCATGGGCCCAAGAACCAATGCACCTTTATACTTGCAAGCGGGAGGTTCCCCATCCATTGGTGCCACCATGGATTAATTAAAATATTTTTTTGGAGCGATGGTGTATGGTTTTTGACCAGAATCTATGTAATAATTATGAGGTCTCATAGTATTTTTTGATGACAATCTATTGTGAGTTTGTCCTCAATAAGATTCCAATTTTTTTTTACTATCTAGACTTTTAGGGTAGAGGTGTGGGCTCCACACATAATAGAACAAGTGCATGATGTAATATGTAGCTGACACTTAGAACCTTGGCTAGACCTATGGTGGAGCATGTGATTGTTCCTTCCATTGTGAAGGATAGTGTTGAGGTGGACATGCTAGACTTGATTAGCTCACTCACTTAGAGCCTCATGTAGGCAATTCTTCTAGGCCTAGAGTTAGTTCCAAGCCACTTTTGTCACTCTTATGGTACTATTTGCACATATGATGGTGAGAGTGCTCGATATGAAGCTACAAAAGGTACATCAACTGCAGAGCAGATGTTATGACAGAAGCCTTGTTGAATGAAATATTTGACATTGATACTCAAGTAAATTTCAACAAGTTCATTTAATTTTGTTTATTAAATTTTAGTCTGAAATAAAAGAATAAATAAATTAGTATAATGAATATGATGAAAATTTAGGGTCGAAGTTTTGATGATACATGCATCGTTCCCGCATACCCCTATATTTTTGCATTGTTGAGTCCACAGGTGTGTAACCAATATTAAAGAAATAATTATTAAATGTGAATAGTTGAACCTTATATAAATGATTGTCTCATAACACACTTTGAATGTCAAACAGTTTGCTTCTATCCTCTGAGGTTCTATACAGCTCCTTAGGGCTTGATTTTCTTAATTTGATATAGAATAAAAATGGCCTATCTTTCTTTGCTCAAAAACCCTTTTAGTTTCATGGTTGTCCAAATTTTGATGCGAATTCTCATTCAGCCAACCATATTTAAGAAGATCCTTCATATCATTGGTCCTTGTGGTACTTCCACCTATTTTGTAAGCTACTCCATAATCTATATGTCCAAATATATCATTTTATTTCCTGTGAGAAGCACCTACATATAAAACTGTATTTACACTATTACTAACATCTATACTTAGTACATGGATTTCACCCATTGCAAGTGTGTTACAAAAAAACATTTAGGAATCTAAGAATACCTATTTTTAGAAGGAACTACTCTAGTACATGACTTTGATAGCCCAAAATTGTTTATACCTTCGTTTGCTCATATAACTTGAGCATTTGGTTATTGATTTATTCCAACTATAGTCTAATCACATCAAACTCCTGCCACCAACTCACCTTCATTAGAGGGCAGCATGACCTTTAAGAACTTAGAAATTAGAATAAATCAATTAAAATTAATCACTAAATTATTAAATATTAGTGGCTAACAACTATGAATTGGCACTAGTAACTATAATAACATGTCTTAGATTGATATAATGTGATAGACCTACAAAAGTAAGAAGATAATCATTAAGATTTCAATAAAGTACTCTAAATAATTGAGGATGTTGTTGATTTAATGTTGTATCAATTTGGTATATGAACACATGTTCCATGTTTCGAAAGCATTAAGAGTGACAACATTCAAAAAAAAAAACTGAATATAAATGTAGGAAGTACAAATTCATGTTTAAAAAATTGGAATCTTTTTGGCCTAGAAAGAAATATTCTAGACTAAATAGAAACAACATTTTCTTAAAAGGATGATACAAATTTAAAGGTTGATTTTTCCATAGAAAATTCACCCAACACAAAAGAAAAATGAAATTCTATTACATTTATAGTCTTATTATGGTTTAATGCTTTTATTCTTGCAATAAATATTTAAACTTAAAACATTAAGACCTTAAAATTGCTTGTTACAAATTTACCAAAAATAATATGGATTGGAAGAATCATATGCAAAATGCTTCTAAATTAGTACTACCATTGAATCATGATTTAAAGGTGAATGGATTTCCTTGATTGTTTATAGAAATTAGTTTGTTTTAGAGAAGGAAAATATTACCCAAACAAACATCTCTAATATCTATAGAAAGATAAATTATAAGTCCATCTCTAAATAAATTTAGTTTGTAATAGAACCATTGAAATAAAATTTATATAGTGTACTAATCATCCCTAGCTACTAATATTTTCTTTCTTTCTATTATCACATTACACCTTAAGTACTAACTTTATTGACAAGGTAACTTCTATCTAATTTAGAATTGTCAACTTCATAACCTTACCAATGACAGACGTGACAACAACCCTATGCCACAATATTACATATTCACACTAAATATGATAAGCTCCCAATATTAGGGTCATTCCAAGACCCAAGACTATACCTAGAGCATTCATTTATAATAAGCCTATGCCTAAACCAAACCAAGCTTTAAAGATGTCATGCTTTCTAAGTTGAGAAAGGAGTCTTATTTCAAATACTTAATAGTATGTATAACCTCTACCTAGTATTTGGAGTCCAATTGTCTATGGTACAACATTGACCTAGTTGCATCGAGGTTTTGTTCTCTTTGAGACCCCATTTTTCTGTGTTGCATATGAAGTGGTATATTAACTTCAAATTCCACTTTCAATACAATAATCAACATTTTTTTTGAGTTATATTCTCCCCAATTATTTGATCCCAAAATTTTCAATTTCCATCTAGTTTTTATTTTAATTAAATAAAGAAACAAAATGAAAGTGATAAAAAAATTCATATTTTTTGTTTAATTTTTAGATGCTAACATCAAAAAACCCTAGTGATGTTTGTGGAACAATGGACCATGGAGTTTTTGCAATAGTAGCAAGTTTTGATCCTTTGACAAAGGTATGCGACAAATTAGTAAATTTGACATTATATTTTCTCTTTTATTGGTCTAGTATTGAAAATTTTATGATACTTGTATGTAGTTTAATTTCTATCTTGATGCTTGCTACAGGTGCTTGTAACTCTAGATTGTCAATGTGTTGTTGTGGATGAGTGTGTTGATTATTTGTTTGTGGTAAGTGACTATTATGTTATATGCCATTCCACAATTCAATTTTTATATATTAACATCTATACTTCTTATTATATTAGTTCGATCTCCAAATGAGTGAAGAGAGGAGGATGAGTGAGTTCATTCAAAAGACAACAACGTCAAGGGAAACTCCATCCAACCAACAATCGAAGGCAACACACAATCTATTTCCTCAAATGACTATGTATTAGGGTTGTTTGTTGTATGGCTATGTGGCATTTTTTAACATATGTTTTGGGTGATCCCACAATACTGATTTACAATTTTTGGCCAAACTAGACATTGAACTTATTTTTTCTAACTAAATCTTCACTTTCAGGCACCTATAGCGGCTAAATCGTGAGGAATTTGAAGATGATGCAAATTAGTGATTTGTGAAATTTTGTCTATAGATTCTGCATATGTTTTTTTCAATTTTTTTTGAATCATATTGCACTTCTTTTTCCATCTCCTTCAATGAAAAATAGTTTTTATTAGTAAACACCATTTTTAAGGAGTGATGCTCACCGTATACAACATAATTTTTCTTCTATGAAGGATAAAATTCTTTTTTTTTTCAAATTTAGATTTCTAACTATGATATCTAACCATTTTATTTGGTTTCATAGTGTTTTATCGAATATTTTTTCCTTAATCAAGTTTTGAAGTCAAATCAATTACAACTCAGACATAGGCGGACCGTATATAACATAAAAATTTTGTATGTATCAAACTTCTTTTTTTTAACTAGATCAAGGACATCAATACCTAGCCTACACATAATTTTCAAGATTTTATTTTGATAATCTGTTATTTTTCCACATATGCAGAACAAAGAGATTGATTTTTGGTGAAAAAACTATGTTTAATCAAACTAAAAAAACAAATGCATAATAAAACCAAAACATATTAAAATTATATTTGATGGATAGCTTGTTTCGAGGGCTACCATCATCCAGTTGGATTTTTCAAGTCTCCTCCATTTTCATCCTCAACTCGAGCTTCGAAGGGAAAATTTTTGGAGATTTTTGGTGCCAAAGGGGGAGAAGGGGGGAAAGAGGGTTTCAAATGAACCTAGGTTCCAGCGAACCCCCTTGGAGGTTCGCTCGAACCTGGGTTCAATCAAACCCTAGTCCGAGTGAACCCCCCTTTCTACAAAGTTTCTCTTTATTTTTTATTTCGAGAAATGTGAAATATGTGGGACCCAAAATTTAATAGGGTTCGCTTAAATAGGAGTTCGAGTGAACCCTTATTGGGTTCATTCAGACCCTAAGTTTGTCCAAACCCCCAAAACCCAAAACATTTTCATGGGGTCATTTTTTGCAATTTTGTTGAACCTCAATGGAATTGTAAGCCAATTTTGTGGGATCACCCTTTTGTACTATCAATATGTGACATTTTATGTCTATTTTGTGGTACTGGTTGAAAGTAATGATCTCCTTCAAATGGCCCCCTTTTTGGATTCTCTTATTGAGGTGGGGCCATCTCCTATTGAGGTGGAGATGGTTCATGTTGAAGGGGCTTGGTGGTGCTACTGTGGGCTTCTTCCTGCTTTCTTTTCTACAATGTTGTCTAACTCCTCTTTTGAGGTAGAGTATTTTGGGAGGCTAGTTTGTGTTTCGGTGCTCTTGTTTCCTTGTTTCTTTTCCCTTTCCTGGATCATATGAGGTGTGGTCTAGGTTTGGGTTCATGTTTCTCTACAACAACTTGTGTTTCTCTCCCCTCCTTTGGTAATAAGTTGTAATGCACTTTTTTTCCTAATTTGAGTGGAAAGTTTGTTGCATTCCATCTGTTGTAGGTGATGGGTGGCCTGGTCATTTTTGGAAATCTTTTGGGCCTATAGTTTTTTGGGTTGGTTCTTGGTTCTATAGGACTAGTTTTTGTCCTAAATGTTTAGTTACTCCTAATTGTGGTGTCAGATCTAGGTTGTTAGTCTATCTTTGACCCAGAACTACTGTTGGTTCTGGGTGTTCTATCACTCCTAGGTTTTGTTGACTAGGTGTTGTTTGTGTTTTTGTTATTCTACTATAGTGTCTCTATTGGTACTATTTCATTAACAAAATTTGAGACTTTTTAGTTTGGAAGTGTCCTCTTAGATCTATAAAAGTTTTTGGGTCCTTTTAAAACTTTACTTACCTTATCAAAAATATTGATACATGTCTTTCAAACAATAGTGGTGTGGCTTCCTTAGATGAAGATGATAAGGTGACATTAGACTTCCTCTCACTAGAGGATCATCAGAATAAGGATAAGTCTTTTGAGGTTATGAACATTAGATCTCCCTTGAGTCCTCTAACCTTTAAACCTCATACAAGTCCTTTAATTATTGGACCTCCTAAGCCTCACCTTATCCTCTATCCACCCTCACAATAACCACAAGTCCAAAAAAACTTGTACTTATCCTTAGACCACCTTATCACAATGTTTCACATCAACCGAGTTATAATACCATTTCTCACACATATAACACAAGGAATACTAGGAAACCATAAACCATACCTACTTAATTACCCTTACCTCAAACTATTTTGCTTAGTGCTCCTCATTTTCCTTTGCATAGTGGAAAAGAGTATGATCTTACATGGAACATCTCAAAAACACTCCTACTAATATTTCTTTATGAGATCTTATTCAAGCTTTACCTAATTACCATAACATGCTTCAAAATTATTTTAAACAAGTTTTTATCCCTCCTAGTGTGCAACCAAACGATGTAGCAACCCTAATTCAAGGAATGAACTCAGTAAAATTAGACATTACCTTTCATCAAAATGAGTTACCTTCATTAGAAGTGTAAAAAAAATGAAGCTTTCATGGTAATGGTTGTCATTAAAAAATGCAGAATAAAATAGACTCTCATTGATAATGGTCCAACTCTTAATGTGTGTAGTGTGAACCTCTTAGATAAGATTGGAGTGGATAAGGATATGATTGAGCCTGATTCTTTATTTATTCATGGATTTGACAATGTGGGAAAACAACCACTTGGTGTGATAACATTGCCTATTAGAGTTGTAAAGGTCACATTGCAAACTCCTATCCATTTCATGCCTCAAGATCTCTCCTATAATCTCCTTTTGGGTAGACCGTGGATCCATGAAATGAATGAGGTACCTTCAACTCTTCATCCTTGAATGAAATACATCTACAGCAACAAAAATTTATATTGTAGTTAAGGTTGACCCTCACCTAGAAATTTGTTTGCACACTAAGAAAGATAAGGAAATTCCTCTGAAAAAATTGATACCAACTTCAAAAGTAGAACTCGTGCAAGAGGAATAAAAATGGAAGAATATTGAATAATTTATAAAGCTACTGGATGATGATTGGGGTTTATTGGATTTCACAACTACATTCATGGAGAATACAATATTACACACAAACCAAGAAAAGAGAAAGAAATAGATATAATATCAACACAAGTTGAGTCATCTAAAGCATGTGATTCCACAACCTTTAGCAAAGAATATGAAAGCAACAATTACACATCCACATATGAAGAGTGTGATCATGAGAAGCCACCAAATCGAAAAGAAATGGAAAACTTTATGGAAGAGTTTATGAGATTTCAAAACAACTTGGTTATAGTGGAAAAGGATGTGTATCTAGAGAACAAGTAATTTGTATCCCTATAGAGCTTGGCATACAAGAAACAAAAATTGGTCTTGGATATTGTCCTTCAAGTATAACAAAAGAATCAAAAAAACCTCCACTCAATACCAACACAAATACAAAATATTCTTCTAAGAAATATTTAAACTTGGTGCATCTTGAACTGATAGATACTACATGTGGGAATATCCATTGGATATGTATAAAATTGATATTTTTCCTACTCATTATAATCAATAACATTAGTTTCTACTCCTTGTCATGTGGTAGTTGTAGTATCATAGCATATTCACTACCATGCATGAGGGTATAAACTTGGATTTATGCAATCATATTTCTTTTTTTTGCAAGGATCAACATATCATCATCCATTTTTGGCTCACCTTTTTCCATTGTATGTTTGTTCATCTTGTCTTGCTAATTCATATCATACATTCATGTGTGTCCCTTTGTACTAATGTTGTTCAAGGGATCTTGATCTTGGGCCCTTGGCCACCTCCTTGATCTTTTTCATCCTACTCCATTGCCATTCGTGCACTTGGATCCCTCTTGACGCATATTTGTCTACTTTTAGTGTGATTTTGAGCATAGGGATCATCCTCTCACTAAAGTGGGGGCTAAATGTAGTGTGGTAAAACGTACTCCTTTACATTTTCACATTATATTTGGGTGCCTTAATTTAATTGGACTTAACTAATCCTCTAATTGACCCAATTGTAAATTTAAAATCTTAATTAATCCCATTTTCTGAAAGAGAAACTTGTATTAAACAATTGCAAACATTAATTAAATCAAGCCTTGAAATTGGTGGGTCCTAGGTTTGGGGCCTAGGAAAGGGAAAATGGGTCCCCCTTGAGTTTATGACCCCAATTTTTAATATGTTTTTCATGGAACTTTTATGATCCAAATTTAAATTTCAAATGTCAGCTTGTAATGTTTAATTTTTAAGAAATTAGAAAAATACCTATAAATACCTAGTCTTTTTATTAATTCAAAACATCTAGCAAGAGGGAAAATTTCATATGAGAAAATATTGTTGTCAAGAGCATTGAAGAGCAGATTTATCAGTCATCTACAACAACATTTCAAGATCCTATCATGATGTCAAAATTTATGTGTGTTCATGCATGTTTTTGGAGCTAACATTGTGATGTAGGTTTCAAGCATTCAAGTCAAGATTCTATCTATCGAATCAAGCATCTAATCAAGCCATCCATGCAAGATAAAGACCTTGGAGAGATGTGTTAGATTTAAATCCTCTAAGGATCTCCATTCAAGGGTTCGGTGAGTTGCAACATATCATTGTTCATTCACCATTCCTTTCATTAATGTTTCATTTCATTTAAAGGTTTAATTACCATAACAGGGTTTAGCCAAGGTAAACTCCCATTCAAAAAAAAATAAAAATATCTCTCTTTGTGTTTACAGATATTAGGTTGAAGAAGGATTGAAGGTTGATCAAAAGTGAAATTTCGTGAGGTTGTCAAAGTTGTCAACATTTTCATCAAGATATGGAAACTTAGATCCTGAATGTATTTTTGACTTTCCGATATTGAAACTTGGGGGGAAACAAAAGATTAGATCCACCTCTAAAGGACCCTGAAAGTTGAGTAGAAAATCCCTACAAAGACTCATTCACCCTAGGAAAAATGTGTCCCAAGTAGACACTTAACAAAGGCTTTTGGTGAAAGTCAATCTTTCCCTAGGGGATCTCTTTTTCCTAATGAAATAATGAAGATAGGTGCACGCCCCTATTCAAAACCTATCTCACCCATTTTTCTATGTTTTATTAGGTATTTTAAAATAATTACTAAAAATATCTTTGTCATGCCATAGATTGATGTAAAGACTCCTATCTAAGGACATACCTCTCTTAATGATGACGAGCATCATATGAATTAACTACTAGACTATCAATATACTATAAGTGTATTTATAATTTTATATCATTTTAAATAATATATTAATCCATAAAGTTTACCATGATTCATCTAAATATTTGAATATCTAACTTAATTTACAATCAAATGGTCAAATGATGTTATTTCCTCTTAAAATATATGCATTGGAAAGAATTTTTTTATAAGTTAGTCAACTCCATGTGCTTAAAATTTGGAATTTATGTCATATCCATAGTTGAGGCTTTATTAGAGTGTTTTGGGCATTACATTTGGTATCAAAGCCTAGGTTGGAACATTGGGAGCTCTAAGTATGTGCATGCATATTTGATGAGCCTTGTGTTGGTTATGTGTGTAGGACTTTATATGTGTGAAGCATGAAATTTATTTTTTTCTTTTCTTTTGATGTTAGGACACTCTGTGTGGGAATGACTAAACCTTCACCCTTATTTTATCTAATTATAATTATATGCATAGGGCGTTCCTCTTGACACATGGGTACTTGAGAAGTATACTATGTATTGCTAAAAAAGTAGTGAATATGGGGGTGATGTTTGTTAACATAAGCCACCTTGTGGGAATATAACATGAGAAGAGACATTTAAAATCTTAGTGAGATATTATATACTTTCTTATTCTATGATGTGTAAATGACATTGAGATAAGGGTTTTTGATCATAAGGATAATTTTCATAAGAACCAATTATAATTAGAATGTTAAACATGTAGTAACTCTTACAATTAACTCTTGTAAGGATTTTTTTTTTATGTGCATGTGATAGGTTCTTATATAATATATAAGAATTTTTTTACCATTAAATGTGTGTCCTTTGAATGTTAGATGATAAAGGGTTCTTAGGCTACTTGCTTGGTTTGATAATATTAACATATAATGAATGTTTGTCATCTAGATGTGAGATTTGGGATATAAATCCACCTCCTTGAGCATATTGTGATTATGATACCTTAGGTTGGATCATGATTTAGAGTATTAACTCTACCATCTCAAAGTAAGATGACTCTTTTCTCATTTTCCCATCTTACATGTTTTATTGTTATGTCATGACATGATGGTAACTAGATATAGCACCTACTTGTCACAATTTACATATCATGAGGTCTTTCATATTGTCTTTGAACAAATTAACAATATCATGTTATTTATTTTGTTTAAGCATGATAAATGGTAATGGTTTTATGTATTATATTGTAAATGCAATTTACACAAGATTAAATCATGTTTGATATTTCAATGTTGAACCTTGGATAGAATGTAGAGAAAAAAATAAAGTTGGGACTTCACTTATTTCATTTATCTTTATTATGCGTTATATTGCACATTTAAGAATAGTGAAGAAGCCCAATATAGATAATGTATTAGGAATGCATAGTAAACATGTAGACTATAAAACTTCAATAATTTTTTACTAAAAAAATGTAGTGTATGGTGAATGAAGAAACCATGGTTGTGTAGATATAAAATAAGTTATAATTAAGAAAAAATTATTGATGGACCAAGCTATAAGAGTAAGTGTAAGTTGTGCATGTTTGGCTCATGTGGAATGGATTGATAAAGTTCTTAGAAATTTTAAGTGATTAAACCACTATGTCTTAGATTGTAGAGGATAGGAAACCTGATAAATATGTTTTAGTGTTTTCCTTTAAAAGAATAAAATAAAATGTGTAAGTCTCTCTTCACGTTCTTTTGTATTGTATGGTACGGTTTTCTTCCCTAGCATCCTAATGGGTATATACAAAAATATGTGACACAAAATGAGATGCCACTTTATTTTTTATTCTTAAAATGAGCATTTGTTAGTGTCAAATTTGGAACTTGGAAAACGCAAATGATGTTATAAAATAAAAAATAAAACTTCTTGTCATTTTTCTAATCTTCAACTTGCGACTTGCATATTTTTTGCTCCTCAACCCACACTCACCAAAATAATTTGAAATTTTTCCACCTTGAGATTGTGAAATCTTCATCAAGATGCTACCAAGACATCGAGGAGGTTGAAGAGGTAAGTATCTTTGATTTTAAGTTTTAATTTTGATTAAATTAGGTTTATTTATTAATTTTTTTTTTGATTTCTAGGAAATGATATTCCACCCCCAAATGTAGAAAATCCTCCATCAACTCCTCATGAAGACCCTCTTGAACAAGAACCACAAAAAACACCTCCATAAATTCCTAGACATCCCCCAAGAACATTAGACAACATACTAAGGAAAATAGAAAACAATAGAACGTAGCTCGAGGAATTGATTACAAGGATGAAAGATACTATTACAACAAACCCTCATAGGAAAAGCCTTGCTAAATCCTTGTAATTTATCGTGTCTCATGTAGGATCAATGAGTGCGCAAATTGATTTTTGTTCCATAAGGGGGAACAAAAAAATAGTTTTATGCAAACAAACTATTCTATGAGCTAGTAAAGAAAAGTGAAATTAATAAATTTGACTTGTGTACCCTCTTCACTGACCCACAAACCAATCAACCATTAAAAACCAGATGTAGGAGGTTTCGTATCCATTGGTTCCACAATGAAATGATAATGAATAATTGTTGGGATACATGGTGGATGGTTTTTGGCTAGCAAGTCCTTGTAATAATTACGAGGTGCCATAATACATTTTAAGGAAACTCTATTGTGATTTTATGCTCAATGTGATTCCAAACTATTTTGACTTTCTAGATTTTAGGGTAGAGGTGGGCGCTCCTCACATCATAGAGTGGGGGCACAACATGGCCTAAAATTAGCTCTAATACCCTTTTGTATACCTATGGTGGAGCATGTGATTGTTCCTTTCGTTGTGAGGGACAATGTCAAGGTGACACCTTGGACTCTATTTGTAATACCCCTATGTTTTGTCCTTTTGATTGAATAGTGTTATGCTCTGTTATGTTGTACTTTCTGTTAGTACCTTGACTATGGTACTCGACTTCTATTTGATCGCTACCTATAAAGCGGTGTTAATGTTATCTTTTGATGTGATGGTATTTTAATATGATGTTATTTGTATGTCATGTTTTGAATTAACTTAATGGATATTCAAATTAATGATGTTTATGCTTTGGATTATATTAATGTGTTAGAATTGTCAGTTAGTTACACTGTATTGGTGAAGGGGATGGTATCGCATCACTCGCTTGCGAGTGCCTTGCGATTCCATGATTTTCTCTTCACAGTGTGCCTTATTTATGACATGTTTATGTATGTGGATATACTCTTTGTTCTTAGGTTGACAGGTACATGACATCGACTCCACCTGGTTTCACAGGTTTGAGCGTGTCCAATGCCCAACGGTATTCGATTGGGAGATAGTAGCTAGGTTTTCCATGCCAAGCCGTCACCCTAGTCATAGTGTGTCGTCTGGTGTGAGTCGGGTTAAGTTGCCTTAATTTTGTCATTTGGCTTTGATTTCAGTTTAAAGTTGCAAGTTAGAAAAATGTTAAAATATATGCTTTTATAGTTAAATTGCCGTTTACCTCATTTGGTTTATGTGGAAATGTAATTTATTTTATTATAAATTTAATTGATTAATAAATAATTTAATCGTTGATTAAATCTATTTTATTAATTAATTAAATTTATGTTGTTGAAATAAGTTAAATCGTTCATTTTGAAATTATTGTTATTTTGGTTGAAATTGAAAATTAAAGAAAATGTTTTAAAAGTCAATTTAGAAAAATTTGAATTCAAAAAATTGAAAAATGAGATATTTTCTATTTCTGTTTTCTGAAATTGATGAGGGTTGTTGTATGGATATTTTTTGAAATTTTCATTATTATTGAATTTCTCTTCACAATTTTGGATCATAAATTTTTTGGAAAAGTTGAAATAGAAAGAGGAGGAATTGTTGGATTTTTGTGGGTTTTGGATTAAAGCTTAAGGAATCTGAGGAGTTGAAATGGGCAGCAAGGTTGGAAGCTGAGCACCATTTTGGATCTTTTCAACTCAAAAAAAAAAAACCAGGTTCATTCTTTGTAAATTTGATTGTTTTAAAAAAAAAATGTATTCACTTATTTTTTTGTTGTTGAAAATCATGTTGGAAACTTCATGGGGATTTTGTTAGCAAAACACAAACCTTGTTTTTCTTTATTTGGGGTTTGCTCAAGAAAATAAGAAAAAAAAAAATGTTCTTGGCTAGAAATGATCTTTTGATTATTATTTCCTCAAATAATTATGTATATTCATTGTAAATATATAAATATATATATTTAATATTTTTAATATTGGTTGTTTTAAAGATTTAAGACCCTATTTTTATTTTTATTTTAAATCGGATTTTTGGGCAAAAATTAGTAGTCAGAATTCACGTTTTTGGGGTTTTAAAATAAAATTAAAAATTAAAAAAAATGTGAGTGGGGAGGTCACTAGGGGCTCAACCCCCACCGCGCCCCCATGGGAGGCGGGTGGAGGGAGCCGCGTCCAGCGCGCTCCCCACACACCCCCTGCCACCGCTTTCATCGCCACTCACAGTCGCAGCTAACACAGCTGCCACCACCAGGGGTGGTCAGTTGTGCTTAGCATAGCCACAACACCACCAGGGGTGGTTGGTTGTGCTTAGCACCGCCGCCATCGCCCCTCTGCTAAATGCCACCACCCTATGCATTCAACGCGGCCGAAGAAAAATACACGGCCACCACCCTAGCCGAAGCTAGCGCGTGGCTAACCCTAGAAATGACGCGCGGCTCGAGACAAGCGCACGGCCCGAAAACGGGGTTGATCTATTTAAAGGTTATAATATATTTAATATTTTTTTTATATATTATCATTTTATAATATTAAAATATAATTGATATTTTAATATTATATTTTTATAATAATAAAATATTAATATATATATATATTTGTAAATAAGAATTTTCATATAATATTTAATATATAGTTTTAAAAATATTAATATGTATATATTAAATAATTAAATATATGTATATATATTTTGAAAAGGTATATATATACATATTATGTATATATATTTTAATATGTATGTATATATATTTTTAGTTGTGGTTGTAAATTTAATATGGATAGGAAATTGATGTTTTTAAAAGGCATGATTTAAGTCGAATGGAGGAAATTGAAAGCATGATAACTTTAGTAAATCATTATTTTATTTATAAATATAATTTTTAACAAAAGAGGAGTAATATTGATTTAAATAATATTTTTTGTTGTAAAGACTAGTTAATTGTTTTAAAATAGATATAAGGAAATGAGGAAGCAATAGTTATTTACATCATTGAATTTTTATTTATATGATAAATTGGTTAATTTATCTCTATTTAAATGCAAGTAGGGAAATTAAATAATTAGTATTAATTTCTTCCTTATTGGAAAAGATGTGTTTAAGTTCAGTTTATTTAATACGATGAATTATTGAATGTTAATGAGAAATGGATTTAGTAAATCCAAAGTAAAATATAATTCTCATCTTCTTGCTCGTCGTAATTGTGTACGGTCTCCGTCTTCATTTGGGGAAAGGAGTTATAGAGTTTAATAAGTCTTCCAGATGGGGTTTTCAGTTCTATGGGTTGTCGTTTTGTGTTTGTCAACCTTTTGTGAATTCTTTGGGTAGTGCATGGGGTCTAGTCAGTGTTAATACCCGGTTTCTACGAACGAGAATGTTTTGTGTCTCTTGTGAAGGAGTGGTTTATGGGATCCGCGTCTCCTTGTAAGGAGTGACCTTGTTATGTGATTTGTTGCCTCCAATGTTGGAGTGAGTTTCATTTTATGTCGCCTCCTGTGAAAGGCATGGTCGTGATATCTTGTTTGTTGCACTTTGTACCCTTGGTGATTGGACGGTATGTGTGTTGTCAAGTAGAAGAGTGGATTCTGTTAGGGTCCAGAGCCTGGAAGAGGTAAGATTGGGTAACCTTCAAAATTTGTTTAATCAAGTGATAACTAAAAGAATACTTAAAAGATTAGGACTAACTTCTCACTAATCAAGATAAGTTGGCCTCACTCATAAACACAAGGGCTCGTTTAGTCTTGGGATGAGTGGGAAGGCCTGGGATGGCAAGGTCATCTATCCTGTCTGTACGTAAGGTATTTGATCCCACATTAGTAAGTATGAGGGCCCGAGATTAGTTTGAGGCCACCATCTTGACGATCCGCAGTGGGTAACTCATGACGAGCTATGTGATGACACTCTGTCTAGGACACAGTTGGTACTTGTTTTGTGGGTATGGTTTCCTTAACATACCTGATGTGACCATAGTTGGTATTCGATTATTATGGGTATGGTTCTCTGAACATACTTGATCTACTTTATTTTTGGAAGCAATGTGACCATGTAGAGTTGTACTTGTGTTGTACTAGTGATGTACTTGAGTTGTAATTGTATTTTACATGTGATTGGTTGTGTCAGTTTGGTTCAGTTATGATTTAGCCTGTGTCTAGAGGTGTTGGTCTTGGCTAAGATTCCATGTTACTATCTCCTAGCACGGGGGGTGGGCCTTTGGGTTCCACTTGGTTGGGTGGCATGCACCTAAATCCATTGGGTTCTTTCTTCATGTTCGTGTGGACGAGACTTCCAGTTGGAGAGCTTGTTGGTTTCAATTTCAGTTCTTGCTTTACTTCATTTCAGTTGTTCTTGTATTATTTTACCCCTCATTTGTTATCAAGGTAGAAGTTGTAATTGTAATCTTATTTATTGGATTTGCCTCATTTAGGGAATGAGTGTTGTAACCTTATTATTTAATGAATGGATTAATGAAATGGGAAGTTATCTTTATGCTTGATGTAAATTATCTTAATTGGAATGTATGTGTTTAATTATTGTCTAAATCTTTGATATGGTTTATATTCATGTTTTTTGTTGAGGTTCTATATAACCTCTATCTCATGACCTTAGAGGTTGTTGGCAATGGGTAGTGAACTTTCTTATTATTTGTAAAACAAAAAAAAAATTAGCCTGTTTAAGTAGTTGTTTGCAACTTCCTCTAGGGTTGTGTGGCAGGGCGTTACACTATTAGCTCTCTCACTTAGAGTTTTGTATAGTATGTGAGGCCTCTAGTATAGAGTGATGTGGGCATGTCTTCTAGGCCTCGAGTTTTAGTCCATTTTTTTCAATCTTGCGACACTATTTACACTTATGATCTTCAAAGTAGTTATGATGTAGCTACATATGATACATAAACTATAGAGGGGGTGGTTATGATATAATATTTGTTGAATGAAAATTTTTACATTGATACTTAGGTAAATTTCAGCAAGTTCATTTAATTATGTTTATTAAATTTTATTCTAAAATGTAAGAATAACTCAATTAGTAGAATGATTATGATGAAAATTTAGTGTCAAAGTGTTCGTTCTATTTGTAGCATTACCCCAACCCCCTATTTCATGATGTCATTGAGTCCAAAGGTATGTAACCAATAAGTATTATAATTATTACATGTGAATAGATGAACCTTATATGAATGGTTTTCTCATAACTCACTTTGGATTTCAAATAATTTGATGGTGGACATTCGACATCAACACCTTATAAAAGTTGTCATCGATGAACTTTTACCTAGGTTATTCATTAATGGTGTTGTAAAATAATGTTAGGTGGTTTTGGTAATTGAACAACATTTGTTGTTTTCTTTTAAGATGTTGACATCAGATACTCAGGTCTTGATGTTTATGCCACATTGTATCATGGTGTTGCTCCAATAGTAGAAATTTTTACTCCTTTGACATAGGTATGAGACATATTAGTAAATTTCACATTATGTTTGTTCTTTTATCAATCTATTATTGAAATTTTTAATGATACTTGTATATAGTTGAATTGCTATCTTCATGCTTGCTACAAGGGCTTGTGACTCCAGATCATGAATGTGCCCTTGTTGTGGATGAACACCTTGATTATTTGTATGCAATAAGTGATTATTCTTTTATATGTCATTCTATAATTTAATATATATATATATATATATATATATTAATGTATATTAATTTTATTATATTCGATGGGCATCTAGACAAGTCTAGAGAGGAGGACAAGTGAGCACACTCGAAAAAACCAGCATCATATGCATCTCCATCTAGTTGATATTCAAAGGTAGCTCATGATATATTTCCTTCCCCTAGTGGGAAATAACTATATCAGGGTCCTTTGTTGTATGCCTAAGTGGAATTTTTAACATATATTTTGTATTATTAGTATGCAATATTTTATGTCCATATAGTTTTTTTGCAAGCCTATATAACTATTAGATATATTTTATACTTTTATTGACATATAGTGGTGTATTGACTTATGAATCTTTGGTTATGAAACATAGAAAAAGGGGGGAACCTTTGGGTTTTCAACTTAGGGTTTGAAAACTTTCCCTAACGTTCATTTATGATTTGGATGGAATGAAGGGGAGATAAAATGGTTTAGAAATGAAAGGGTGAAATGAGGGTTTCATGAATTTGGATAAGGTATGTGATCGAATTACAATCTGGAAGGTGAGTCAACCAAACCTTGACCAAATCTAGGATGGATTTAGGAATGAAATTTAATGATCTAACTAGTCTAATGGTGCAATTTAATATTATGATGTAAATATACAAAAACACAAAAATTTATAGATAGATTCAGACAAAATAAATGAGTAGAGTAGGACACTATGCACCTATGATTTAAATTTGGGCCTAAAATGGAGGACACAAACACCCAAGGTGTGAGTTTTCTTGTAGTGATTTTTTAGATTTGTCTTCATATTCCTCTATTGTCAGGTTAAAGCCTTCCATTTTTTCTTGCAGATCTATCAGATTACTATCAAGTAATTTTGTAGGTGATTTTTTGTGAGTTGATAAGATGTAGGTCTTCAAATTCTACAATGAAAAACTTGTCTCAATCTTTCTTCAATCCTCACTAAACCTGAAATATATGCATTCACAAAGAGAGGAAAGGTTGTGCCATTTAGGGGATTTCCTTAGTCAAACCTTGTGTTAGTGTTTCCACTTCCACAATGGTCATATCAATGATAAAATGATAATGGATAGGAAGGAATGATGAAATCATAAAGTGTTGCAACTCACCACCCTTCAATGGCTTCCTTGAAGGATTGAAGTTATGCACATCACTCCAAGGTCTTGTATCTAGCTTGCTTGATTTACTTGAATGATTGAATTTCTTGGAGACCTACAAAAGTGTTAACCCTTAAAAAACAATGATAATATGAAAACACATGAAGTTACATATGGTTTGACATGATGTTTGGATATAAAATTACTACAATAAATATTTGAAATGCTACTCTTGACTAGCTCTTGAATGCTCTTAATGATAGTAATTGTTCTTAATAATCACCTCTTTCTTATTTTTCTCACTTAATATTCAAATGATGGAATAACTAGGTGTTTATAGGCATCTATTCGATTTCTCAAAAATTAAATCCTGATAGCCAACTTTAAACAATTGAATTGCAAATAATAAATTTTTGACACGAAAATATTTAAAATTGGAGGGAAAATAGGACACTCATTCCCAAGGTGTGAGTGTCTTGGAACTATTTTCTAGGATATTTAGGGTTGCACGCAAGGTTTTAGATAAATGCATTTGTTTTCTATTTGCAATTCATTGATAATTGTTAAAAATGGGCCATAGAATGTATAATTCGGGAAATTAAGTACTCAATTAAGTCCAATAAGTTAAGGGGGGACAAAACATAAGGTAAAATTGTCAAGGGCGATAGTTTATGATGGTACATTTATCACCACGTTAGTGATAGTATGAATAATGTGTGGACTCACACTAAAGTATAAAATGTGTCAATAGGGTTCTAATTGTCCAAATTTTGAAGAGATGGGATGATAATGAATCTAGGGGATGATCAATGTAAGGAAGCTAAGGCAATAGAACAACTTCCTACCCTAATCTTGGGAGGATGATAATACAAAATTTTTATAGATCTTTAATAGTTACACAAACTTAAATAGAAATAACCATAAATATCATGTATACCACAACACAGTGATTTATGTGGGGAAAAACCTTTCGGGAGAAAAACCCCACACTCCAAATTTCACCCAATATATCATTCAAAAATAAAAATATTACAATATACTTCTAGAGAAAGTTTCTCATAGGAGTATCACCAACCAAAGATCTAGGGGCAACACAACTGCTATTAGACTCTTAAAATACATCACAATACACAATCGTTATACAACGCCCTCATAAAATAGGGTTTCCTTCTAGGGAAATTCAAGCTAACAAAATATTTTTCGTTAGATCTAAGACCTAATGATGAATGTTCCAAATCTAGAATAATAAAATATGAATAAATTTTTCCTTTCAAGGGTGTTGCCCTTGAGCCTTTGTTAGGATGCACTGCCCCTAGACCACTAGTTGGGGGGATGACCCCACCAGATCCCTCAAGGGGGGAAATCACCCTATGTCCCCCATCTCCAATGTATCAATAGTAACTTACATATCAATAGTACTTTATGTAATTGTAAGGTTGAGATACACTATCCCAACAAATCCCCCACTTGTTACACCTTGTAAAAGAAATGGGAGCTTGTATAAACATCATCTTTTAATTGCTAGGGGCCGAAAGGCCCATAGTCTTTGAACACCATGTGAACTTCTCTATGATCCCGAGCTTAGTTAAATAATCAATAACATTAATCAAAGTATCTACCTTAACCAGCTTCACCCTCTGATCTTTGATGATATCTCTAACAATATGATATTGTACATTAGTGTGCTTGGTCTGTGCATGAAATATTGAGTTCTTAGCTAGACATATCACACTCTAATTTTCACAATAAATTATTGTTGCACCTTATTTAATTCCAATATCTGAACATGGTCCCTTAATACAAATGGTTTTTTTTACAAGCATGAGTAGCTACCATATACTCTACTTTTGTAATGAACAAAGAAACCACAATCTATTGCTTACTCATCCAAATAATTGCACCACCAAATAAAGTAAACACATAAGAACTGGTGGATTGTCTACTATCAACATCACTTGCCTAGTTTGAATCCACATAACCATGAATATCAAGGGAAACATTATATTCAATCATATTACTATGCTAACACAAGGAATAGTCTGAGGTGTCGTGCAAATATATGAATTATTTTAACTGCATCCCAATAAACTCTACCAAGATTAGACATATATATGGAAATAAATCCCACTACTTGGGAAAATTTTTGGTCTTGTACAAACTATAGCATACATCAAACTTCTAACTACACTTTGGTAAGGCACTCTACTCATATCTTTCATCTTTGATGGGGATGTTGGACAATCTGAAATAGATAAATTTGTTCTAGCTGAAACAAGAGCGCACAATGGTCTACAATCCTCCATATCAAACCTCTGTAAAATTGAATTGACACAATTACTTTGTCCAAGCCATAGTTTTTTGTTTACTCTATCTCTTTTAATTTCCATCCCAAATTTTATTTTAGTTGCACCAAGACCTTTCATTTCAAATTCAGTAGCAAGTTGAGATTTTAGTTCTAAAATCTGAAATAGATAACTTTGTTCTAGCTAGCTAAAATAGGAACACATAATGGTCTACAATCCTACATATCAAACCTTTGTAAAATTGAATTGACATACTTACTTTGGCCAAGCCATAACTTTTTGTTTACTTTATCTCTTTTAATTTTCATCCTAAGAATGTGTTTGGCTGCACCAAGATCTTTCATTTCAAATTTAGCAGCAAGTTGAGATTTATTTCTAAAATCATACCTTTCCCTATACCAATAAATAATATATCATCAACATATATTGAAATAAATAGGAAATGATCACCATAAATTTTATAATAAACATAATGATTTGAATTAGAATGCTCAAATCCTAAACTCAACACACATGTATCAAATTTATGGTACCACATCCTAATACTTTATTTTAAGCCATACAAAGATTTCTTCAATTTGCAAACCAATTTACTTTTACCTTTCACCATGTAGTTCTCTAGCTATGGCTATCATATAGATATCCACTTCTAAGTCACCATGAAGGAAATTAGTTTTCACATTCATTTTCTCAACCTCAAAATCATAAGAAGAGACAATAGAAAGAAAAAATCTAATGGAAGTCATCTTTGCAATAGGAGAAAATATCTTAGCATAATCAAGACCCTCAACTTGAGAGTAACCTTTTGCAACCAACCTCACTTTGTACTTCTCAATACCTCCATCTAAACCAATATTTTTCTAGAACACCCATTTCCAATCAAAAAAAATTCATCCTTTAGGAGATGGTACAAGATCCCATGTATCATTCTTTTTCAAAGTTGTCATTTCTTCATCCATAGCAATCTTCTAAAACTTTGCATCATTTATACCTAATATCTCTTCTATCGATCAAGGTTCAAAAATCCCAACAACCCACAATTGAAACCAAAAGTGATCATGTTCTGATACCACTTATGAGGAAGATAAGGTAGCGAAACAACTTCCTACACTAATATTGAGAGGAGAATAATGTAAGAATTTTACAAATATTTAACAATTACAGAAACTTAAACAAAAATAACCATAAATATCATTCATAACACAACACAATGATTTACGTGGGAAAAACTATTTCAATAAAAATAGCCCACATTCCAAAATATGCCCAATATATTTTCTAGAAATCACAAAGATTACAATATACTTGTAGAGCAAGCTTCTCATAAGAGTATCACCAACCAAAGATCCAAAGGTAATGTGATGCTATTTAACTCTCAGAATACATCATAATACACATCTGTAACACAAACCCCTCATAAAATAGGGTTGCCTTGTAGGGAAATTCAAGCTAATGAAATGCCAGTCGTCATATCTAAGACCTAATGATGAATGGTCCAGATTTACACTAGTACAGAAACAACAATATATGATTGAAAAAACTACTAAAAACTGCTTATAAATGACTAAACTTGGTAACGTGACCAATAGTAGTTTATTTCCAATCATTTATAATGCGACCAAATTTATGACTAAACCAATTTTAGTCATTTATTTGGTCATTTTGATTGATTGATTTGGTAGTATATTTAGTCACTGATTTAGTCATATGTTTAGTCATATTATTCACTGAGCTTGGTCACATGGTCATTTGTTCACTGAAAATTGTCAATTGGTAGTATATTTATTCACCGATTTCTATCAATTGGTAGTATATTTAGTCATATTTATTCATTGATTTCTATCAATTGGTAGTATATTTAGTCAATTGGTAGTTTATTTAATTAATTTTTGTCATAGATGATTTTTGCCTAAAAGTGTTAGAAATGAGACAATGCTTTTGAGGTTTAAAAATAAAACACAGAAAAACATAATCAATCATTCATTTACACGTAATGAAACAACTATTAAAAAAGAAAAATACTAAATTTTTACTGAGAAAATTTGTTCTTACAACAGATACAAGACTTAAATATGTCTTTTCTTCAAAAAATGTTTTACCAAGTTGGTTTCTTAGTGTTGTGACAGAGAAAATTGAGTTTCAATGCTCTATTTTTTGCTTATACAACTCCAAAACATGAAAGAACTACTTGAAAAATGAAGCCTAAGGGTCCTATGAAAGACTCCTCTATAGTCTTCACACCATGAATACTCAGGATGGGATGAGAACTATGTTCTACATATACCTTAACTGATAAGCTTTATTGAACATGATAGTGGAAAAATCGAAACTGATCACAAACATTTATCAATGGACGAGCATCTAGAAGTCTTGCTTCCATAAGAAATTTTTTTGTCTTTTTAGCATCATAGAAATTTGACTCTCTGGTTACAGGTTCCACCTCCTTGACTTGTCCAATTTTGGTTTCTGCTTCAATGTATTTGAAGTGAATTTCAGGATCCTCATTGCCAATGACATTTTTTTATATTAATGATCGTAAACAAAAAGGATATACTTTTAAAGGTTTTTCAACCCATCATGGCTTAACAGACTGTATAAAGATAGTTACAACATAGTTTATAACTAGATGTAAATATCATATGTAGACAAACATAAGACACCCAAAAAGAACTGTGCATGTCCATTAGGACTCAAGACTTTCCTTTGGCCCAATTATTTATTTCAGCTAAATCAAACTAGTAAGACTCTGATGGTGGCATGTTCAAGTTTAGTCTAGTGTTTCTTTCCATTTTATATGTTTTGTCCACTATTTTTTCATTTCTAATAAAATCATCTTTGTTCAGGTTCCTCTCTTGCAGATAGTCATTCAACAATTTCATTTCTTCTTGATGCAGATTGTTTTTGCCTTGAGGAAAGAAGTGGGAAATTGTTATATCCTTTTTGTATAGCAGTGTCACTCCTTTAAGTAGGATCATAAATATATCCTTTGGCATCCCCATTGTTGCACACCTTTTTAAGCATAAAAATCCATCTAAAACATGTCTTCTTAGGTTCCACATTATAAAGCCAAAGACATTTAAAAGCATTTCTCCACATAGTTTTAGGTCATGAGAGATTCCAACAGGAGTTCAAGTAGCTATCCATCTCACCCAAGCCATTTAGGAGCCTATAAATGTTTCTAACAGTATATTTTTCAAACAAAATTCCATCACACCATTTAACCTTAGCAAGAAACTCCTCCTCATAAACTGTAACACCAAGATTTTCACTTATAAGAGCCTTGGAAAGAATGGTATAAGTTTGCTTTTGAGCTGGAGACAACCCAAAATTTGTACTCAATTGTTCCCAAGACCCAAACTTGCCACTATAATCAAGTCCTAAAATGTTGTGATATCCTAAGTGGCCTAGGCCTTTGTTGAACACAAGTGCTAAGGGTTTACCATTCGCCTTAACATTCCACCATAAAAATATTTGGGGGAAAAACCACTTGTCTTTCTAGTTAATAGCCTCCCCATTGAGTATATGATGTCTGATTTGTACCCAGGCTTGCCAAATTAAAGAAAAAACAATAGAACTTGAACTTTAATTTCCATCTACGCAAACACAATATCATGCAAGTGCAAATTATGTCACTAATGACCTTTCTTGGGCTTAGATATCATCAAATTGTTTTTAATATGCACTTTCCAAGGTTCATTTCCTTGTATGGCCTTGATCCATTTGGCTGCTAGAGCTATACCCTGAGATTTGAGGTACTTCAATCCCAATCCCCCTTTGGGTAAACAACACTCCCACTTGAATTTATGTCTTTTTATCCACCCTTTGCCACCAAACCATAAAAATCCCTCAATTTTTTTTGAAGTTTGTTAAAGTGAATGTTGGAAAACATCCAAGTAGAAGAGTGATAAACTGCATGAGAATCCATAACTTTTTGCACAACTTTCATTCTACCAACTAAAGATAAGTAATGGGTCTACCATTTAATGTGCTTTTTTCAATTTTCTTCAATATCCAATCCCACATATCTTTCAGGGAGGGATAAACATAGAAGTGGATTCCCAGATATCTCACAATTTTGTAGGGATTTGACCACTATCACCCTTTACTGTTGAGCCATCCTAGGGGGAGATTATCCCAACCAATAATAGTGGATTTGTGTGGGGAAATTCTAGACCCAGAGGCATCACAAAATATCTCCAATCGGTTAAAGGAATTATCAAAATTATCTTATGTGAATTCTAGTAATAAGGCAGTGTCATCAACAAACCAAGAGTTAATCACCTACTCTTGATAAGGAAGCCTAATGCCCTTGATAGGAGGATAAATAAGTTTTGTTCTCAAGATGTAATGGAGAACATCAAAAAAAATTACAAACAGTGTAGGCACAATAGGATAACCCTACCTAATAGACCTCTGAAGTGGGATAATCTTAGAAATATCACCATTGATATCAAGCATTATGGAGGAATCAATGAATTTTTTTTTGATCCATCTGTAGAATGATGGCGGTAAATCAAATGTACTCAACATATCTAATACAAACTTCCATTCAATTCTGTCATAGGCCTTCTCAAAATCTAAAAGAATCATTGCCACTCTTTGTTTATCATACTTTGCCCAACTCATTCCTTCCCAACTTGTTATCAAATTTTCTAGGATGAACCTTCCTTTGATGAACCCAACCCGTGTTACAGAGATAATATTCCCAAGGATACTAGTAAATCTCGTAGAAAGGAGCTTTGCAATAATTTTATAAGACAAATTCAATAGGGTGATCAATCTCCAATTTTTAATAAGATTCTTATCACCACCCTTTGGGATCAACTTGATGACCCCTTTATTGATATTTGGGCCAAGTGAGCCACTTTCATGGGAAAAATTGTAGACCTCTACTAGTTCATTCCCAATCGATTCCACATTGGTATTGTAAAACTTATTCAGGAGCCCATATAACCTCGGGGATTTCCCATTTGCCAAGGATTTGATAGTTGTCTCAATCTCCTTTAAAGAGATCTTTTTATCAAGTTCTAAATCCTGAGACTTAGTGATTTTCTTAGGAATGATTCTCATACATAATTTATTGCCCTCCTAACTTTGGGGGTTTTGTTCACATGAGAACGAATTCTAAAAGAAAGAGAAAAAAGCATTCTTCATAAACTCCGAGTCAAAAAAAAGACAACCATCTTCTAGGATTGGACCAATTTTCTCCCTTTCCTATTTTTCCTTAATCAAATTGAAGAAATATTTTGAACCCCTATCCCCTTCATGTATCCATTTGGATCTTTCTCTGATCTTTTGGCCTTGGGATTTATAATTTTGGACTTCCCTTAAAAGTTATTCAATTTTAGTAAGATTGGCTTCAATCTACATATCAAGAGGAGAACCCTGCAATTGTTTCTCCAAGCCAAATGATATATCATGAAGCATGTTATCAATTATATTCATCTCTTTATATTTTTTCCTCCCCACCATCTGAAACACCTCTTTCCAAGTTTTAGTATATGAATAATATTTTTGCATTGGGTTAGAACCTCTATTCATATCTTTAGAGAGGGTCGTTACAGTTATAATACCCCCCATACAATCAGGGTCATTGAGGAGAGAGAAGTTCAACTTAAAGCTAGATGGTCTCCTAGGAGGAGGTATACAATAAACAGGAATGATAAAAACAATAGATTCAATAGGAGAGTGATTAGAGATAGAGGTTGGGGAAATAGTTAGAGGGTTCCCATCCTGTCGACCAACAAAAGAGATCAAGTTCTTGTCACCATAGAATTTGTCTAGCCGAAAATATATTCTCTTTGAATTGGATTGATTGTTGTACCATGTGAACCAAATAGAAGCAGAGGATTTTGCACATCCTTCCAAGGTATCATACAAATTGAGATAACATTTCATCTTAGACTAGTAATAAAGTTCATCGCCTTTCCATTACCTCCACTTTTATCCAAACTGTATTCAACCATATTAAATTCCCCAATACAAATCCATGGAATTTTGGGAAGGTTATCAGCCATCCAATGCCATAATTCACTTCTCTCCCTATAATCATTAGATGCATAGAGTGAAGCAACTCCCACAATCTGAGAACCAACCAAAAGAGACATCCACACCAGCTTGTTACAAGGAGAGAAACCCCATTGCAACACATTTTTGTGTCATTTCGGGTGAATTAAAATAGTAGTACCCCCTTCCCTTTATCATGTCCAGATAGGAAAAACTTGGAATTTTTCCATATAAAGCTTAAAAAAAAAATCACTTGGAAGCTAGTGGCTTTGACTTCCTATATACACAATATATCCATTTCAGGTTTGTTGTTGTAAAAGGCTCTGACTACATATTTCTGGTCCTAAGATTCCAAACCCCTAACATTCTAGCTACAAATATTTAAACTCATTTACATTTAGTGGAAGGGATTTTCATCTAGCTCTTATAAAAATTATCTAATCCTTTGGGTTTATTAACCACCTTGCCAAATTTAAGGATTTTCTTTTCTACTCCAACTTCCACCAAAGAGGTTCTTTCTACATTCTTCTTCTTATTATTATCTTCTCCCTTGGCAAGAGAGCCCTTAACAAGTATGGGGTTATCTATCTCAGGCTCATTGCAGAGGGAATTGTAACAAGATACAAAAATCTCCTTATTACAACCATTCAAACCAGTAGGTGAGCCAGGAATGGGGGATACCTTATTTTCATTTCCCATAAGGTTAGGGTTATGCATGGTTTTCCTCATTTGTTCAGCCTTGGTCTTAATGGAGTCAAGAGCCAATTGTTGGGAATTTTTCAATTTCCCAATTTCACCAATGTCCATAGGAGTGGAGGAATACCCACATTCTTTACCTAAGTCAAAAATATTATTAGGAAAACCACAATCAAACTGTTATAAAATGTGTCTAATCTGTTGTGCAACATTTTGAATAAAGTCCAGTAGAGAGGGGCAAGCATTAGTCAGGCCACTCACTTATTTCTATGCTACCATAGAGCAAGGTTCAAGAGGGGCAATTGAGGGCTCAAATCGGATAATATATAGCTCTCTTTCAAAAAATGGATATTCAAGGCTAATACCATTCTTCCCAAATGCCTTATCAGTGCCTAGAGTTACATTTTGAGGGCAACCATTTCCTTTTCCACCATTGACATACATATCAACAACAAGACTGTTATTTTTACCACCGTCTTTAGTAACAAGGTCAACCTTAATGGGTTCCTTAAAAGAACTGACATTCTGAGATTTAATAGTCGGGCAATCTTTCCTTACATGACCATTTATTTTACAAAAGAAACACGTGTTAAAGAAACCAATCCTTTCCAGCTCACGAACTATATTTCTATTATCCAACCCAATATAAATTTTATTAGGAATCACATATTTAGGGGACATGGATTTTAACACTCTCACATTGAGGTGGGGAAGAGTCACTCATGATTCCTCAACCTACAATACATTCCCAATAGGCTTCAATATATTGGGAATAAATTTCCATAGAGGAGGAGGAACCCTCCTAATTTCTAGCCACTTAAGGATAGACCTGGCGGAAAAAAATTCAAGGTCATCGTTGGAAGAACAAGCCAAAGCCCTAAATAGTAAATTTCCCATATTCTAGAATTCTTTCTTAATGGTTCTCTCTTGCATATTGTGGTTTTTAAAAAAGATAACAAATAAACCTTTGTTAACCATTTTGCAAACCAAAACATAAAGACCTAGTTTCTTACCCCATACAGTGGCAATACAATTGTCAAAAAACTTACTAGATGGCAAAGAATCAGTATCCATAGAAATTAAAAAAATAACCACATTCTTCAATATGTTTTCCTCAAACTTAATAGCCACTTTCATATCATCATTTGGGACCAAGGAGAGTGTATTCACGGGAGGAGAGGTCTTACCATTGTTTTCATCTCTCTAGTCTCGATCTTCAAAGATTCCTTCGACTCCCCCATCGCCTGTTCCAGGTTCCAGAAGTCTGACACCTCCCATGGCTTGAGTTCTGGCCAGTTGGGTTCCATGTTCAGCCATAAACTCCATGGACCCAGGGCACTCTTCTCCTTTGTCTTTTTCTACTAGTGCATCTTTGTATGAGAAATATTTGGCTGAGGCCTTTCCAATATTAACATTACCATCATTCACTTTAGATGTCGTTCTTGTCCCATCCAGTTTGTTAGTGTCATCTCCCATGAGCCCGTAGGGCTCAGGAGTAAATGGCTAGTGCCATCACTCAAAGGGTAGGTATAGGGCACTAATTCAGATGTAAGAAACACACCAGGGGTTGGTGGGTATCGAGGTATAAATGATTCAAATTCAAAAACCAATACTAATGAATCAAAAATAACAAAGAGAGATCAAGGATAGGAAGAACACCAAACCAGGTCGAAGCTACAAATGCAAAACTCTAGGAGGCAAAAATGGCAGGGAAACCTTTCACCTTCCCCAGAGCTCTGCCTCACTACCAATGACATTGAAAATATAGTTTACCATTACAAGGTTCCCAAGCGACTACAAAATTACCTCCTCAAATAGATCAATGAATATCTGTGATAAAATGATAGAAGTGACAATCCAAAATCAAATCACTTGGAGCTCAAATATGCACCTAGGAGGAAATATAGCCCTTCATAAGACTTGAACTATTCAAACAACTTGATGGATGAATCTACACACAATAAAAGCACTATAAGAGATAATCATTTAAGAAAATAAATTACATTGAGAGAAATAGTTTAATAGTCACCTCAACTTCAAAGTTCCATATCAAAAACCATAAGTTATTTATCAATAGGAAGAAGATATATAAATTTACAAAAAATAGAAAGCAATTACCTGAAGAAAGAGATCTATGATTACATTGTAATCAACTAGACAACCACCCTCCATTTGAGATATCATCTATGCAAATTTTATAGTGCCCTAAAAAATTTACTCAACAAATAAGACCTCTTCAAAACATATTTAGATTCAACATCAAAAATATATTTCTATCAATTGATGGTACCTAGGATTAGAGCATAAAATTATCTAGAGGAGGAACAAGAAATCAAGAGTGTATTGAGGACATGGTCTATGTGAGATGTTGTCAATGGCCACCAACAAAAAGGGAAAATAGTTTCTCAAGTCAATATTATACACAAAAACCATAAAAAAATGCATGAGAATAATGACTAAAATTTGAAATAAAATGCACATCTTGTTTGTTTGAAATTCTTGTGTAGGATATTTCATAATACAATTTATTTTGAAGTCTATTACAAAATGTAAGAAAAAAAATTAAATTCCCTACAATAAGGCCTAATTAATAGAATGTAGGAACTTTATAAAATTTCTATCCTGCACTAAAGGCAATGGAAAATACAAGAGTATAATGTATCAGATATAGACACCAAGTTACTGACATATTTTTAGGATGATGTGAAGGAATAATGGACACAACATTATAGTTCAAATGTATATCATCCCTAGATCCATAGATAAGCAAGCGAATACATCCAATCATGAGACAATTAGTTGATCTATTTGGCTAGAGATAGAACAAAAAGCTCACACCATTTCACCTTGTTTTAGGACCAAGTCTCGAAGGCATTTCAGACTTAGTAAAATTGTGTGTTGAGGAAAGGATCAATTATTAAGAAAAGGTTTTTTTGAAACTAGACAATAGTTCATGAGAAGGTTCTAATGCAAATTGAATAAAACAATGAAAAATGCAATTAATATTTTGAAGGTTTTATGCAAATTGAATAAAACATTGAAAATTGAAACATCTTTAATGGGCTCCATAATTATGGAATTATTGAAGAAAACAATGAACTATTGTCTTGTTTTCCAAACAATACAATAGATCATGAGAAGGTTCTAATACAAATTGAATAAAACAATGAAAAATGCAATTAAGATGTTGACTATTCCAAAAGAATGGAGACCCTTAAAGATGTTTTAATTTGTGATACAATTCATAAAAAACATAAGGATTTGTAGAGGGGAATATAACATAGTGAAATATAAAAGTGGATAGGATTTGTGCATAGGATGAGTGGATGCTATTGTGGTTGGCACCATGCCTACCACAAATTCATGAATAGAATGAAATTATAAGTCTTAGAAAAAAATTGAACACCTGATAAAGTTCTAATCAACATTCAAAATAGGTTATCATTCTAGGTTTAGTCTTCATCTTAAGATTAATTCCTTACCATGCATCTTACTAGTTTCTTCATCTTAAGATAATTCCTCAGCAAGCACCCATAGGATTATGTTAACTTTTATTTGTAGAATGTTGAAGTCAATGTCAGGGGTATCATTGTAAGTTGGAGATAAATTTACCTCCAACTTCAAGCACATTGAATTGTGGGGTCTATATTAAGACTAATGTGTGACACATAGGAGGCATTAACTTAATACTTTTATATTATGACAACTAGAATAATAACAGAAAAATGGAAAAATATTGTTGCATTATCCTACTCAAAAGAGAAATAACATTGTTGTATAAAATCACTTATGAAATAGTATAACTTTCATACTATTCATTAACATCATGAATCTGATATAAATATTATAATACTTCCTCAAATACTTAGTTTCTTACACAGTGTAAACATTGAGATAGATATTATACTATTTTTACTATCGAAACTTAAATGAGCTCTTGTTCTATAGAACACAGAGAGATTATTTGGCTACTCTAAATCAACCAAAGAAAATTGGTAGGATAATGCTAGGAATTTAAATGATTCATTGATTTTGGTGTTTACTAAATATTAGAACTTCCAAATACATAACACATGGGCATACATGCATATGTTACTAAGTCATGGACTTCACCTCTCCTTTATTATTGAATCATAGGGAATCAAGAGGTAACACTTTCATGATTGAATAAATCCTATGAGTATATGGAGAAATTTGTGGTAAATTGGTAGACCTTATCCTAGAAATGATGTCTAGGATAATGTTATCATTGTTTTTTTTTCTTTCACTAGTAGTCTAATTAGTCCCCATACTATTCTCTAAAAACTATTTTGAATTCCTCCTAGAAACCAATATAAGTCATATATATTATCACACCTTCTTTAGTTGTATATGATAGTAAAATAGCCACAAACAAAGGCTTTAAGGTGTTCATGTTTGTGGTGAAGCCAAATAATGGTAAATTCAAATTTTGGCTCACGCACTTAGGAAATAAAGAGATCAATTACCCATAAAGTATGAGTCTACTAGAAAGTAAATCATATTTCAATAAATTTGTTTTCATTAAATTTGATTTACGATTCATAAAACTTAAATGAGTCTATAACTTATTTAACATATATAACTCATATTAAGTATAGTGACATAATATACATATTATTATGCATGTACCTATTTTTCTGTTTGAATTTGATTCTTATCTATGAATAGTATATTATGTTATATAACATATTGTTACATGACACAATATTGTTACATATGATACATTAACTTAAAATCAACAACTGCAACTTATATAAGAAAAGCTATTCATAATTGTAACAATAATTTTGCATTTTTCTCAAGACTCATACCTCAATAGTTGTTACTCGACCTCACCATACATCTACAACTTAGACAGTTCCCATGTGTTATGTATTTTGTGAGTCCCCAAATACAATGAGGTATGTAGTTCTAGTAGTTAACTTGAAATGTTTGTGGTTCTTTTTGTTGATCATGAAATTGTTATATTTTCCATTAGACTTCTACCAAATTGGTTTGAACCTACTACTAAACTTATCAAAAAATTTCCTTAGATCAATGTATGTTTATAAGAAAAGCTACACATAACAGAATCAGGGAAATATATAGATAAACATACCTAGTTTTCAATGGAACTTGTATTGGAAAGATATTGCATTCATTGTGTTCTCTAGCCTCCTGAACTCTTGTAGAAGATAGTATTACACTTGAAACACTAAATTAAGATTCCAAAAATAAATCATCATTGTATATAGATCATTGACAAATATAACTCCAACAAAATATACGAAATTTCAACCAAGAACATGGCAAAATTAAAGCCCTCACAACCATTGGAATCTAAAAGCCCTGTATATCTAACGCATTACCATTGGATGTGGAGACAAGATGAAATGATATGGGTGTTTAATAATAATTGAAAGAAAATTTTGGCATGCCAATTTTACATTTAAAATTGTGTGATCTTATCTTTCATTATACTACATGCCTGCCTAGACAAATCTTGATATTTTCAATCGTAAGATAGCATCTACAAGAAAATATGAAACTAACATCAAAAAGAAAACTTGCATGCCTAAAAGTAGGAAACTTGAATATACTTGTTTGCAGTAATTTTTTCCAAATGAAAGATGATTTTATTGATCTTCAAAGACAACTTAATCAAGAATATGATCTCTTCATGTCTCAACAATAAAACCCAAGTTGAAGAATAAAATTTGAGAAAACAGTATCAAGAAAATAAACTTTCCATAATAAAACTTAGTCCTTGTCTTGCCAAGGTAGCATTTCACTAACAAATTGCAAGCTTCACTGCAGAAACTCTAACATTGGCCCTCCCATGGTAAGTGGATGAAAATGCAATTGGCCTTGGCCTAAACTAAACTAAGGTTCCCTGCCATCAAATTCTCTCTCTTTATATCACATGATAGAACTTTATCCAAGGTCCTTGGGGTCATAAGCTGTGTTGATACCATATTGCAAAAACTATCTCTATACACAACATGAATGGAGAAAGTGTGGAGACTTGGAACATTGTTTAATATTTTTTCATTGATTTTTATATTTTTAAATATGGATTACTAATTGAGTGTGAGGCATGTTGAATTCAATGTTCACATTGATGATTATAGTAGACTTAAGTTAAGTTTGAAACTTTGAGATAATGAATTATATAAGTATGAGTGTCATGTTTTCACAAATATTGAGTCAAGAGGAGACATTCAAATTCAAATTAAGTGAATGGAGAGTTAATATCTCTAGTTCATCACTATTATAAATTTAATTTGCATACTATACTAACCTTCATATTGACTCACGTGTCTTGATTGTCTTGTTGGAGGTTGAATTAAAAATTCTACTTAGATACTATAATTTAGATATTGATGGATAGTTGTTTAAATTTTTAAGTACTAAACTACATGAAATTTGACAGTCATAAATGCAACACTTTTGTTGAACTCAGGATACTAGAAATATCATGTGCTTGTTTAAAAGTCCCATGTTTACTATAGATACAATAGAACAATACTTCAACTCAACATGTACAATTTATTTGTAGCTAATTTATTTAAACTTAATAACATGAATCCAAACCAAGTATTGAGCATGGGGGAGAAAATGGATGGATTGTTGTTGAAAACATATCCTAATTAGTTTATATTTCCTACCTTAACATTCTAGTCATTTTTTTTTTGTTGATAAATTATATATTCAAATTTTGTGTGTGCTTAGAAATTGATGGTTTTGATCATTCTTTCATTTTACCTATGGCACTTAAGCTTATTTTATGTATTTGTGTCGAATATATCATAGACATCAGATTTGCACCACACATTTCTCCATCTACTCATAGCATTTATTCAATCATGAAAGTGTTACATCTTGATTGCCTATGATTCAATAATAAAGGAGAGTTGAAGTCCATGACTCAGTAACATATGCATGTATTCCCATGTGTTATGTATTTTATAATTTTAATATTTAGTAAACTCCAGAATCAATGAATTATTTAAATTCTTAGCATTATCCTACCAATTTTCTTTGGTTGATTTAGAGTAGACAAATAATCTCTTTGTGTTCTATAGAACAAGAGCTCATTCAAGTTTTGATGGTAAAAATAGTATAACATCTATCTCAATGTTTATACTGTGCAAGAAACCAAGACTTTTATGAAGCATCATAATATTTATATTAGATTCATGATGTTAATGATGTCTCTGACATTGCATTTAGGTTGAGACAGTATTCCATGAATTTGGGCATGCTCTACAACATATGCTTACCAAACAAGATAAAGGATTGGTTGCAGGCATTCGAGGTATAGAGTGGGATGCAGTTGAGCTTTCATCACAGTTCATGGAGAAGTGGTGCTACCATAGGTAAATAGTCTTTACTATCTAGTTCATATAAAATATATTGGCACAAAGGGGTTGGAAAATTCTTTGGCATAGTAACTTTCTTGAGAAAGCAAGAGATGATTTTTATCCCTTAGGTTCTTGAATGTGTAATTATGGAGTATGATTTCTCCACTAGGTAAACTTTCCATAATTAAAGATATATTATCTTTACTAGAAAATAACAAACAATAATAAAGAATACATTACAAAATACGTTATTAGAGTTCACGTAGGAATTTTATACATTCTCAAATTTTGCATAAAATCACTTATGAAACCCTTATATAACATCACATAAACTCATTTATCTGAAGGAATAAAAGTATAAGTTGTAGAACAATATGATTTACATACCTCTCTATAGAAGATCTCAAAAAAATCATAGAAGTCACACCTCTTGTTATTTTCATCTACACAAATTGAGCTTACCCCGTCTTCCCTCTCCAAGCCTCGAGATTTGTTAGTTTCCTCACTCAAGTAGTCTTCTTTAACTAAGTCTCCACATGGAAGTGAAGGAAATTGAGGAACAAGAAATGGTAGGAATTGTGTGGCAAAGGAAACATTGAGGACGTGAACTCCAAAGAGAGAAATAGGATTCAATCTGTGACGTATGAATCTCACGAATTCAAAACTGAAACCCTCCTCCATTTCACTTTTGGCACCTATATTTTATTTTTTATTTTTAACTATTTCCCCCTATTTCACTTTTGGCGCACATTTTCTTTTTTAATTTATGTGTCTAATTATTTAGTCATTTTTATTTGTGTGAATAATTATTTAGATGTGTTTTTTACTCGACGATCAAATTAGTTATTTATTTATTCATTTATAACTGTGTTGCAAAAAATTAGTAGAATTTGATTATTTTTAATTGTCGTGACTAAAAGTTTTAGTCATGTAGTCATTTATTTGTCAAATTCTACTAGTATTACAATAATAAAATATGAATAAAATTTTCCTTTCAAGAGCACTGCTCCCAAGCCCCTATTGAGGCATGCTACCCTCGGACCCCCAACTAGGGCGAATGATCCCCCCAACCCCTGCACCCCCCTATCAGTGATGTATCAACAATACCTTACATATCAACAATACTCTATATAATTGCAAGGTTGAGACACATTATCCCAACAATCAAGCCCCCAAGATCCAAGATCCCATGGCAAATAAACATAAGCACAAAGGAACACACATACATATTATATGTAGTAAAACATCATACATACAAATACAATTTGAAAATTTGAAAGGAGGGTATAGATAATCATGGGATAGAAAGCTATGTTATGCTAGGATCCACACCAATGGGATTCATGACTCACACATTAGAAAAGTCCAATATTTTCTAGGTGAATCATAATTAGGAAGGAAACACAAGCTAGTGAAATATGATATTCACTAGGTGAGCCCCCAAGACAAGGTAAAATGAGAAACACACTAGGTCTAGTGAAGTTCTCTATTCACTAAGTGTGTACCCATGATAAAGTATCAAAATGAGAAACACACTAGGTCTAGTGAAGTTCGCTATTCATTAGGTGTGTACCCATGTCAACCATATTGAGAGTTATACTCCCTTATAACTCTGATAAGGTGTAACAAAATGATTAAGATGTTATGCCAATGCCACCCTAAGTTCAAAACACATGAACAAAGTGGAGAAAAAATGCCAATGTCAATGCACCACTAAGTCCAATGTTTGTGAACAAAGTAAAGAAAAGTGGCAATGTATGCCCCCACTTTGAAAAATCATAAAACACCGTGTTTTGAACAATTAATTTAAAGTAGAAAAATAATAAATGTCATGTGAAAAAAGATCACAAGAGACTATTTGGAAAGCCCTATGCTAGTAATAAGTTTTTGTAATGCCCATAATTTACATAGGGAAAAAACACATCTATTTTTTTTAACAATAATACAAAAAATAACATTTAACAACCATACATGTACATGATACATACAATGCACATTGGGACCACCATGTCACCCGAGAGCAAGCTAAGGGGACAACAATGGATTTGGGTTGACTCCAACATATGGTTTACTAGACCCTTAACTATCAATCAAAATTTTGATGTACACTTTCAGATGAAATTTAATTTCCTTGGTAGACCTCCTTGGCAAGGGTTCTCACATTGGGAAAAATCATATAAATATTATCAATTTGATTTACTATTAATCATACAGATTAATTGACAAAACATTATTTTGCTTGTTAACTCTACCTTTTCAAATCACCATGATGATATTGAAGGAGGCTACATTTAGCATTCCACCTTGAAGCTCGAATACGAAAGTGGATAGAATGTTTATAATATACACTAGCTATTAAATTATTTATTTATTTATATATTAATTTTTAATAATTTAATTACTTATCCACCCTAAATAAATATATATATATAAATAAAATACACACATATATATATATACACACACATGCAATCATATATATAAATAACATACACATATCTCCTTTATCCGTGTTTCAAACTTCCTGTGCGCATGGTGGATTCTACCCTGGGGGTACCCCAAGGTCCCCCTCTGTCCCCTCCTGACCCAAGTCTCACCTTTTCACATGTGGACTCGTGTCCCTCAAGAGCTACTCCTGGAGGGTCAACGCGTTTGATTTCGAGTCTTTCAGAGTCACCCATGATTATGGTCCTATCTGGTGAGAATGTGTCAACGGTGGAGATTCTTCCGAAAACTTTGGGGTGGAAGGATGTGCTGACCAATGGAAAACATAGATCAACCCCTTCACCTCTTCTTAATGAGGAAAGCAAAGCTTCTAAGATGGATTTTTATATTCCTCAATCTGTCAGTGATAGAATTCTCTCCTCCATGGAGAACGTGGTTGTGGGTTGGTTCCTTTCCTTTTGTCCATCTGTGGATATGGTTCGAAAATGGGATGTTGCTAAATGGTGACTCAAAGGTAGCATGGAGATCTGTGCAATGTTGGGTGGTCTCTTTCTATTCAATTTTACAACGTCGGATGAATTGGTGGCAGTCCTCTCTTCGAGGCCTTGGGTGTATGGGAAACATAGTCTGGCATTATATCGCTGGAAGCCAAGTTTTGACCCTGTTGTGGATCTAAAAAATCTGCTCCGATCTAGGTTTGTCTGCCTGGGTTACCCTTGTAATATTGGGATGAATCCATATTCAAGAGCATCAGGGACTCTATGGGGCAATTTAGTACTTTTGATTTCATCACCAAATCAAAGTCCAGGTTAGTCTTTGCCCGCTTTTGTGTGAATATCAGTGTGAACAAGACTCTTCCTAACTTGGTGAAGCTATGTTCTAAGTTTGGAAACTGGGTCCAACCAGTGTGCTATGAAAATTTTGTTGTGTATTTTCCAAAGTATGCTAAAGTTGGCCACCTTGTCTCTAACTATAAATCCCTGTTTAATCAGGAGCCTAACATGAGAGCTTTTGTTGTTAGTTCCCAACCTCCTGTGGAAAATGAGTTATCGAAGGAAGGTGTTTCTCCAGACAAGTCTCCAAGATTGGTTACTTCACCTTCCCTTGGGGATCCTCTTAGTGGTTTTATGAGTCCTAGGGTTGCTCCGACTTCGATCCTTTCCACTCTAACTTTGAACGAGATTGCTGCTAAATCCCTGGATGTTAATGCTCTATCCTTTGGCCTCACTTTGGGGGGGATGAGATTGTTGGTGGCCCCCTATTGGAGGTGGGTTCTACTGGGACAAGTGAGACAATGGGTAAAGAAGGTGAAATTTTGGAAGATGAGAGTAATGGATTTATTGATGAAACAATAGATAATACAGAGGGCTTGATGCTGGAGAAAGTTGTGGAAGAAGAGAATTGGATAACTCCAAAGAAAAGAGGGAGGAAAAATAACTTAGTACTGAATCCGTTGAGAGATTTTACTTGTAATAGGATGATGTCACAAAGTGAACTTAGTCATGCTAGAAATTTATATCTTCCCACTCACAAACCATAAAATTCATGTAAAAAATTGTATTTTGGGGGCATGGTAATTCTTAATAACAAAGCTAAACACAATTTTTTGAAGTAGGCTATGGAACAAATTTCTATGAATGTTACTTGTTGACCTAGAAGAGAAGAAGGGTTGCAAGACCAACACAAGTTATTTTCTTTCTCGCATGTTATCTTGTTATGGAATCCATAGGTCATTTGTGTGTAATTGATGAAACATATCATACCTTAGTATCTTGGTTTGAATGCATTAAGATAACTTGTTTCCTCGTATGTGGAAATTTGTTATCTTTCTCTCATCGTATTGTATATCAAAAAAATATTTGTGATAAAACCCCTTGTAATTTGTCATTTGTTGTGACATCTCAGTTAATATTTGTATGCCTATTGTTGAGATTTCTATTAGTTAGTTTCATCTAGTTTTGATTTTTCACCTTTATGTACTTCAAGTTAAAATTACACAAAACTACAAATACCCCCATCATACAAGGGAGTTGCCCCTCTCAAATGCAAAGGAAGGTTAATATTCCACAAGCAATCTCTCCAACTATTGGTCCATCATTGTCACTTTCCATTGGGCTAGTCAAGTATCATTTCAAGTGCCAATTTTCTTACCAACGAACCTAAAACATTTAGAAGATTTTGGGTGCAAAATAAGACCATGCCTAGCATAGAAATTCCCACCTCAACATGTTGAAATTGGTGATTCAGCTATATGATGCATGAAATGAAAATTAGGCCACTTTACAACTTCACACTATATGCATTTGACAATTTTTTTGGGTAATAGAAAAAAAAATTCTGCAACCAAATAGTTTCGATTCTTCCAAATCTAAGAGAGGTTGTTATAGAGGGGCCTCATGTACACCTATAGGTTTAGATATAATGCTTGTATGTGCCATCAAATTTGAGATACACTGGCTTCCTCTCTCCCTCCCTCCTTCCCTCCCTCACATACACACACAACTTCTCCTTCCCTCTCTCTCTCTCCTTCCCCCCTCTATCTCTATCTTTGTCTCTCTCTCTCTCTCTCTCTCTCTCTCT